>MU122109.1:711904-757393 GCA_014904905.1 Wilcoxina mikolae CBS 423.85
TAGAGTCTCGCCCTATCTGCCGCCTATACACCTATATTGCTGCTCCACTGGCTAAACCCCTTCGTTCGCTTGTGTGTTTCTGGGTCGAATCCCCTCTTGTCTCGCTTCAATTGCGCTCAGCAGCACCTCAAACAACACCACCGCCGCCAAAGAGCTTTGTTGCCTTCTGCGCAGCTACATTCCACAAAGCCAGCATATCCGATCGGTTCAACAGACTGACAATTATAACCTACTTTCCGGCTTGCGATGGGGTGGTAATAGCGCAATCTTGCCAACAACCATTTGCTTCTGTCTGAAGTAGTATTTATACTCCGTGGTGCTAAGACACCCACCTTCGACACCATGACGCGACAGGAGCGACATGAGCGGCAGCGAACGAACTCTGCTACTTCCTACCACTCACATGTTGGTGCACGATACAGTTCGGATCCCGTCGCTTCCACACTGTCGTCGCCGGGAGGAACGTCGCGGAACCCGATTAATGTTCCTCCGAGACCGCGCAAGTGAGTTTCTCATTTCATACCGGTCGTATTTATATTCCCCGCAAAATGGTTGGAAACACCACTATCTCACAACCCACCGAGTTTATATCCGCAACATACAGCACGGTGGTCATAGCTGACAGTGAGAACTTCTAGTGGTAGCAGCGGCGGAAGGTTCGAGAGAGAGCACAATATATCACCTGGATCCCACGGAACATACCCTCAATCGCCGCCGTTGTCGCCACCAAAACCGGCTGCTGCCTCTTCTATGAACTTTAGCGACCACCGAAGAGAGCTTGCTGTGCTTCAGAATCCTCATATCATTATGCGTCAAACCCCTCCATCCGCGTCGCCCTCGCCCATAAATGGCAATGCTACGGCTAGCTTCTTGAACAGCAACATCTTTGATTCCCACACTGATCCGTTTCACCAGCAGCTGTCTCCTCTCCGCCCGGGCACAGCACCGACTGCCGTGGGTCCCCAGGATAGTTATTTTCCAGATGAAACTCGTCGACCATCAGTAGCTTCCGTGGTTACTAATGCCTCTTCTACGGGATCGAAGTCATCGATGGGGAAGTCTTTTTACAGAAAGATTTTCGGTGAAGGAGACACATCGGGCGAGAGCCCTGGATCGTCGGAATCGTCATTGCCGCCTAATTCACTCGGTTTCACTCGGTTTAGTAACAGACCGACAACTCCTACGGGCTCTAGGACAGGATCTAGGCCTCGTACACCGCTTCCGTCGTCAGACGTTGTCCCATTTCTTTACCAAAATCCAGATGTGAGTTTATTTGAAAGTGGCTTCAACCGTATGCCAGGGTGCTGACTTTGTGTTGAGGACATACGGCGGACGGGCGATGCACCGGTTCACGAAGCCCCCATATTCGACAAACGGTACGACTCAGAAGATACGACAACTTCTTCTCACACACATAGGGGACTTCATATTCGCGGCAGAAAGCGTGATAAGCACCTGGAGAAAGAATTGCCTCAAGCGAACAAGGAACAATTTATAAACATGAACGACTATCGAAAGAATCTCAAGCTACATTTGGATGGGACTGCATCTTCCCATTCGTCCCAAACTCGACTGCTACGTTCCAACTCCCCTACACCTTCTATAGCAAGCGCAATCTCAAATAATCCGCCGCGATCACCTGGTGAACATATCTCGAAGACGAAAAGCTCTTCTATATGGACCCGGATTGATAAGTTTGTGAAGAGGGACAAGGAAAAGGTGATTGATTCGGAGAAGGATGGCAACTCGGTACGCCCGAAGGCCTTGCCCCGAAAAACATCAGAGCCCCTTTTAAGCGGCACAACTGTTTCACCCATCATTTCTAAGAGAGGTTCGGGTTCGCATAATGAGTATTTCAATCCACGAGCAATGGACTATGCTTCAATAGAGCAGATTAAGGGTATCGGCAAAGGGCCGGACGGACGTCCGTTCCAGGGTCGAAAAGGGCGAGGGGGAAAACAGGAAGAGCAGGACAACTTCCGGATTGACACCGATTTTTCGAATTTGGATGAATTCGTGAAACGTCAAGGAACGCCTCCTGATCCAAGTTCTTCATGGCTCGACGACATTGGAGCGCAGCCAATTACGGCACCAACATGGGAGCCGCCTGAGAGCTGGGCAACCCAGGGAGTTCAACACCCATCCGCTGAGCCGACAGATGTGGAGGATGAGACTGAGTCTGGACCCGAAGATGCACAGTACTGCATTCGTGTTTTTCGTGCAGATTCTACATTTGCGACCTTATCCTGCAAATTGCAGTCATCAGTAACAGAGGTCCTAGGTCTCCTTGGACGTAAATCGTTCTTGCAAGACAATTTGGCTAATTACCAGATTGTCATGAGAAAGAATGGACTTCTCCGGATATTGGGGCCTAACGAACGTCCTCTCAAAATCCAGAAGCGATTGCTGGAACAGGCGGGATACACTGAGGAGGATCATCTTGACGAGATTGGGCGGGAAGACCATGGATATCTGGTCCGCTTCACATTTATGATGGCGCGAACAGGCGGTTATTCTCTGGTACGTTATCATCGGTCCCTCTTCCCGATATTTGGCTATAATTCGCTGACTGTTTGATTGTGAGCGTAGGATCAAGATCCAGGACTAAATAAAGTCCACAAATTCAGTCATGTCGATCTTCAGGGACGCAATCTGCTCACTATTCCCATCACACTTTACCACAAGGCCCCAGAGATTATCTCGCTAAACCTTTCACGCAACCTCTCTCTGAATATCCCGAAAGATTTTATACAGCAGTGCGGTAACCTCAGAAAGATCGAATTTACAGGAAACGAGGCGGAACGATTACCCAACAGCATCGCCTCCGCAACGCGCCTGACTTATTTGGATATTTCAAATAACCGGCTGGAGGATCTGGAGAATTCATCGCTCGAGGGACATCAAGCATTGGTTGCATTAAAGATGTCCAACAACCGGCTTCGGACATTATCAGATAAGTTTGGCAGGTTCAAGAGTTTGCGGAGTCTCCACATGTCGTCAAACCGGTTGGCTGATTTCCCCATGTTTATTTGCGACTTGGTAACATTGGTTGAGTTGGATCTCTCTTTCAATAACATTGCCAGTCTCCCGCCCGAAATGGGCCAGTTATCAGCTTTGGAGCGACTCACTGTGGCAAACAATCGCCTGTCAGGAAGCCTTCCTTCAACCTTCTCGAACCTGACCTCCTTGAAAGAGCTCGACCTTAGATTTAACTACGAATTGCAGAATATCGACATAGTTGCAGAGTTGCCGAGATTGGAAGCTGTTGTTGTATCGCACAATCGCATCTCTTCTTTTCAGCAATCGTTTCAAAAGCTGTGTGCCTTGCATCTGAACTCCAACCCTGTCACTCGATTCAACCTTACGGAAGTTCTACCGACCATGAAATTTTTGAACCTATCAAATGCCAAAATAGCAGCGATTAACGATAGTTTATTTGACAAGCTACCAAATCTGCAAAGGTTGATTTTGGATAAGAACCATATCGTCTCATTTCCTCCGCAGATTGCAAAGCTACGACGGCTTGAACATTTGAGCTGCAATCATAACGAATTGGCTACGATACCAAAGGAAATTGGTTTATTACAGGACCTGAAATACCTCGATTTACACTACAACAATATTAAGGTCCTTCCGGGAGAGATATGGCAGATGGTCAGTTTGATCTCGCTGAATGTATCGTCGAACATCATAAAGGAGTTTCCCAAACCGGTTGCGGGCCCTGCCAATGGCATACTCAGCATCAGTGAAACAGCTTCAGTTAGGGAACTGAGCATTCCGGAAAACCTCGGTGGAGGAGAGGCCGCAGCCCGCAGACCATCTCAGCAATCTGGAGGTTTGTTGAGTGTCGGGAATTCACCATCCCAGAACGGAGGCAAAGGCTCAATGGTTGCCATTTATGGCCAAGGCGGTAGGAAAGCCTCAGTCATTTCTTCGAAAGCAGGCTCAGAAGGCAGTATGATGGCTCCGACGATTGCATCGAGAAAAGATTCGGCAGCTTCGAGCAAAATGGCAAATACCTTCGTCTATAGTTTGAAATACCTGTACTTAGCAGACAACCGACTTTCAGATGAATGTTTCGAGGAACTTTCGCTTCTTTCGGAACTTCGAGTCCTCAACTTGTCGTATAATGATCTATACGACATTCCACCTCGAGCCTTGAGCAGGATGCCGTTACTCGCTGAGTTGTATCTTTCGGGTAACGAGTTGACTAGCTTGCCCGCGGAAGACTTGGAGCACATTCCGTGTTTGAAGATTCTCCATCTGAATGGCAATAAGTTTCAGACACTACCAGCCGAGTTGGGAAAGATACGGAAACTATTAGTCTTGGATGTTGGAAATAATGCGCTCAAGTACAACATCTCGAACTGGCCATACGATTGGAATTGGTAAGCGGCTGCTCCCAGGGACATTTGAAGTGGAAGGTCACTAATTTTTGTTTGCAGGAACTGGAATCTTGACCTGAAGTATCTCAATTTGTCCGGAAACAAGCGTCTTGAGATCAAACCTAGTAGGAATGATCACAACTCTGTTCGCGAAAAGAGCATTACAGACTTCAGCCAACTAACAAAGCTGAGAGTCTTGGGTCTGATGGATGTTACGCTGATGATAACTAACATCCCCGACGGGACGGAAGACCGCAGAGTCCGTCTTTCTGGTTCTATGATAAGATCAATGTCCTATGGTATGGCTGATTCTCTTGGTCGGAACGAGCACTTGTCATTGGTGGACATGGTTGTTCCAGATTTCCGCGGATTGCGGAACGAATGGCTGGTTGGACTTTTCGATGGCCAGGCATTGTCTACCGGAGGCAGTAAGATATCGAAATTCTTGCATGAGTCTGTCGAGTTCTTCTTAAAGGACGAATTGGGAAAACTTAGGCCAGAAGAGACGCCTGTTACAGCTTTGCGCAGGACATTCTTGAATCTTAACAAAGAATTGGCCACAGCAGCAACGCAGACGCTCGATGAAAAAGGTGTCGGAACGGCTTCCCGGCATCTATCAGCTGGCGGCAACGCCAATAGTAATGCACTGCTTGGACCTGCCGACTTAAGCTCTGGGGGTGTTGCCACGGTTGTCTACATGGCCAAGAACAAACTTTATGTAGCCAATGTTGGTGATGCGATGGCTGTACTAACCCGGACGGATGGCACATTCCAAACCTTAACCACGAAGCATGACCCCGGGAACGTATCAGAGATTGAGCGTATTCGTGAAGCTGGAGGTTGGGTATCACGTACTGGAAAGCTCAACGACACGTTGGATACTTCCCGAGCCTTCGGATATTTTCACCTAATGCCGGCTCTCAACGCGGCGCCCGACATTCAAGAAATTGCTTTGGAAGGTCATGAGGAAATGTTGATCCTTGCCAGCAGGGAACTGTGGGAGTTTATATCATTGCAGTCAGCTGTGGACATAGCACGGACAGAAAAGGCGGATTTGATGCGAGCTGCTCACAAACTGAGGGATATGGCTATTGGTTACGGTGCTACAAATAAGATCATGGTAATGGTCCTTGGAGTTGGTGATATGAAGAAGCCTAAACGGTTTCCGCGCACACAATCGATGTCTCTGGGAAATAATTTCGCGGACGATGACCCGTTCCCAACAGTTAAGGTTACTCGCAAACGGGGCAAGGAACCAGATAATTCGGTAGGATACTTTTCCCCCCGTGCTATGGGCGTGACGGCTAACAAGGGCAGCAATTTGATCGCTATGGAGGTGAGGTCAGGGCACCTGATGGCGATCTCGCGATGGTCTTCACAGATATCAAAAACTCGACTCTTATGTGGGAAACGTATCCTGTTGCTATGCGATCTGGAATCCGCGTTCACAACAACATTATGCGTCGACAACTGCGGCAAGTTGGTGGGTACGAGGTCAAGACTGAAGGCGATGCCTTCATGGTCAGTTTCCCCACTGCTACATCAGCCTTGCTGTGGTGCTTCAATGTTCAGTCATACCTCTTGGAGCAAGAATGGCCGGACGAGATTCTGGAGTCTGAAAATGGGCGGGAAATCCAAGATTCAGAGGGAAGAGTCATCTACAAGGGTTTGTCTGTCCGAATGGGTATGCATTGGGGTGCACCTGTGTGTGAGCCGGATCCTATCACTGGTCGTATGGATTATTTTGGACCCATGGTCAACCGCGCTGCCCGTATCAGTGCCGAGGCAGACGGAGGGCAGATCACTGTTAGTTCCGACTTCGTTGGTGAGATAAACCGATGTGTCAAGGCGGTTTCAATGTACCAAGAGTCAGAACCTTCTGCTCAACTGGCCGAGGAGATTTTTGGCGACGTGGACACCGCGAAATCGATAATCAAGGATCTCAAGGAGTTGAGCAATAAAAAGTTCGAAATCAAAGAACTTGGAGAACGGAAGCTTAAAGGTCTCGAAAACCCGGAATTTATTTACCTGATGTATCCGCATTCACTCGCCGGCAGACTTCAGGCCAAGAGTGCACAGAAGGCGGTAGCACAGCCGAAACTTGGCGTGAATCCGGACGACATATGGAAATTGTGGGATATATCGCTTCGGTTGGAGTTGTTGTGCTCCTCGCTCAATACGGCTGATAATCCACCACTCTTGAAGATGCACACACTGGATATTACAGCGAAACTGCGGGATTCGACGGGAGAGGGGTCCGACCAGGTTATGATGCAGTTGTTTGAGCATGTTGTCACTAGAATTGAGAACTGCATGAACGTACTATATCTTCGACGACTTCTGGCACCCGACCCGATGCATTCTACCTTCATGGAGACTGCGACGCCTCTGGTTGGCCTGATTGACCTCCTCGCGGCAAAGCTCGGAGTTAATATAGCTGGTGCTGCCGCTAATCACGATCACGATGACCACACCACTCGCTTTATTGAAGATATATCTTCTGCATCATCGTCAGCGTCGTCGTCAGCGTCTTCGTCGACTGCCGTATCACCCACAACCGCTACACCACTGAACAGCTCCCGGCAGTCGTATACATTGAATCTCACCTCATCCGGATCATTACACGGTGCTGTTGGATGATGTGCTCTTACGGTCACCATCGCCATCGAATCCAATCCGGGCAATGCACATCCAACCATCTGCTGGAGGCTCAATCCGGTGTTAGGTTCATTTTGTTTTTTGCTTTTTTGTTTTAATGGGTCGGTTGTCTTATGGCGAATGGGTTGGTTTTTTCTGGTCTGCATTAATCTTCTTCCTGTCCTCCTTATTTTTTCCACTTCCCGTTTGTAAAATGCTACGTGGTGAAGTTGCGTTTTTCATGAAAAGTGGGCTTTTTCCTTTTCTTTTGATGTCTTTATTGGTTGATGGCTGATGGCTGACGTTTCTCCCCCCAACCCCTCTTGCTTTTGTGCTGTGCTGTTTTGTACTGGCGTACTGAGGTGTTGACTGCTTTTTTGTTTTGCTTCTGGGACTCGGGCTTTATTTGATGGAGGTGGGGTGGTGGGGACTGGATGAGCAGGGGGCATTTTCTTAATTGGTGGGAGGGCCATTGTGTGCGGGTATTGCTGTTGTTGCTGTCGGAGGAAGAGTCGTTGGTTGGATGATTTGCTTATGAGCGGCCGTCATTGGGTAGCTATTTCTACAAAGTTTATATCGTTGTAAGAGTCGTGTTTTGGAAATAAGAATGAAGAGCTACAGAGCTTGGTTTGGGCAAAATGATTCACAATGATGGCAGTCTAGATCTCCATGTGTGTCAACAAATTCCGTCGATATCCAATGGCCCTATTCTATACAGTCGTAGCAGGTTGTGCCAGTTCATACCAGGCCGTACAGGCCCCTTCTCTAGATTAACTTGTTACAACGCTCCTGCTCTTTCCCAGCTCTCCCACGTAGTGTGTGTGTGTGTGTTGGCAGGGGGAGATGAAGGGGGGGCAAATCACAATATATCATCCACAGCATCCTAAAACTGCATAAGAAGGGGGACAAATCCATAACCATAACAAAGCAAAGTTCTCCCAGCCTAACAAAAAAAAGTCCATAATTCCCATCACCCATTCCTTCCGAACCCACCGTGAACCAAGGCCCGGTCTATGCTCTGATCACGGCATGTAGGTATTTACCGCAAATAAATTACTATGACGGTAACTATAGCGAGAGTGAAATCTCGGTTTTAATAGTAAAAAGCACCTCAACTGGGAGTAGTCTCTGAGCAAATTCGAAGGTCTACTCATCTGGAATAAGAAAAACCTGTGAACCCGAACAGGTAAGTCACAGAGATACCCCTGGGGGGGGGTTCATCATCCGATTGAGTTGCGATTATATATGAAGTAGAGTAATGTTCCGCTACCCAAGAGCAGAAACCATCCTGAATTTCAAAGTTATAACAAAAATAAGTGACGAGCAAAACTTCCCAAACCCATGTTAACATCTACACGGAAGCCCCAATCCCCCCCCCCCCCCCCCCCCCCCCCAATCATCACATTATGTACAATGAAACAGGTGAATAAAAAAAAGGGATAAGTTAAAAAAAAACCGTGTATACAGACCCTGAACGCCCACCCCAATTCCTCGCGCAACCAGCACAGTTCCCCATACTTTGCTTTACAAAGAGTCCCATCCACCTGTATTCAACTCGGCCTCTAGCTTCCTTGAAATCACAGATGGAATTCCATGCTGCAACCACACATTTCGAATCAAGGCATCATAACGACGTTGGTTAAGGAAAAGTTGACGGTTACGTCTAACACAGCAGTTCGGTCAGCACTGTTACGGGATATCATAAAAAAAAGTGGAGGTTAGTCTAGTCACGAACCTCAAGCCAAGATCAGTCTCGCCATGTGCATCCAGATAAGGCGCCTCCGCAAATGAGCCGTTATGTTCGTGTAAATGCAGCAGAGCACATTTGCGGATATTGATGAACAGACCAACGTTTTTGCCACACCTGAGAGCTCCTATCAGTATCTTTGAATAGTGTCACAACAGCAATGGAGGAGACTCACTTCTGCATATGTCTATTGCAGCCTCCCAAATTCCTAAAGCCTTCCTCTTCGTTGCCAACCTCTTCCAAGCAGCACAGCGCCTGAGAGCAGAATATGTCACCGCAAAAGAGGCATACGCTTGGATCCGTGATTTCGTTGCCAGTAGTAGGACATTTACGTTTCATTGCTTCTTCTACCAAGACATCGAAATTCCTGGGCAAACCGACAAGTTCGAATATCGCAGGGTGAGACATTGAAATTTGTCCACCTTTAGGAGTGAGATGTTTGAGATGTTCACACCACCCTGAGATAATTCTTCGTAAGTACTCGCCCTCGTCATTGTTTGCAAGGCAAGCCTCGAATATTTCGTCAACATTTGGGAGACCTAGGATCTTGCAGAGGCGCGTTGATTCGGCCTCGCCGGGCGCAGAGAAGCCGCTAAATGGGAATAGAACACCGAACCGGGCATGAAGAAGTATAACACATTTGCGGAGAAATGGAGTTGCGTATGTTCCAATCAGATGCCGAAACACCGCAAGGGCAAAGCTTGAATGATTTCCTAATCCTCCTTCACCGCCAGTTCCGATTGACTGGCCGATAAACTTTGCAAATCGTTGTAGCGAGTTAAGCTGAAGTTCGGTATATCCGATATGTCCTTCAATATCGCCAAGGCTTTCGGTTCGTTCCCAACGGCATAGTATATCTGGAAGCTCGCAATCCCTGCCGAACATGATGACTGCTCTGACCATCTCGGCGATGTAACAAAGGCGGATGATGTGGAGAATATCCCAGGAAAAACTGGGGACTATGCAGACTGAGCACTCTGCTAGGAACAAGAATGTATCCGAAGCTAACAGTGGCTCCACCTTGGCAGCCAACTCGGTCCTCAGGTGGTCGTCAAACATTTGGTGGTGCCCAATGAACAGTCTTAGAAGCTGACCTCTTTCTATGTCTTTGAATTGATGTAGTGTCCTGGAATCACGGTTTCGAAGTGTACCAATTGCAAAATAAGAAGAGACAGTTTCCGATAAAATGCGTAGATGGGACACTACCTGCGGAGATATTCGATCCAAAAGAGTGTAGCCGGGATCAGATGCTACACCACGCTGTGCAATTTCGACGGCAGATATTGAAAAGCCGAGTGATCGAGCCAAAGAGTCACAGTGGGTCAGTTCAACGGATTGGGTTGTATCCGGGGTGACGTATGACGTTCGTATTTTATTGTCCCGGAATGTGTCCCTTAAGCGCAAATAGGTCTTCTGCAATTCATCGAATTGTGTTGGAGTCCGAGGTGCCGATGGATGGGGAGCCATCAACGGTGAACCTGTACGAATTCGCAACTCTGGTTTAATTTCTGGTGTTGTAGTCGAGAATTGCTGCTGAAGCCTGTTGGCGATAGGCACGACAATATCGGTGCACCCGTACTCAAAAAACATGTTCTGGACTTTTCTTGCGCCCCCATCTTCTCCGTCAACTGCTTTCTCCAATCGACTTATGGCAGGTCCAAGCCCTGTCAACCACTCAGAAAAGCTTTTGCCAGGTTGTAGCGCTGCTCCTGTGAGTGTTTCCTCTTTGGATTTCCAGATAATGGGTAGAAATGCGTTCCCTAAGGCTTTGCACAGAGGACACACAAACTCTTTCTTATCCAAGCTTTCGGGGTGGTTCCGAGCGATTTGGAACGGATGGCGCCGTCGAGTTGAATCGTAGTAATGTTCAAAGCAGCTGAAATGCATAAGATGACTGCAGCCGGTAACAATGGGTCCTCGCTTGACACTATCGGAAGGAAATCCCCGGCCTAGACCTTGTCGTTCAGCAACGACCTCTGTGCCGTCCGCTGCAAGCTTTTTATGGACTTTTCGATTCATGCTTGCAACGCCAAATGGCCGTATTTCGCTGGCAGAACGATCCAAACTGTCTGGAGTTTTTGCAACCTCGTACACATAATCCGCATCTTTTGGGTCCGTCTGTCTGAGTATATTGCTTTCCGTCACAAAAGACAGAGATCCATAAAGCCTTGATTCATTCATTTCTTCCTGGCAAAGGATACAGGTGCCGGCCGGATACTTCCACAACCGCTTCTCTTCATGGGGGGCTACGTGGTCGCTATCCGCATCGCTATCGTCTTCAAACTCCAGTCCAGCTGTATCCATGAATGTCTGCTGCTGCTGCTTGAACTGAGCCATAATCCTAGCTTGGCGCTCCTTAGCTAACTGCTTTTTCCTCTGCGCCTCTGCTTCCTTGCTGTTCTCCTCCACCTCAAATTTGTCACCCATCCCAGTAGCCCAAGCGGCGGCGACGACACCAAATGCAATAGGGCGCTTTTGCTTGAAACTGCGAAGAACAAGGTTGATTTTGGCCCAGCAAGCCTTAAAATCCTCCAGATTGGCAAGACGGTAGAGAACAGTGGCAATAGTCCGATGCCCATTGTCGCCGCCTTCGACTCCAATCGGCACTGAACTCAATGGTCTAGGGCCAGAGGCCTGTTTTTCGAGGGCATGAAGAACAAAAGAATCGGTCGACTCTTCGCCCTCCACCGAATGGTCCTCGAGAACTGCAAGTTGGCAAAGGTGTAGGCATAGTTGCAGGAACATCTCCACTCGTGTTTCTGGAATGCTTGGAGTGAAGGTTTTGAACTGTAGGGCATATGCCAGAGAACAGTATACAATCTGGGCGAAAATAGGTGTCCGGGTGAAAGACGCGAGATCCTTGAACACTCCAGTCTTGATGGATCGTAGGTGCGGTTCAAAAACGATTTCCGACTCTGGTTTGCCTGTTTTCTTCGCGATTCGTGTCCTATAACTCACTTCAATCTCCTCTCGCTGGTTCTTTGTGAACTGCACGATGTACGGGTCTACTTCATCGAGGTATCTCTCTTTCAATTCGAAAGTTCCGTAATCTGCAAGACCATCAGGTGCGCGATAATTGGCAATGTCGTCGAGAATTTCTTGGAATTTGTCATTATCTTGCAGACGTTCAGGTACATGTCTGGCGAGATCGGAGAATTGCATTGGCTTGAAGCAGAGGATATGAATAAGCTCTCTCCTAATTTTTAGAATCTGGAGGTCGGGTTCTTCTTGCAGAGGTATCAGCGGAAGACGATCGCTTAGTATTACTATAAGTAGATGCAAGAAGTCTTCAGCTAGGTCTAGGACTTGTGCCTCGTCGTACCCGGCAGGAGGAGCGTAGTTTCCTTCCATCCATTGGTTGAGATTGAAGCGATCAACCATGCCAACCAGTATACGACTTGGATTGACCGTCACTAGGGCAGTTTGCAGGAGGAATATATCTCTATGGTGAGTGAGATCGCGATGCGATACGCTGCGATAAGTCTGCATCTGGTGTCTCAAGCTGAATCCGTTTCGCACCCACATTCCCGTCTTCATTTGCGCCAACCACACGCAAACCCTCAGCGGAAAGTCGAACATTGCAACTGCTAAATCTTCAGGCTCAAACTCCACTGCGCTTGCAGGGGCCTGGTCCCTGAGCTGGTCCCAGTTTAGCAACAATAGCTCGCGCAACTGCTTGTTCGACATATTCTTTCCTGCCTCGATGAGCCATGAAAGACTGTAATGCAGAGCATGGTGAAAACTGATGGACTGCTTATCCACACAAAACCGGACGACCTTGTAGTAATTTGGTTTACCCCACCGATCAGTATCAAATTGGAAGCCACCAATCTGTCTGAAATCGGTTTCGGATTTCATCTCGCTTTGTTCAAATCGGTTTCTCTCCCATCCCATCGAGCTTACAGTTGTATATTTCGCTGCTGTCGCAATCACGCGCCGGAGACCGTCCTGGATGGTAAGGTCATCACCTCGAAACGCCTCGGAAAACTGTCGTGACAGCTTGTTCATTTCTCTCGTGACTAAGGACGCACTGATCCAGGCTTCTGCCTCGTATTCGACGTGCTCGGCTACCGCACGCACGTTGGGGCATATACCCTGGTGGAGGCGAACTAAATCAAGAAACTGCAAAGTATATCTCGGTTCAACCCTCAGTCTCTCCTTGACGTAGTCCGATCCCAGGAGATACCGCATATCGTGAAAGAAGTGATACATCCGGCGATTGGTCAGTGGGTTTGTCAGAGGACCGCCGTCAAAAGCAAGTGTTGCTGATGGATTGATTTGATACGGGTGTCCAACCTGTCGAGTCGTCAAGAACGTATAAATAATAGCCATCAAGGCGGTCAAGAAATTGCCCCTTTTAACGACTTCGGCTGTGATAGAAGGCGTAGTCAACATCTGCAGGGACATATTGATTATTGAATGATCGGGTTCCCGGTCGGCAACAAGATATAGTTCAGCCAGCGCCGGGTAGAGGCCGGCAAAGCGCAACCCCAATATCCGTTTAAACTGAGGAATCACCACCACTGTAGTGATGTACAAGTCGCGGAGGTTTATCCTTGCCCGTTTCCAAAGACGTAGATCAAACATTATAAGCCAATCTAACCGTACTCTCTGCCTCAGGTCTTCATGTGGGGGAAGCTGGTGACGATGATACCCGGCCGGCTTTTCGGTCCAGTGAGGTGGGGCCGGTCTCCTGGATCTTGACCCGGCAGGAACATGGGGAGTGTGCGGAATCCGAGGGGCGCCATTTTCGGGGTCCTCGGAGGGGTGGCGGTCGTCCAATTGCCGGTCATGTGTTCCATCAAAACTCAGGAGTCGTGGCGCATCAAGCTCGTCCGCTCGGAATAGCCGCTGCACCGTGAAGCTCCGATCTCTCAATCCATCGCCATCCTCGCTATTTCCAGCACCACTTCCAACCATATCCACATCATCTTCATCTATATCAACATTCTCGCCGTCGTCGTCATCATCGTCGTCGTCATCATCGTGATCCATTGGTCCGTCGCGATCGATGTCCACGTCCATATCGTCAATGTCGTCCGCTTCGTCGGCGCCAATGATACCCGCTAGCCCCTCTAGGGGTGCAAGAAATCTCATTCCAAAAGCGATATGTTGCGGATCTTCTTGAAATGAATGATCATCTATTCCGTGCTTCCCGATTTCCGTATTCGATGCCTTCGAGCCTACCCGCCAGACTCCTAGTAACTCTTCGCAAACGGTCGTTCGAAATATGTTATGATCTCCTCCAACACTACAACCGGATATATCTTCCAACCACTCTATGATAGTTCCACACATTTGCTCCCGAAAAGTGTCTCGCGATGACCGAATGGTGACTGTTACTTTGATGTGTTCAATAATACGCGATACGCCCAATAGATACTGAATGTCTTTGCTATAACAAACAACACTACGCCCCATGGAGTTTGTTTCGTGAGCTCGTAACTTTCCAAACTCCGACGACTGCTTGCATGCCCTCGTCACTTGTTTTTGAACTTCGGTTACCGTATGCTTTTCATCGTTCCAAAGGATAAGCGCATATTCCATAGCATCAGAGCCGGTCTCTGCACCATAATATCTTGACGTTAATCGGGACTGTTCCTCATCTTTGCGGATGGCTGCCTCGGATTTTTCCAGACGCAACTGTTCGGGAGAGCATGATATAACATCACAAACATAATCCAATACCCTCGCAATAGTACTACGGATAGAGCGGACGAGATCGGCAGGGAGTTGCGGGGAACCGCTATCCGTATCCATGGGTGTGGCACCATCGCCGGTCGCAGTGTGTATTGCGCATTTGACTGGTTTTTTCCACGCCTCGCCATCGCCACAATCGCAACATCCACTATTGCCTGGAGACACGCTCACATAAACTGTGTGGTCTTCGTGATCCGACGATTCAAAGCATTTACTGCACAAAACGCACGTGTCGTCCAACGAACAAGTTCTACGCACCAACCACCCCAATTAGCACCCGGAGAATGACTTAAAATAAACCCAACAGGTAAGCAATCGAAAACCTTACTTGCAACGGTATGTAGCCTCTCCGCTCTTGAAGATGTGGCCGCAAGGCTTGCCGCGCGCTCCTGCGCCGTACTCTGCGCCGTCAGTCGCCCCTTGGGCGGAAGAGAGCTTCCACGCATCGGGTGTATTCTCCGTAGGTATTCCTTTCGGGAAGAAATAGCCCATGTATTCGCGGCGATGGCATCCGAGAGAGCTGAATAGCTCCTTGAGTAAGGCGATACGAGCTTCCTCGGTATACCGATAACCATGTTCATTTGGAGCATCTCGCAACCGCCGGAGAAAACTCGACTCGGACTCGGATAAAAACATTGTAATTGTGATCAAGAGAAGGCAAAATGAAATCCCAGCTGTTAGGAAGTCTCAGGAAAAGCTTTTCAATAGCGTTGTAAGTCCACAAAAGCCGGGAAGGTGAGTGAGCGGTAGGAAACGCACAGCACAGCTCAGTCGAGTAATAAGAAACAGCACACAACAACCATGCAAGCGCAAGCCCGTACTGACGTAGTTCGAATAAAGAACCTCTGTAATTAATCAAGGGCGATAGATTGTTCGTATCGAGATCGCGACTGAGGAAACGAGGAGGAGGGGGGGGTGATTGCTGCGAATATGTGGAGGGGCAGTTTGAAGCACGACAGAGCAGTGACGGAACAAGAATCCGCGCTAGGAAGGAGCAAGCATTGCGCATAAGCTAACTTTAGAAAGGTTAAATGAACTGAAGTCCCGATAAGAGCTTCATATTGTTGGAGTATCATCATTATAAATGCAACCAGAATCTGCAAGGAACATCTTGCATCTTGGAAGCCCTCTGAAAAACATCTGCATACTTCCTTTTAACTGTCTACAAGACGCTCACATCTGTATGGCCAGTTATATCTAGAAGGTCCGGGTAACGAACCTAAAACAGGCCAACGAGGAAAGTTAGATGGCTCTACAATTTATCTCTCGAGCCCCAAACAGCTTCCAGGTCCTGTGAGTAGGGCTTGCTTTTTACCACCCTCGAACAAACCGCTCCTCGAGCACCCGCCACTGGAAAACACCATGGCACCTGCACTTGAACCTGAACGTCCCACCACCCCGTCGAAAGCAGGCATAACTGTTACTGCCGACGGCCAACGAATCATACCTTCCTCGGTACGTGCCGATGGCTCCGCTCGCCGGGAAATCCGCGTCCGTCCCGGTTATCTCCCGCCAGAAGATGTCGAAGTCTACAAGAACCGCAACGCAGAAGCATGGAAGAACCGCGGGTCTGGTGGAGTTCCTGGTGCTGCTCCAGTAGTAAAGCCAGACATCAGCAAGACCGATGCCAACAGTAGGAATGCGAAGAGAAACGCTGCCCGTAAGAAGGCGAAGGAGGAGAAGGAGAAGGGAGAGAAGGAGAAGGAGAAGGGAGAGAAGGAGGGAGAGCCGACACCCAAGTCCTCAGAATCGCCGGTCAAGGTGCCAACGCCGGCAGAAGAGCCTGGAAGCGCGGAAGCAACGGCAGAGGATACGGAAAAGCTAGCGAAGGCGATCAGGAAGAAGATTCGGCAAGCCGGCGAGCTGAAGACTAGAAAGGATGGAGGAGAGAGTTTGCTACCGGAACAGTTGGCAAAAGTCATTAAGATGAATGAGTTGGTGCGACAGCTGAATGCTCTGGGCTTCGATCAGTAGTGTTACTGGGAATACAGATGCTTTCCTTTGTTTATGGATATGATATGGTTTGCTACACATACTTTACATATATGAGTTAGAATTGGCGGGGCTGTCCCGGACCGAGTGACGAATGATGGACGTGGATGTACGTAGAGCAGGGACGGGGCAGGGCGTTCGTGAGGGTCTGTTTTCTGAGCATAAAAGCGTGCGAATGTTTTGTTTCTTACTTGGTGTGGTGTGTGAACCGAATGAGTGCTCTAAAATACCGGCTTGATACTTGACTGACTTCTTGAAGTCTCAGTCCATTCCATACCGTCTTGCTCTGCTCTTTTCCTCCCTATTTTCTGCTTCAAGACACATCTGCCGGCTCTCAGATGATGTTCCCCTCCCCCCTTCCTCGGGTTTTTGGTGTCTATTTACTTTCCTTGCTCATCCCTTTGCTCTCTACACCCGCTGTTGGTCGTCACCTCTCATCGGTCACAAACGGGAATCACCACAGTCAATGCATCCTCAGCCAGCCTTCTGAACACCTTCCAATCGAAGGCCGCTCATTGGCACCAAGAGACTGTGGCCCCGACGATGGCGAAGATCATATTATTCCTGCAGATTATTGGAGCTTCTATCCATACACCACCGCAATCCGCTCCCTTGAAGAACATGAGCACAATTTCTTTGGCCCGCTGGGATACCATACTCGAGACGCCGAGCAACGAGCCATAGACCAGACGTATCTGTGGTTCATCCCGAAACGAACGACGACGGTAGATGCTACGCAAACAGTTCACAAAGCAGCTTCAACAAGGACTCTGTATATCACTACGACCAAAACGACAACCGTGACTAAAATATCCCGAGTGACTACCACGGCTGCTAGGATGACGGTTACAGTCACAAGCTATGATCGGCCCTATCTGACCCCAGGCGCCATCCTTCCAGCCTGGGGCTGTCTATTTCCGACCAGACATCCGGGTATGTATTTAAAGCATTCTGGCGGTCTCTTTTGGGTCATGAGAACTCATCAATCTCCAATTACAGAGGAAATCAAGGCACGGGGACAACCGGGAATTCACCTCAAACCTGTTGACTCTGCAGAGGTCGAGAGGAGGGAGAAAGCGAGACCTGTGGCTTCAGAGGATAGTGTCCATACAACGATTCTTCCAAAGGAACTACAGCAACCTGTTATCCCCAGCATCATCCTCGGTGTGGCGCAGATTGCTGGATTTATCCTGGTTGGAATTCTGCTGGCAGCAATGGTTGTTTTATTGTTTGTCTGGTGCAGTCAACCGCTTTGGTGGCCTTGCACGCTGAGGAGGAAAATGGCAAAGACAGCAAAGACAGCAAAGATGCTCGGGGCAAAGGCCGCCACCGATGGTAATGCCCCCTCGTGTGGTTGATGATAAGTGTGTTCTGACAAATGTTAAGTAGAAGAACCTCCTGACGGCATAACTGCACCCACCAATACAGAAAGTGTAAACGCCCAACGCACGCCCGAGGCTGTAACTGGTGTGGCTGCAATCAACTCTCCTGGCAATGTGGATGGAGCAATGTCCCAGGTGTCTACATATCCTACCTTCCCGTACCCGGCGGCTACCACTACTGGGAGCCAGTCTGTTCGTTCCTATGGAAATTCTACGAGGAGAACAGTGAGTTGCGGGTCTTTGTATGTACCTAGAAGGGAAATGCCTGGCAGTTATCGAGATCTTGGAGCGTTGTTCGACGAAAACTCTAGATCCACTCTGCCAAGGTGATTGTTTATTCTGTTGGAAGTACTTCATTTTGTTTTGAACCTGGAAGCTTGCTTTGATGGCCTTTTGTATTTGATACCTGATGCTGTAGACGGCTTTGTATTTGTATTGGGTGTGCGTACGGACTTATGGCAACTCATGGTTGTATTGATTAGTTTCTGTAGGCGGGGATGAGTGGTGTATAATGTTGGAACTCACGATTGATTAAATCCTAAAAAGACACTTGGAATTCACCAGGTCCATTGCTACATATATGAACCTAGTACCAGAGAGTGATTCCCAAATGAAAATTCTATTACATTAATTCAAAACAAAATGCGCCATTCTCAACTACATGCACCAGTCGATTGATTGCCAAACCCCCAAACCATGACAAAAGGAAAACGTCACAAAAGTATGTAACATAAATCCAAACACTTCTTTCACTCTTTCTTGATTTTTGTGAATGCCTGCTCAAGCCACATTTCCACCGTTTTGATGTTTTGGTCCACAATAGTGGCACATTTCCTCCGAACCAACTCCTTCTTCTTCCGCCGCTCCTTTGGTCCCATCTTGAGGATCCTCCCCACAACATCAAGATCACTCTCCTTCTCACCCTGCAGCCACACCACTTCCTTATCCATATACGAATACGCATTCAAAACCTTCTGCGTAGCCACCAACGGCACACCTCCTATCAGAGCCGCCGGTACCGAACTAGACGCTTTCCGGTCTAGATATTCTTCGGACGCAAAGGCAGGTAGCAGGGCGAATGTGCGAGAAATTATCGCATAGAATTGGAAGTAGTCGAGTTGTTCATCAAACTTTACGTGATCCTTCACCATATCGGGGACTTCGGGGTGTTCTCCGTGGCCCAGGAGATGCATCGTTACATCCCGACTACCGCTTTCTTCGAAAGATTCAGTAGTAGTAGCGGCCTTGAGGAATGAGTCAAGGCGTACGAAGATGCTTTTGTAGTCCCGGCGGGCAGGGTCGTAGTCTCCCTGCAGGCCGAACGAAAGTTCTTCCTTATCGCTACCATGGCCGGATGGTGCCGCGGGGAGGGCCACGGGGAATAAGGGGACATAGGGGTGGATAGTGGAGGGGGAGGTAGTTTTCCACTTGCTGATAGTTTGTGTTTTGAGGAACTCAGCAGTGTGTGGGGATAACGTGAGGAAGTCGACCATGCCCGCTTCAACCCAGGGACGGATCGCAGATTCAAGTTCCTCGGCTGCCCATCGGTCCGCGTGGTGCACAACGCAGTACATATACGTCTTCCGATCCGCCAAGAGCGTGGCAAGTTGGTCTTTGAACTTGATAATGTCGAGTTCGCAGGTTCCGGCTACAAATATGTCCGGGCGACGCTTGGCGATGCCGTGATCGATGAATTCCTGTGGGCCCCGCGGCCGGGGCAGCGCATTGGTGAGCGAGAAGCCCGCCATGATGTCGGTGATGCGGTAGCGGGGGAAGAGCTGGTAGAGGTCTATCACCGCGCGGGGCTGGGAGCCGAACGAGTGGACGAGGGCGGCGACCACCTCGTCGTGGGACCCGCCCGTCTCGGTGATGGTGATGTGGACGGCGGCATCGTCCCACTGGGGCTCAGGCGGGGTGGCGTCCTGGTTCTGCGGCGACGAAGCGCTGTTGCTAAATTGAATATTGCTACCCGGGGGAGCTTCGTGGGCGTTATGTGTCAGGGGTTTCTGAAAGGTTGGGTTATACTTTTCGGGAAATTTGTGGCCGAATAGGGCGGTGCCGGCGATAAAAATGAAAGCGATCGCCAAAACCAAATGGAGAGAGATTCGCCGCTGCATCATGGTGAGGATGTCCCTGTAGAGAGAGTCCTATACAGAGCACAGCACTGAAAACGGGTGAAGGAGGTACCTCTTGCGGACTGGATGCGTTAAGTAAAAATGCCCTACCCATATGTAGATCGTTAGGTGATATAGGACGCGCAAGTGTTTCCGTGATTACTTTACAGGCCCAATCCCAAGCTCCTCACCATGCTGGCGTGCGACCCCCCCTGTGATTAGAACGTTTCTCGTCGTCGTCATCTCAATGACAGGAGGCGCCCGCGGCTGGGGAGATTCCAACCACTCATGTCGTGCAGGAAGTATAAGCAGCGCTCTTAAGGCACGCACCAGACAACAATAATAACAAACGCCGATGTATTCATAGCGCTTCGTTCTTCGTTATTCGCAAGTATGCTTTTCTATTGTACACAGGAAGGATGAAAAGAGAACTATAGGACAAAGGTACAGCACGCTCGTCGTCCATCTTCAGATAACTACCGCGTCCAAACCCCACCATCATATTGAGTACATCGATCGATCGTATTCCGTTATGTTTTGCTTTTTTATTTCTTGTGTTCCTTTGTTTCTGCGAACACGTTGAGACCCAGACCGTCGGTATCCAAATACAGTTTGTTCCGACCGCCACTCTCCTGCAGGAGGCGAGCAATGTCTCTCGCATTCTCAATCTTACGGAGCTCGACGTAACTCTTGGACTTCTTGATGGCATCACCAATGAGCTCGGCAGAGCGGGATTCTCCCTGAGCCCTAACAATCATGGCTTGCTTCTCCTGTCGGGCCTTGTCGACTACGAAAGCTGCACGCTGGGCCTCTTGCTGGGCAACCTGCTTGGCCTCTACGGCGGCAGTGAACTCAGGCGAGAATGCCAAGTGCTATTGTTGATTAGTAAGAGTCCCTCCATTGTGGCCGTAGTAGTGATAACATACCGTCAGCGATACATCGTCCAACATGATATTAAATTTCGCCGCTCTGATGACCAGATTGTCCCGTACCATTCTGCTAACAGCTTCACGCTGGGTGATTAACTGACTTGCATTGAACTGTGCAACAACCGACTTCAGGACCTCGTTCACAATTGAAGGCAATACGCGCTCGTCGTAGTCGGTTCCAAGTGTGCGGTAGATGATGGGGAGAGCATCCACACGAGGGCGGGAGAGGACACGGCAGGTGATGTTAACCATCTGAAGATCTAACCGGTGTTAATAAGGCGGCGGGGTGCAATGGAGATGAAACCGACGAACCTTTGGTGCCCGTCAACGAAGCGACGTTGCGGGGCTTAGCACGGACGTCATATGTAATTGGCGTCTCGAACCACGGAATCATCAAATGGGTTCCTACCAGCAAGAATTAGCAAACAGTTCAAAAGCGTAGGAATGCCGACTTGTTTGACCTGTGGCGGGGTAGTCGAACCTTCAGCATAGATTTCCTTCTTGACACCTCCGATACGAGTATACTTGATTGCACGGTGACCACCATCAACTGGCACACACATAATCAGCACTCAAATTCAACGTTCCCATGATTGCCCTTGAAGAAGTACCGTTAAAAAGAGCACTGTTTCCAATAAAGAGCGCACCTGCAAGTAGTGCAAGAGCTGCTCCACCGCCGATGGCACCCTTGGGAGCCCCTCCTCCCCTGCCGCCGGACTGCTGTGCTCGGGCAAGAGCAGACTGGATACGGTTCCAGGTCTCGCGGGGGTTGTTGGGATCCATGATGACGGGTTGAATGAGACGATAATCTTGGGAGCGTTTCGAGCTTCAGATATTATGGCGTTCTGGAGGGCCGAAGTCAGAACTTCGGAACGGGAGGGACTCGTGCTTTGCCTATTACCCGGGCTCAAACATCAACAATCACCTTTGATCTCGAGTGATGTCACGTGACGGTGGTGAGACATTTCTTATATGTGAACATCGGTTGATTAACCCGTCATATTTCAGGTAGTTAAGCGCAACACAACGCAGGTTTTTTTCTATCGTGATGCATTTTTGCTCAAGTAGTCCGTGATTCCACACCCCACACAGACCAACAGCGAAACCTTCACCTTGATTTCCTCATTGTCGTTTAAGCCACTAAACACAAGTTGGATCCAGCGCCATGACCTCACCCTTGCCAAGCTGTCCACCGCTACTTAGTTATGAGTCGCGCCACTCTCAACCGTCACCAACAGACCGCTTAATCCCACGTTTCCAGCCATTGCTTCTTGCTGTTTTTCACCTTTATCTTTAAATGTCCGCGCAGCGATCCGCTTCTGTGTCCTCGACTTCGTCTTCAGTTTCACTCTCGCCAACGGAGCACACAGCCAGCCGTCATGGGGACGCTGGTCAAACCTCCCACCAACAACCGAATTACTCACGAACTCAATCAGCGCCTATGTCTCGACACACTCACCACCGCAGCAGCAACCGTCGCAGCAACTCTACCTCGATGAACAACGGCGACACATTCAATGGACCTCAGCTGAGTGGGCTGGGTGGAAGGCCAGGAACTGGCTTCTACCTGCAGCCAAATCTGAGCGGGGTCTCAATGGACAGTACGGCCTTGCTTGACCACAGAGAGCAAGTGTCAATGCGACCGCGAAGGTCAAGCACCACCGTCGGCCCGAGCTTTGATGTCACCAGGACACCCAGCAGGCATCACCAGTATCACTATCGCCAGCACGACGGCAATCGTAGTGACGACGACCAGAGTTCCGGGGGTGAGGACGGCGAAACTGTGCCGTTGGTGCGAACTGAGAGATTAGACGAGAGGACTGCTTTGCTTGGACGACATAGAACATCACGACCAGGTACGTCTGGCTCAAGACGGGCGCCACCGCATTCCATCGAAACTACAAGGCTGGCGCCGCCAATGTCAGGACTGAGGGAATATGGGGGTGTGAACTTTCCTCCTTCGGTTCCTACCAGCCCGCACCTAGAACCTGCTCATCTGGATGGTGATCTCCATGGACTTAACCTTTCGGGATCAAGAGGTACGGGAGCAGATGGAGATACCATCATTAACATAGGACCAGACACAACAGATAGCTGTTCTTATATGTCGCCCTCGTCGCCTTCATCTTCTCGGAGCCAGAGTGGTCATGCTATGCGCTCATCTACTCTTCGGGCGGAGGAAGATGTTTGTTTCCCAGTTGATGATGGATTAATGGATGAGGAGGTTGCAATGCACGAATGTCAGTCTGGACGGACGCGAACACGGCGGCAGTGGCCAGAAATGACCGTATTGGAAGAATGGAGTCGTGAAGAAAAGGAGGAGAGAAGTGAAGGTATACGAGCGAAGAAGTTGGCAGAGCCAGTCTATGTCTCGGGTCGTCTACGGCCGCCGGTAACACCGCAATGGCACAGGGATGAGGAAGAATCGCCATACAGGTTTACCTATTTCAACGAGGAGCTGCCTGCAACGATTCACTCTCACACAATATCCGAGCTTTTGCAGCCCGGGCAGACATTTACGGATCTTTTCAGGCCCGAGCCGCGAGTAATAGATGATTCTTCGGACGATGAAGTGGAACCACCGCCAATTCCGGCAGTGCGCACTGAAAGCAGTGGTGAGCCCCGTGACTCGAGAGATGACTCGAGGAATGATATTACTCCGCCGGAACCAAGTCAATCGCTACCTCGACTTGGTCCACGCCCTACCTTCTGGCTGGATGTATTCAGACCTACCGATGCTGAAATGAAAGTTATCAGCAAGGCATTCGGGATTCATCCGCTTACCACGGAGGATATAATGATGCAGGAAGCACGAGAGAAGGTCGAGCTATTCCGCAGCTACTACCTGGTTTCGTATCGCACATTTGAACAGGATAGCAATAATGAAGATTATATGGATCCCGTAAATATCTATGTTGTGGTGTTTAGAGATGGTGTTATCAGTGTACAACTGACCTATCCACGTCAATGACTTTTGCTGACGTTGTATTCATAGTTCCATTTTTCTATGACACCACATCCGGCCAACGTTCGGCGACGCATCCGCCAGCTCAAGGATTATATCACGGTTTCGGCGGACTGGATTTCGTATGCCCTGATCGATGACATCACAGATGCTTTCCAGCCTCTTATTCAGTCGCTCGAAAAGGAGGTTGACGACATCGACGATGCTATCCTGCGAATGCATCTCGATCCGGATGCGTTCGCATCCAAAAGCATTGCTGGATCTGCCAACAGCGAGAATGAGGAAGAACAGAAGAGTGACGGTGAGATGCTTAAGCGCGTTGGCGACTCCAGGCGCAGTGTTATGAGCTTGTACCGGTTGATGGGAAACAAAGCCGATGTGATTAAAGGTTTTGCGAAGCGCTGTAATGAGCAGTGGCAAGTTGCGCCTAGAAGTGAGATTGGACTGTATTTGGGAGATATACAAGGTGAATACACACACCCCCCCCTCTGTACAGACCAACCCACTCACAGATGGTCGTAGATCACATCGTGACGATGGTCTCAAACCTGAACCACATGGAAAAAATTCTCTCCCGAAGCCACTCCAATTACCTGGCGCAAATCAACATAAAGATGAACGAGAGACAGGAACAGACGGCGGACGTCCTGGGCAGACTGACGGTTCTGGGCACAATAGTATTGCCCATGAATATCATCACCGGTCTGTGGGGCATGAACGTTATGGTTCCTGGACAAGAGATAGCGAATCTTGATTGGTATTCCCCCCCTTTTTTCTCTCGTACCTCACATTGGCTGATATTTGGGACAAAAGGTTTTGGTGCATTACTGCTGGTCTGATCGTTTTTGGCTTTTTGTGTTATTACATTGCGAAGCGGGTGTACAAGATCATGTAACAGTCTTTTCCCCTGTTTTTTTGACTAGTGTACTTTGTTGTGTTTGTCTTGGATTGATCTATGTACTTTTTTGTCTGATGGAGGATGCATTTTTGACATTTTATAGCCTTTAATTGGCGCATTTGTTATGGTTTTTTTTTGTTCGGGATTGGTTTTAGAAGTCATATAGAGAGGCATATGCATACATACCTAGGTACGTACATTCATATGGGAGTGGAATAGGGACATCTTTTTGACGAATTTGCATTGGCATAACTGAAAAGCATGTTATTGGGAGTTTCTGATTTTGTATCTCCGGCTCCAAATACAGTGCTGTACAGTACAATGTGGTGGTTCGGATGAGCTTTTTGTTGTGATGCTTTTTCCTATCATCGAATGCCGAACGAAGGGTTGGAACAAAAACCCCATGTCACCATCACTCATTCAATGATGAGTCGAAATTTTAATGAACCCATCACACCATATCCGCCGTCAGGCAACACCAGTCCCTTGCAGGTAGTATCACATACTCTATCTTGTACTGACAAGTACCCCCCTCCCCACTAGTCCCTTGCATCAAAGACTACTGGACAAGTCCCCCCTCCCCACCAACTCCCGCCTTTCTGAGCTACCTAGCCAGAAACTCAAAATTTTGTATGTAGTTGGTAGTTTGATCCCATTAAGCATATGCTCCCGGAGTTTGACTATGGCGATGATCACCCGATTGACAGCACCCCCTGAGTCATGACTTCAATGGTCAACTTCTAGATCCTCTTCGGGAGGTTGGGTTGCATTTCAAAAAAAACGGGAGTACGCATTTTTGGTAGTTAGATGCCCCGCGGAGGTAGCTGACGCGTCCGGTAGGTCGAAATCGGCGATGGGGATTTCAAAAAAACCCGGCTATTTTTTTTTTCTAAGGACCAGAGCACTGCCGGTGGTTCCGGGCTGAATAGAATATATCACAATTGCAGGTTATGTATGAGCTGGTTCGGGATATCCGAAGAGTATCATAATGAGCACTTATGATAAGGGGAATACCGGTCCCATACTTTTTCGTTCGAGGTTATGTACTTTAGCCTAGCAGAAACGAGGTCTCCCTTTGGACACACCCTCTCAATGCAGTTGAATATGCTTCTCTGCTTTGGTTACCGGGTTTCCATTGGTTATGATATTATGATAATCCAGCTTCTGTGCCATTCAAGAGGCTTTGCTGCTGTTGTAGCTAAATTAGCAGACCGAATGATCGAGGTTTGGATGAAGAGCGTACCTTATCAGGCATCAGGTTTGTCCCCATTGTTTAATCGACATTAGTGGCTGTAGGTAAGGGAGTTTGAGGGAGATGTAATCCGAATTAGAGTGTTAGATTTATCTCACGATGGCAAAAATTATCCCCGTACGGAGGCGGTGAATCTTCGGTACAGTGTACCCATGTCTTAACAGCCTTCCACCATCACTCAAAATTACTTAAGTATACACCACATTGATCTTAGGTATCATACACGGCTATAGATCTAAATAAACTCAAAAGTATCGCCCACATCATTACACATAACTCGCACTCTCTGCGTGCCCACAACCCGTTCCAACCTCATCACATCCCACTTCGAAAATAGAACTTTAGTCTTACATCTGCCTCCTTCCACACGCCCCTCACCAACGCTTCTCGTCAAAAACCCACCTACAATCTCTTTGTAAAATGTCTCATTCTCTGGCAAGCTATAACACACCACCTCCCTTACTCCACGAATCTCGTACCGTCTGAAATGATGTGCACGCCCAGTATATAGCAGTACAGGGAAGCGTCCCGATAAGAAATGGGATCGCGCCCTAGACACGTCGGCGACTGGTGTTTCCTCAGAAATAGCGCCGAAGGCAACGTCTAGCTCATTGAAGAAGTTGCGCACACGAATGAAATCGAAGTAGGAGGAAATGAAAACCAAGATTCCAGAGCCACCTTGGGCGACGTCACGTGTTATGGTGGGGACAAATGCAGACTTGAAGAACTTGAACCGGGAGTCCGGATCTGCCGTTGGAGTCGGGGATTCAAAACGGACAAAAGTCTGCCGGACCTGGAGACCACCTAGGTCTGTGATTACACCATCATACTCGGGCTGTGTTTTTAGGCGCCCGGAGATGTTGGACATGTGCTGTGTAAAGAGTGCGTTTAGTTCGGGAGAGCCGTGGGCGCTGAAGACAACTGTCTGACGGAGATAGCGGGCGTGGGAATCAAGGTACCAGTTACGGACACGTCCAAAATCGCAGCCGTGAGCGTCCTTGGGGATTAGATTGAGATGTTCGAAAACGTGCGAGACGTGGTCCCAGTTCTGTTGAAGGAGAGCATCGGCTTGGTCAACGATAACAAGTTCGATGGAGGAGAGGAAGTCATAGTCGCGCTTCTTATCACCCTCATCGCCGATTGCAAGACGCAGACCAAGAGGTGAAGCAAGGATGATATCGGAGTTGTAAAATTGGCTGAAGAATTTCATGGTTTTCCGAGTGAACTTTACACCCACCCGAAACAAATCGTCGTGGTTGCCGCTGAAAAGCTCTTTAAAGTCGGCTGGTTTGGATTCGTTCAGACGGTCCTGGTCTGGAGGAATTGAATACGAGTCGGTAAAGCGCTTTTTGTTTTCTTGCTGTTCTACGGCAGCAAGGGAAACAAGTGTGTCTACTGCACGGACGCAGGAGTGTCGAGTGGGGAGGATGAACAGAACTTTTGGACGTGTGAAGCCTTGATCTCGGAGTTCAAGGTCATCATCACCGTGGGACAGGCGTCCGTTGTCTTTTATTACACGGTCCCGAGTCTTAAAGACATGGTTTAAGGCGTGAGCGCAGTACATCTTTCGCAGTTCTTCAGCGTTGGAGACCGTTCGTCCCGCAAAATGCACATCCTGGTATGAAAAGAGATAGGGAGTGAAGGCTTTCTGGAGGGGCGTCAATTCTCCATTGACTTCCTCGAATGGTGTGACCAGGCGCTTCTTCAAATGTAATGATTTTATACTGTCGAATTTCCTTTCTGGTATTGATTCTGAGCCTGCTGGTGTTGAGTGTATGCTTCTTCCAATCCCCGCTATTGTTAATTTGGTATTTTGCCATTCCCCCCTCTTTGCTACCTCGATTCTCTTCAGATATTCCGGCGAAGGGTTTGCAAAGTGTGTTTCGAAGGGATCAGATGGATTCTCATCCTCGTCCTCTTCCTCGCCAGCTTCCTCATCGGCATCCCCTTCTTCAGCCTCAGCTTCATGGTCCCCTTCGTCGATGTCGGAACCCACTTCTTCCGTAACTAGGTCTTCGGTCGCAATCTTTCGTCTCTTTGACTTGTGGCTGTCACCTTTTGTCTTGCTGGCTGCGAGTGATTGAAGAAGCGCATTGTATGGCTTGACTGTAGGTTCCTCCTGTTCTTCATCTGTTTCAGATTCTGAGTCTATTTCGGACGGCGCAGGGGAGTCTTCCTCGTCGGAGCTTGGAGGATCATCTTGCGGGATTGCGTCGGATGTCCTGCACAGTCGAAATCAACAAGCGGTCGGAAAAAATCGAGTGATATCAGAAGTACCTTTTTGGCCTATTGTCGAACGAACTTGCGCCCCGTCCCCGTCCCCGTCCCCTGGAACCGCCCCTTCCTCTCCCACGATCGCCACCCCTTCCCCGACTGAACCCCCCTCTACCGCGGCCTCTGCTTCGGCCAGACATGGTGTATAATGTTGAAAATGGTCGTCTTCTGGGATGCTGGGGCTCTGCGGGAAACTTTTCTCCAAGAAGCGCAAGACTAAGTTGGTGCAGGGATTGTGCATGGGTAGGGCTTTTGCCCTGCGGGGAGCCAAGCCGCACTTCAGTCACGTGAGGATATTGTTCGTTTAGTTTTAGTTTTGATCTTTGACGTGGGATGGAGAGACGACGAACAGAGAGCAGCTGCTGACGAGAACCCAATCCATCCAAATCACCCCGCTCCCGCATTCTACCATCGACGATCTGCGAGCTTCCCGTCGCTTCTCCGCCTCCGCTAGTTCGAGTCCCAGCGACATCGCCATCCTCCCTCCATCATGGCCGACCAAGGTTCATACATTCATCTTGCGCGACCCCTCCCCTCCGTTCCGGTCCCCCATGCGCAAGCCACTACAGCCCCCCTCAATGTCACAATACACACCCAGGTCCGACAACCCACTACCAGTATGCATCATGTGTTGACGGGCTTCCTTAGGCTCTCTTCTCGATCTTGGACCACTCCCTCCGACGAAATGTCGACCAGGATCGTGTTATTGGAACTCTGTTGGGTGTGAGGAGTGATGATGGAACCGAAGTCGAGATCAGAAACTGCTTCGGTGTTGGACACAACGAGTCTCAGGAGCAGGTGGGTTTATTTGGATGGATAGATGAGAGCGGTGGTTGGGTAAATTGCTGATGCGGGATTCAAGGTCGAGGTGGATATGGAATATCACAAGACCATGTTGGGACTCCATCTCAAGGCTAACCCTAGAGAGGTACTTGTCGGATGGTAAGCACGGGATGGAACTGTTATCGTCAAGAGATGCGGATTACTGACGAGAATCGAATAGGTACGCCACATCGCCGGAACTAAACACCTTTTCCGCCTTGATCCAGAACTTCTATGCCTCGAATGGCGAAGGCACATTCCCCCACCCCGCCGTCCACCTCACCATCTCTACCATCCCCGGCCAGGATATCTCAATAAAGACGTACATTTCCTCCGCTGTCGGAGTAAACCCTGAGCGTATCGCTGATAACTGCCTGTTCGTCCCGGTCCCTCACGAGATTCGATATGCCGAGTCGGAGAAGAGCGGACGTACGTTTACCCCAACATTTATACTGGAATGGTGTCTGAGCTAACGTGTTACAGTGGAGTTGATTGCCGGTGGTAAGAACAACGAAGACCGAACGGTTCCTGTGATGACCGATATCGGTGCTCTGGAAAAGGCCGTCGAGGATGTTCTCGGCATGTTGGACCGCGTGAGCAACTACGTCTCCCGAGTGATTGTAAGCTTTCGCCGCTCTTCTTTGGCTACCTCACTAACCCATCTGTATAGAAGGGCGATGCTCCAGCGTCTACAGCCATCGGAAAATTTCTGATGAACACCCTCAGCCTGGCACCCAAAGTCAATGCCGCCGATGTTGAGAGAATGTTCAACTCCCACATTCAGGATGTGCTCATGATTTCATACCTTGCCAACACAATCCGAACACAAATCGACCTGTCCGGACGGCTGGCAACCTACAATTTTGGCCCCAAAGACCCCATCACCGCAGCCGTAGCTCCTACAACGACTAAATAAGCAACCAATGTTGGTCAATTTGATGAAGCGATGAAATGAGGCATGATGGACACGGCATCTTGGGAGACGGTGGGAGAATTGAGCGGTAGGGGTGGAGATGGTTTTTTTGTTCGCATGGGGTATAATATCCGAGGGCACTGGGGCGTTCGGGTTTGGTTACTCGAGTGATTCACATGGATAGGAAAAGCTTGCAATTCATGACGGCGCCGCGCAGACAAAATGGGGTATTCTTTCTTTTGACCATCTCTGTACATAATTACCTGGGGATAACAAAATGGGGTGGCTGCTTGATAGAGATTTGGGGTTAAAAGGTCATCCTTACGGTCGATTTCTGAAGGTGCCAAAGAAACGAAGTGGCTGGGTTAGGGTTAACTGAGTACTGATCAGCCGTAATTTCTTCAGTCAGATATGACGTCGCTCCTGAGTCGGCAACTTCCGTCCATTTTCTGTAAACACAATGATCGACCTGGGCCTCAAGCGCATCTCCCAACTGATATCTCCTTCCACTCTCCGCTGGAAAGCAATCCACGTCCGTTACCCCATCTCTTTCATATTATACCTACTAATATGCCATCAGGTAGCCGGTACCAATGGCAAAGTCCTCACCCCTCTGTCTCTCCATTGCTCATCCTCACAAAGATAGGGCTCCGTCTGCGCCTACCTGGCCTCCGCTCTACATGCATCCGGAATCCGCGTTGGTCGTTTCACGAGTCCACATCTCATAAACCGGTGGGACTGCATCACGCTATCCAACCGCACAGTTAGTAAATCCGCCTTCCTTGCAGCGGAGGAGAAGGTACTCGAGAAGAATAAAAGACTTGAAATCGGGGCCACCGAGTTTGAACTGCTCACCGCGACTGCGTTTGAGCTGTTTACGAGTGGTGGGGTGGAAGTCGGTGTGGTAGAGGTGGGATTGGGCGGTCGCGGGGATGCGACAAATGTTCTTGAGGAGGCGAATACCCTGGTGAGTGTTATCACCAAACTTGGGCTGGATCATCAGGGGTTTCTGGGGGACACCATCGAGGAAATCGCGGGTGAGAAAGCTGGGATTGCGAAGCGTGGGGTGCCGATTGTTGTGGATGGTAGTAATCCCGCGTCTGTTATTGACGTTGTGAGGAGGGTTGTCGTGGAGGTTGGGGCAGGAGAAGTGGTGCTTGCAGCTCCAGATATGACAGGGGGAGAAGAGGTGGGATGTGAGATCACCACACCGACGTTTGGAAAGCTACATTTCTCGAGGCTTCTTCCCGGCGGATACCAGCCATACAATCTTTCGTGTGCCATCAATGTTCTATCTCTCATCGCCCCACGCTTCCCCACGCTCACACCAGCCTCTATCGTCGCTGGGATTGCGGACACAAAGTGGCCTGGGCGTTTGGAGCAGCTTGACATCACTGCGCTCCTCCCCGGTGGCGGTGGCGGAGGAGGTGGTGGTGGTGGAGGAGGCACGGTTCTTGTCGACGGCGCGCATAATCCGCAGGCCCAACAAGAGCTTCGTGCCTATGTCGATGCGCACATCCGACCGCTTGCAAAGGCTGGGAAGGTATACTGGGTCCTTGCGGCTACAAAAGGGAAGGATGTGCCCGGCATGATCCGGGAGCTGGTAGGGGATGGGGACGCGGTTGTAGCGACTGGGTTTGGCGGCGTGGACGGTATGCCATGGGTGCAGTCAGTAGAGGCGGAAAAGATTGTGGATGCTGCTGAAGGAAGGGAGGCAAAGGCGATGGAGGACTGTGTTGAAGCAGTTCGGGATGCCATTGAGAGGGCAAACCAGGACGGTGGGGCAGTTGTTGTTGCCGGGAGTTTGTGGGTACTATCGCATAGTATTTGGGACGAAGCTGACTGAGGATAGATATTTGGTGGCAGATTTGCACCGGTATATTGCGGCAAGGGAAATTGAATAAAAATAGAGCGGGGTGTAAAGGAGATAAGGATAAATATTGAGAGATATCTCACACTATCCATGAATATAGAAACACATCGGACTCACAGACTGCCCACTAGGGTAGGAAGAGCAGCATCAATTCGAGGTTGCAAACAGTTGGAATTCGCAACTTTAGGGAAGTGGACTGAATCCACCCTTCCAGAAACGTTCAGAGATGGGCCCGGGTGCTTGATCATTCCAACCAACATGCTCAATCACACCTTAAGGCAAACTGAGATGTCCAGACTAGCATTTCAGTTGTGGTCTATGATTCCTTTAGTGAGTGCCTCAAGTACCTTCTAAGTAGACAATTACCTATCCACTATTGAAACAAAAAATTCTTCAAGAACAATGAGAGCGTATAACCGATTATCCACTACTAATGACCAACCTATCTACATCTTCACTATATATACACATCATCAGAAAAACTAAACACCAAATGCTACAGCCACAAAAGCATCAAGACAGTAAGACTAATCTTGAAGTTAATTTGATTATAAGCACTCAAATGATATCAAAAGCACAAAACCCCTTTGCAAATGCACAATTCCAAATGCTATCACAGTAAAGAGCATCATGGAAAGACAAGCCGAGAAAACAGATGCTGACAACACCAACTAACTCCGTATAAATGTCACCACACCCGGCAAACAAGCCAGTCGACATAGGAGAGAGAATGTACGAATTCAACCAAACCCCTATCCGAAGCTTAAAAAAAATGACATGACCGCAGATGTCATGGAGCGTAATACAAAAAAGGTATCCAAAATAAAAACAGAGTTTCGAATCCAAAACTGACACTTCGTGCATGTCGTTGTGCTATGTTCATGTTGGCTTCATCCTTGGTCCTGGACTATTCAAACCATTGCCAGGGAAATTCATACCCACCTCCGCGGTGCTGCTAGTCATTGTGGGCGCATAGCTGCTCAGCAATGTACCACTACGGCTGCTAGAGGCACTGTATGCCTGGGGGGCGCCCTGCTGTTGGTACAGTAATGGCATCGTAGCCTGAGCCGCTGGTCCCAGGGCGGCAGAAAGCGGGGTTGCAGGCATCATCTGTGGTGCCATCATCGATTGGAACGAAAATGTGTGCGTATGGAGGGGACTTGGTACAGCTGACGTTTCATTGGGGCGGAATGAGGAGTCATTCATCAAGATGAAGAGGTCTTTAGTAGGCCTTAGTACCGTGCCCATGGCAGCGAGAGTACGCTTTGGGAACGTGTACTGTTGGGTGAGGGATTTGATGAGCTCGGCGATATTGATAACCAGCTGGATTTCATATCAGTATCTGCATCAACCGTATTCCCGATCTGAGGAAAATACCTGTGTAAACTTATTTGTATCGTCCCAGAACTTTTTCCTCTCAATCTGATCACCGTTTTGAATAGCTTCCCATCGAATCTTTGACAATCGCCTCGCCGCATCAGTGCCAGACATGCAGAGTGATGACACCTCTCGAAGCTTCAGAGTTACCGACGGTTGCAGGTTCTGAGTAGCTGCAGATTTAATTTCCCTATCAATCTGAGGGAGCGTCGTGATAGCGACGGTCGTTGCAGCCTGAAACTTTTGATGCAAGAGACCTTCCTGGTCGAAGCCAGAGTCCGAGTTCTGCGAATCGGCCGCGGGACGCATCCAAGGTGTTTGCAAAGCTGCAAACGAGGCATCTGTACTGCGAGGTGTCGCAAGTGGAGGTTGCACCGACATTTGAGAGGCGCTAGAGTCGGTCATAGAGTTATTTGAGCTAGTTTTCTGCCTGCTGTGCGAGATATTCATGGCAGACTGTTGATACCGAGACAGGCCTTGCTTTGCCGCACCATCAGTTACAGCTTGTGCAAGCAGCAATGGCCGAAGAATATCGTAGGAACACTGAATCTCCACATATGACCCATATATCATCAGTATAAGTGTCCTCGCGTATCGCACATCCGGCCCACTAGACCCCGGGCCAAGCTCCTTCAAGCTGGATTGCAACATCGATAACACCTGCCTGAATGCAGCTACGCAGGACTGGCACGCATCGATTACTTTCTGTACCCTAGGCTCGTCGTCCCTTGCTTCGTACTCTTCCAAAGCACTAACCAACGAAGTTACATGCATGTTGCTGTTGTATAAGGCTCGTCCGACCTTACTTTCCGGCCCTCCAGGATCACCTGTAGATTCAATGTATTGTTCGATTGGTCGCTGTAAGGTCGACATGGAATATAAGATCCCTCTTGCTGCTTCGCTAACCCTAGCTGAAGACAAGGAAGATCTCTTATGTTCTGGCAGCGAAGACAATCGTCGAAAATATTGTCCTGGTCGTCTCTCGTTGTCGACCGGGCTCCGTGACGGCACATGGACACTACTTTGGCCCCCATCTATGACCGAATCATGTGAATATCCCCTTGTATGCTTGTAGGGTTTTTCATCCACCGGCCCTAGGCTCTGGGGGGTGAAAATCGGTTTCCCCCTCGGTGCAGTGTTGGTGCGAGGCGGAGGCGGCATGCCCCTCCTTTTTTCGCGGTTAGATCCCACTACAGATTCGCTATTTGAACGGTGTCGCTCGGTCTGGGGTGACGTCACGGCTTGCAAAGGTGTCTCTGGACGTTTTGGAGAGCCGTTCATGGCTGTCGCTGTAGATGCGTTTATGGACGAACTGCTTGGATGCTTTGATCTCTTCTGACCGGATGGTCTCGACGGCGCGGGTGATTTAGCTCGAGATGTTTCTCCGGCTGCCGATACGCCATTCGACCTTAGCGGGCGAACGGTACGTAGAGAAGGAGGGTCGGATTCGTTCACTAAGGTTGCTTCCGACTCAAAACTCGGCGTCCGGGAGAACGATGGATTAAATGAATCAATATCGCCTTCGTCGTCACTACTAGTTAAATCACCATATGTAAGCAATTTCGTCAGGGTCACCCTTGCGGTTACATTGTTTGGAAAGAACTGAGGAGATTGGTGACGAACGCCACTGACACGGGGCAATTACCTCGATCCAGACTCCGAATCTTGCGTTGAATTCGATCGTTCAGCATGTTGCCGCAAGAATTTCTTGACACCATCCAGCCAGGCATCTCTGTCTTTCTCCTCATTGTCCCAGATGTCTTTAGGTGGAAATGTTATAGGGTTGTGGTCTAGTTTCAGGATCTTAAGGTCGTTCATGTCACCAATGTAGGTTGGGAGGATGTTGATCTTATTTTTCGACATTGACAATACCTACAAAAGTTAGAATCTAGAACTACATCGCTCACCCACCAGTGTAACACTGCGTCAGCACAGGAAACGTACCCTGAGATTCATCAAATTCCCCAGATCCGGCGGCAGTGCCCGTAGTCTGTTCCTGCTCACGTCCAGGATCTCCAATGAGGGCAATCGTGTGAGCTGTCAAGTACCAGGACGATCAGATTTCAGCCGCAATAGGGAACCAGCACGGACACTTCCCTAACAGGGAGGAGCACTCCCCGCAAGGAAAGGGATTGGGATTTCCTCACCGCCGTAGGGAACTCTTTGAGGAAATTCGACCGCAGGTTCAGGTACCGCAACCTCGGCAGACTGCTGAATTCATTGGGGAAGGAGGCTAATTGGTTGTGCGCGAGGGCAAGTCTATGAGAGCGAAGCGTAAAGTATTGTCAGATGTATTGCTCCACAAAATAGGAATGATGAGTGAGATCAGGATTCCCGAGATTTGTTGTGTTGCGCGAAGTAGCTATAGTTCGGGAACGGCTTGGGGGACAGGGCGGATGGAAAGAAAACACAGCTGATGTGGTTTTTACACTGACCTCTCAATCTCATCTTTGATAAGCTCTATGACCTCGACCGGAATATTTGCGATCTTGTGGTGACTCAAATCAAGGGTAACTCCGGCTTTCTGTAACGAGGTTTCGCCAGGCGAGGCTCCACTCTTGGACAATAGCTCTCGATTCTTCTCTCGAGCTTCCTTGAGAGCACTGGCGACTAGAGCAGTGCAAGTAACATCGTCCACGGGTACGGGGGGTCCATTTGTTCGAGCACCAGACACTGATAGATGCTGGTGATGGTTGGGCATCTCGTTGTAGAGTCAGCCAGTCGTGGTGTTTGTATTGTCGAGGCACGCACCGTGAGGTATACCACGAAAAGAGATGCTCTTCCCGACCTTCGAGAGACCGTCGCAAAACCGAATCCTTCGATAATAGATACTTAGTACTTAGTATTTATATGTGCACGGCGAGTGAGGCACACTTATCGGTGCAGTGTGGTGGGTTGATGGTTGGAAGAAAAAGTGGTGGAACACCAAACAATCAAATGCGATGCAGCCCAAGAGATTCCCCTGCTTGGAAGGAATGACATGCAAATCGAGATAAAATAAGCACTTAAAACGGCAGGAAGTGGTGAAATAAAATATATCACTGCAGCACCCGGTTTTAATGGCGCTTTTGGCTACTACTACTCTACAGTTGCTGGTCTAATGTTCAAGGCAACCACAGGAATCAAATGCCGAACAGGTAGGTAGTATAAATAGACAGGGAAGAAATAGATGCATCGCCAACATAGCATTTAATTCAACACAGTCCGGAATGCAGTGCTGTGCCAGTCTTCCGGAGCATGTATCAGTGTGTAGTGTCATCCATCATTCGTGCCTAAAGCAGCACTGGAAATGCCGTTGAAACACCAAAGCTCATCACACTGATTCACCCCTGGATCCGTCGGCGAGATAAACAAGCGCTCTTGATGCACAAGTTTCTTGGTGCTCTTCCAGAGCATATGATACATTACACAATGCTGTGTATCGTGCAAATAATCTTGTTGTACAGATCATCACCATCCGAAATCTAGCACCGTCTAAAGCAGGCCACCCGCAGAAGCCGTTGTTGGTGCCCCCTCGCCCTCCGCTCCTTCCAGGATTCCGTCCGCCGCCACAGCGGCTGCAGGCTCTTCTTCTTCGGCTGCAGCTCCACTGAAAGCGGCTTGACGGCCGCGCTTCAACTGCAAAAGCGCCAGTGCCTTAGCCTTCCATTCATCCAATGCCCGGCCCTCCAGCTCAATGCCAATGTCCAGATATGACTTGCCGAACTTGGCGCCAACTGCTAATGCTTCTTCCGAGGCGACACGGCGCTCTATATCTTCCTGCATCCGAAGGTCGTAGAACTCTTTCCGTGCGATAGCGTAGGCTTCATCCTTGGACAGGCCTTGTTGCTCCATCAACCACAGTTGGCGCTGGATGACACTGTAGAAACAAGTCAGTCAATATTCGTCGGCCTGGCCCACAGAGTTGGTGTCCGAGCATAAAATCAGGGTACCAACCTCTCACCATTCAATTGTTTCCCAGGCTGCTGCATTCTGCTCCAATCATATCTTGTAAAGTCCTTTCCATCGTTCTCAACCAGGATCCTTGGCCTTGCCAACTCCCATGGATGGTCTTGGAAGAAAGTGCTCCGCAGCTCGTCTTCCGGGTAGACGATGCGCTGAGGTTGGAACATGCGAGAGGGCTTGCGGGCTGACTTTCGGGGTTGCTTCTCTTGGAGCTGGACGGGTAGAGTTCGGACGAGAGTAGTTGTAGGTGGGATTGCTCCTACAACGCGGTACCATGGGGGTTCTCGTTGTAACCGTCCCGTTTCGAGCATCCGAGAAGCAAGCTGGTGTACCCGGAGAGGTCGGAGGTGCCGTCCCATGATGACGATAGGTAGTGTGCAGTCCGGGTCGAGTGTCAAAAAGGGACGGGAAGCTTTGACCTCGCAGCCGAATCGCGAATTGACTGTGACTTAATGGCGAATTCCGAGGGAGACAGTGATATTGTGGACCTCTGTCTGTTCACAGTTGCGTGATACCAAAATCTTTTTGAGGCTCCTGAAGACCGGGTAAATAATGGGATGAATTTTGTTAGTTCCTCCAAGTCGACTTCATGCTTCAAGACTTCTCAGGATCGCCCCGCCCCACCATCTTCATCGCATTACTCAGTCTTCGAGTCGGCAATTCGATATCTCTCATTCGTCAATTGACCACACAACTATCAGGATACCGTATTTTTCGACAAACCCCTCCCCCGCCACCATCTGCGGGTTGCTCAACAATGCCAGGGACGTTATTGCACACATGTTCCGGCTCCATATAGCAGATGCTACGGCGGCAATCCGTGTCTCCGGCCGCCGGATATGTACACGTCGCTCCTCTCGTCCGCGCTCATTACATCTCCAAATTCGGACGGCAGTACCATCCTCGAATAGCGATCTATCACCATGGTGTTCCACTCGCCGTAGTCCTTCGATCAAAGACCCTCAGTGGTCCCCAATCGACCGGCTTTTTGTTAGCGCTTTGGTGAAAGCCAGTCTCTGCCGGGTACACTCTGCATCCTTCAGTGTCTCGACCCAACCTCCGTCCACTGGTCTTGCGAAGCGTCCATTTCGTATCCATCGGTATGGACACTTTGACACTTTTAGGCGAGACTTGGAAAAGCTTTGGTACCGAGAGAAAGTTCCTGAAAAATTCAGGCCGTCTTTGAGGGCCCTCTGTGGAATGTCAGAAGGAGACCCGGAAGTGCCGTTTGCTGAACCGTCCACTCCTTCACCTCCTCCTCCTTTAACCCCCGAGGGCGGCCCCGATCCCCCGAAAACTCGTCTTAGCAGGACGGAACGGGAAAGGTATATAATGCCGATGCTCTTCCCCAGTTGTAAATCGGAATTGGACAACATTCAGGAGTTCCGGCAGGCTATACGACAAGCACATGAATCGCCCTACTCTATCACGAACGAGACGCTTTTCGAACTTTATCGCAAGCTTCCTGGATATCGAGTTCCCTATCTGGACTTGAAAACCATGAATCTATTTATCGGCCGGTTAATGACGGTTCCTCTCCGCAACCAGGTATCTATGCTCCGATACTTAACACTGATTGAGGACATGAAATCCGCGGGTGTTCCTATCATGAGGAACGAATGGAACCAAGCCGCAGCTTTTGTTGCGAGATCCTTCAAGTATACTACACCTGCCGAACTGCGTGCAGCCTTGGAACTATGGCAAGAGTCCGAGAGGGACTACAGAGTTCGTGCGGATATAACCACTTTCAACATTCTCCTTGATGGCGCCTCCAAGTCAAAATCAGTAAGTCTTGCGACTACTATTTTGAAGGAGATACGGGCACGGAACCTGGAATACGATCGTTTCACGTACACCACGCTCATGATGTATCACGCGAATTTCGGAGATGCCGTCAAGATTCGGCAAACCTATCAGGATATGGTCGATGCGGGCGAAGTGGTGGATACAGTGGTTCTTAACGCACTTATGACGGCATTGCTCATGGTGAACGAAGAGCGTTCGGCGGCTAACATCTATGCATACATGAAGAAAGTCGCAGTTACAACGACTAAGACGCCGACACCGATGATGGTGCAGTGGAGACGGAAACGTCTTCTTGCACAAAGGCTAAAACGCAGAGGCCTCCAGTGGGGAAAGAACTACGTTGAGGAGCTAAACGTCCAACTGGGACCAGATCTTGCGAGCTTTCACCTTTGGATTCATCTCTACTGTCGAACTGGCGACTGGGAACGTGTGCAGTTTCATATGCGCGATATGGAAATGTTTGGCTCTCCAATAGTCAGGGATGTTTACCTTTCGATGTTGAAAGGGTTCGCATGGCATGGAAGTCCGCTTGATGATACACCATGGAATATGCAGAGGCTTCGGTGGGTGCTCGATAAGGTGCTCGATGAGAGGAGCAAGCTGGTGGGCGAGTGGGATCGGGTTATGGCGGTGTGGATTGTTCGAGCGGTGGAAAAAGTTTATCATGATGAGCAGGTGTTAGCGGGTGTGTGGGACGAAATTGTGACGCAGTGGGCACGGCAAGGTGGCTTGATATCTGATTTTGCATTGGGCGTGTATTTGTCTTCGATGCGTGCTATTGCACAAGACAATGAGCAGAAGAGGCAGCAGCAGCAGCCATCGCGGTTACCGACACCACCGGAGACAACAGACTATTTGGGCGCTTTATAGAGGTGCGTTTGAAGGAATATGTATTTGTTTAGGCGTTTTTTTCCACTTTGTTTTGATGTTTCTTTTGGGACATGTAGATGAGAGTCTTCCTAGAGATGATGTAAATAGTGACCACGCACACAGAGTCTTGATCCTAGAGACTGTAGTATACCCACAATTATAGTGTGTTCACCGTAAAAACAAAACCAGCAGCATTCCAAATCAAATCAGAAACCGAAAAACGCCATAATGTCTCAATCTGTGCCCCCTTCCCTTGCCTTGCGTTCCAACAAAAATGTCGGCTTTCATATATCCCTCCCCATCTACTTCTCCGCCTCTGGCTTATCATCAAACTGCTTCCTCGCGTCCGCAATAACTTTACTCATGACCAGCAACTCCTCCACGCGTCCCAGCTTCCTCGGATCATGACGAAGCGCGAATTTGAAGTCGTCAACTTTTATCTTATTCCGTCTTGCCTGCGAAGCCATACGTGCAGCGTCGTGGCACATGTCGACAATGTATTCGGTGACGATCTCGTCAAGGACTTGGACTGACTCGGGGAGTGGGTCTGGGTCGTCGCCGTAGGCATACATTAGGGTGCGTACTGGGGGAATGTTAGTGGGTGATAAAGAGGAGGGAGGGGAGCGGGAGGAAGAGGACATTCTTTGACAAAGAGGTTTTGACGGCGGGAACGGCGGGTACGCGTGGTGCTGGCATCGGTGGCCATGGTGGTGGTGGTGGAGGTTGGAGGTGGTGAGTTGCAGAGAGAGGCTGTTCAGATAAGGTGCGGCTCTGGGGGTAAACAATGCACGTGCTAAATATTTGCCTTCCTACTCTATTCGGAGACAGATGCAGATGGAGGAATTTCTTTGAAGAGGATGCTCCTTTCAGTAGAGCATGAAAATGGGGCATCAAATGACCAGTCTGTTGTTGTGCAATATTTGCAATTCCGTCGGGACAAAGTTGATCTCTATGGGAATCGGGAGCTCAATCGATTGCATTCTTCACAGCAGCTCATGAGGGTTTTTTCTTCTATACCTCACTACCTACAAACGGGCAAACCATATATTGAAACTCTCATGAGAAACGAGTGCTCAAGTCTCAATTATTGACTGCAGACAGCTTCAGATCTCGCACATGTTATGGCCCACAAAGTAATACCTACCATCCACCAGTTTCTATTCTTTCCGACTTGGTGACAAATCTAGACACATCGGATCCGGAATTTCGATACTCCCACCATGAGAGGGTGCATCCTGCAGAATGTTTCGAAAATTCGGGATAACTGGCATTTTCTCCAAAAGTTGCCATATCCGGACCTCACGCCATTCAATTACCTCGTCGACCCAGCATGTGGACAGTTCTTAATTGGGATGGCGCATCATACCAACCATTAGAACGAAATTTCCATTTCGCGGGAATCCTTTTCGGCTCTATGACGAAGCAGAGGTGGAAAGACTACCCTGAGCGTAACCAGGTTTACGAGGTCTTCTGATATCCCAGGGCTTTGGTGAGGTGTAGAATGTTCAAAGATGCTGGGTATTCTCGAATATTACTTTCAGAGGATTCAAGAATGGAAGGGTGACAATGCTGAGAGATGGGCGGGAGAAGGAGTTGGCTGGATCAGCAACCGTGGCTCACCGAATCTTTAGACAATAAGTGTCATAGGAAACCTACACTGCGAGGCATCAGAGCTTCTGCATGGTAGGACTCAGCATATGGACCATTCACCGACTCTACAAGGCAAACAAATTATGCGTCCATAGAGGAGGTATATAATTGAGGGTGCCCATGAAGCTTCGACGACCTGGTTTTAAACAATCTGACCACGCGCGCCGGAGAAAAATAACAGAACACAAGGATGCGCGCAAATACAGCGAAAGTGTAAAGACCTTGAGCAGTAAGGACACTCATATTCTCCCGGATCCGGAGTACGGAGGACTACCGTAAAAGGTACTATACTACGGCCGGTATACTCTACTTATGACGAAGACGGGTCCAAGTGAGCGAGCCACGGGTCTTCATGGTGGCTTACGCACGCCTTATTATCATTGAGTTGAGCCTTACGGTGGGAAACCCAAACATCTGATTTTCGCCTAAATAAGTTGTTGAGGTGCAAGCTTGCGAGCGACGGAAATTCTATGTACTCGGGTCAGGCAGTAGAAGATCGGACACCCCATTTCTGGCAATGGATTTTGCTGTGTTGAGTCACTGTTGACCAGGGGTGAAGCTAAGAACAAAGTCAAAACACACTGGCTTTGCCCTTTCTGTTAATATTCAGATCGTGTTATACCCAATACCATCCCATATCTAGTGAGTTTTGTGCAGTAACCTGCTGGAAAAGGAGCGTCCGATCTTCTACTGCCTGACCCGAGTAAGGCAGATGCCATCGTGGGTATGATAGGTCAACTAAAAACCTCCGCGCCACCTCAAAAACAAGCCTTCGATGTCATCAACTCCCAATCAAGTTGTGAGCGCTTGTCTGAATTAAACTGGGAATAGCTCTGGGTGGATTCCAGGTTCCAGATAGCGTCATAACTAAGGTACCACGCTTACCCCTAATTTAAATGTCTCCCCTCGGGTCAAGCGCCTATTCTGCCGTTCTCCTCAAGGACAAGACCCTAGTACAAACCCACGCGTACAATGTAACTTCTATCCCCCTCAATCTCTATCCAATCCCCCTGGTGGATGCTCTAACTGTCGAGGACCAACTCTTTCGCTCTGTTGTGATCCTCTATCGCTCTCTCCCCGCGTTCGCTCCTTCTGTTTGTTTTTGTCACTCATTTCGTCTGTATTTTGGAAAAGGAATCGACCATCGCGCAATCCACACACCAACGTATTCTCAGGAAGAATACAAAGTTTCAGCACAGGCTCCTTGGCCTTTGAAAGTGTTTCAACCTTGAACGACACAAGCTTTGAATTTGGAACTCTAACTCACCTACGAAGACTTCTTCCTTAAAGTGCCCTGTTGCCAGTATTCAAAAACGGAAAGTTACAGATTTGGCTTTCAAAATGGGAGTGATACGTCTGCGGCAGCTAGGTGTTCAGCAGGATGTCGCGAATGTCGGGTCGACGTTTTCTTCGTGGGACAAATGTAAGTTGACAGAGCTACCCGTCTGGAAGGCAAGAATACTGGACTGACGAACACGTCCTGCAGGCATGGAAAAGAGCTATTGCAAGTGAGTCCTTCCACGGCGGCGCGTTACGTGTGAGCTCCGTGGGGCTAATTAGTGGCACCCTTACAGGTACCCGTTGATAGTGGGGTGTATAATAGCTGGCTTCTTCATCATTTCAATGCTGATGTGTCTCTTCCGGTGTATTATGTGCGGCTATGCCTGTTGCTCATGTTGTTGTGGAGGATGCGGCGGCAACGGCGGGCGAAGGCACAAGGAAGTGACAACGACATATGTCCTACCGCCACCAGCTCCAATCATCGACCGGCCACCGCCACCACCACCGCCGCCACCGCAGATGCACCCGCAGCCGCCGCCGCACGATTATGGCGAGCCGAAATATGCTTATTTCGACAAGCCCAGCGATGATGCACTGCCGCATATGCCATCGGCCAGGGGGATAGATGTGAAACAGGAGGTTGAGGAATCGCACGAGATGGTGAATGTCCGAAGATCGCCCAGTCCGCAGGCGGCGGGTATCCATGCGCCACCGCCGATGCGGCGGCCTGGAGAAGTATATCCAGGTCAGCCACCGCCAAGTGCTGCACCAAACTATTACCCAGCTGGTGCCGCTGTCTCCAGTCCATATAACGCCGGCAATGGGCCCTATGTTCAGACCAGACCGCACCTGCCACCCCAAGGCCCATATGCCGGTGAGGAAAGGAATACACCTGATTATTACCCAGCCGCCGCCGCCGCCGTCTTCAATCCGCATGGCGCCGGCAGTGGGCCTTACGTTCAGACCCAACCACACCTTGTACCCCAAGGCCCATATGCAAGTGGTATCAATGATGAAAGGAATACACCAGATTATTATCCAACCGGCACCGCTGACCCCGGTCCCTACAACGCTGGTAATGGGTCATATGTTCAGACCAGACCACACTTAGAACCATACGCGGGCACTGCTGGTGAGGAAAGGAATGCGCCACGAAGATCGCCCAGTCCACAGGCGGCGGGCATACATGTGCCCCCGTCGATGCGGCCTAGAGAAGCATATCCGAGCCAGCCACCGCCAAGTGCTACACCAGATTACTTCCCAACCGGTACCACTGACTCCAGTTCATATAACGCCGCCGATGAGCTCCACCTTCCGACCAAACCGCACGAAGCATCCCGGGCCCAGTCCCCCTTGGGCGCTGCCGATGAAGAAAAAAATGCGGCCCAGAAGCCGTATCAACGTCGAGAATACCAACGACAAGAGTACCAGGCTTATAGCCCCAATGGCCAGAAAAAGCCCGAGGAGTGGTCGGCCCTATGATTTGTCGGCTTTGTCGAGGTTTTGGGGTGAAACGGAGGAGTTATAGATATCCCCAGATATTGGAAGGGACCTTGCCCGGCAGGCACGCAGTTGGTATGGTGTGGTGAATTTTTCGAGTAATTTCCTTGGGGGATATATATCTCGTAGTCATTGTGTTATGCCTTTTGTTGTTGGCGGTTTTTGGTTGCACCTGACGGCGTCGTCGTTTCTCTGTATTCATTCTGAACGGGATGCGGCGTTGAGAAGGAACTTGTAATTATGGTGGTGGATGGAAACGGAGGACATTTGATGAGATTGAAGACCCAACTTGCTACTGTTATAAACCAAGTGAGAAGGTTGATGTGCCGTAAATAAAGGAAGGTTGTAAAATGTAAGGCTGTTAGTGTAGCCGAGACTCCAATCTGACAACTACGTCATCGCCCACATGTCAACTTCCTTGATGTTGCAAAATGACATCGTTGCAGGCTCGAGTTCCTGGCCTAGCTACGAAAGGAGACGAACACTGTCACTCACTATAAAATGCCCCAATCCCCTATATGTTCCTCAACCTTTCATCTCAGCACCATCCGCACACTCATTCTACTTCCTAACGCGTACCTACATCAATCCATTCGCCACTTCATTTGGTCGCAGCCTCCCGAGATCTCAAGTACCCAGCCGACAGATACAGTACAAATCCTGTCGCTTATCTTATCGATCAACGAAAAATCATGTGCCTCATAACCTCCCGCACCAAAGAAGACGCAATCCCCCCACGCCGTGTCTACCGCGACAAACAAACCGGCGCATACTTTAGCGATCCGGCTCCCCGACGTAGCCACGCTTCATCAACCGGCGGACACTTTGAAGTCCGAGAAGTCCGCCATGTGTACCCTCCAGCATCGCCGCGCGCATCTTATGTCAGTGCACACAGCGCTCACAGCGCTCATAGTGCACGAAGGTCGCAGCCGGTCGTTATTGTTCCTGCTAAGCCAAGGAACGTGAGGTCTTATTATTAGAGTGGAGAGAAAGGATAATTGGGAGTGGGGAGCGGGAGGGGGGGCGGGAGGGGGCGGAAGGATATTTCTGAGACTCTTAATTCTATTTCTTGTATCGAATGTTGGGTTTGGTGGGTGCCCAGACTTTGTTAGAAGCGGCTGGTTTACGAGAGCAGGTTTGGGTTAATGTTTATTGGGGAATGGCGTACTTTGGGTGC
>MU122109.1:757493-772186 GCA_014904905.1 Wilcoxina mikolae CBS 423.85
GCTCTTTTCAAGCTGGCTCTTAGCCGTTGGGGGGGAATGTTTGGGGATGGGATATGTACTGTAAATGGCAGAGATACGCACGATACCTTCATGAAGTTTGGGTACATTCCATCAAGTTCATCCAACCTGATAAATTTCCATCTGCCCCGTAGGGGTCGATGACCACGGGTTAGTTTTCGTGGCTGATGGTAAGAAACTCCTGAAGACGCAATGATACGAGCAAAAATACCACTGCAAATCATTGGACTACTTTTAAATTTACTGCGACTGTGTGCAGAACAGATCCTTTTCACTTCAAACACCTACATAGATTGTGGGTTTTGCATGATCGACTGAAAGTGTTCCTTCCTGGCCATGGTACCCGGGCCCATCACATCAAGCCCCTCGATCTTGGCTCCAGAACTTAAATATTTGGTGGGTTCTCTACAAAATCACTGTAGAGTTAGGTTCAATAACAGAAACATACCGTATAAGCTTGTCAAATACACCTCGTATCGCACACTCGTCGACCACTACTGTCCCGTTCAACACCTTGCCGTACTCTAGGACTCGTATGGTATACTTCCGAATGGGCCTCACGAGCAATTGAATGATTTTAACTCCATCACCCTGTAAACCCCACAATCCATCGAAATTTCAAATAAGCTTTTGATTGAATCCCCATCCCAACGTTAACTGACTTTATACCCACCAGCCCAATCTTCAAAATTTTCCCATATATAAAACCCCCAAACCAGCCAAAATGCCCATCCCATCCATTTAATTTCTCTTCTACACGAACGTTAAAAATGCCTACCTCAGAAAAAGCACACTTCCATAACATCGCTACCACGCTCTCAACTATAGAGCATCCCCTGGTAACCTGCTTTTCCGCAGACGGCTGCAAGTCAGTAGTTTTTACCTCACACTTCACATTCCTGCTAACAAAGCGAAACTTAAGAGCAGTTGTAATCCTCGTCGGTATTACTATCGGAATCCTATTTGGCTTATTGATATGGTGTCTCATCCGCTATTGCGTATTTAACAAGCCGTTTTATTTATGTGCTAGAAACAGGAAGGAGAGACAGAATGAGGATGGGGATGTGGAAATTGGGGTTGGTGTAAGAAGTTTTCAAAGCAAAGTGGAAACAGTAAAATAAATATTCTAATTTTTTCACCAACTTTGTGAAGTCTCACTCGTAAAATCACAACTCGTCACCCATCACACATGTGACCTGTCAGTGGCGCAAATCAGTGGCGCAGAACCATGACCCGACAGGGTTGGCACGGAAATCACTGCAGGGCGTCTTGTATAAGTACACTTTCCCATGTATGTAGGAGGCTGAGTAGGTACTGAGTAGATCAATTCAGATCAACGTCAGTTGGCATACGTATTGCCAGTGATGTATTACGAGAAGTGCAAACCGCAGCTGGACAGAACTTGCTGTTCGGCAAGATCCTTTGGGTCAGCTTGTAAACTGCCAAGTTGCAGCATGATGAGTTGTTTCGACAGCCAACCAAATGGACATTACCACCCCCAACTCTGAAATACTCTAACAATATCGTACGAACGCAACCAAAGAATGAAGGAAAAAAAAAACCGATGAAACCCACTTGAACAGCAGAAATGTCTCAAGCACAGTTTGGAGCTGGAAAAATTCCTCCACAGGACGCACACAAAACCATGGCAATTGGCTTCTTTTGTAACCCCCAACCGTCATTACCCATTCATCACACTTTCATATATAGGCGTCCATTCATAGGGACGCATGCGCACATTTTTTTTTTTTTGACCAACAGCAGCCCACACTCATTAATTTTTCCCTGTATGGATATCTGTAACATGAGCCGGAGGTGGACTCGCGGGTGGTTGGAAGGGATTATTGCTCTGAACATAGGAATGTGTAGAAGTCCCAGTCGGGTGAGAGCTCACTAGTGGTGCTGGAGAGCCCGGACCACGGTAAGGCGTGCCTACACCGTTGCTGGTACCGTGCGGCGCAAGTTCATAGGACTGGCCGATAGGATGAGCTGGGGGAGGCCCAGGAGGAGGCGCATAATATGCGTTGGTGCTGGTTGAATTGGTTGTAGTGCCCGTGTATTGAGGGTTTGGAGTGTAAGGTGGAGGGGTATAGAAGTTGCCATAGTGACCATATGCTTCCTGACCAGGTGGCGGTGGAGGAGGATAGTATCCCGCAGGCCCCGGAGGGCCGGGCATCGTATGGTGGGTGGGATGTTGGTTTTTTGGAGCGAGCCAGCCGGTACCAACAATCGGCCTCATTCCACTACGGCGGCGACGACGAGCACTGATGAACCTAGTGAGATATTTAGCAAGATGCTTTTTAATTTGAACGACGGGTGAATTTAAGATAGAATGCGACGGAGCAAGTAGGCTTACATCAACATGGCGATAAAGAAGATGAATCCAATGATTAAAAAGGAAATGAATATCCATCGTCCCCACGTGTTCCAGCGGCTAGAGTAACAATTTCCCCATGAGTCGCACTCGACGTAAGTGTAAGTGGAGTTGTCGGACATGATAGATAGGAATAGTATCTAGCAGTGTTCAATCGTGAGTTTTGGTGACACTGGGTGTCAGCTATGGTTGTGGTTGTAGTACGGTGTTGAGCTGAAAATTAGGAATCGAAGAGAGGCAACAGGAAGGGCCATGGCTTTTGTGGTGTTGTCTTTGCGGAACTTCACTTGACCAATAATCCGCACACCACACACCTCATTACATTTGCGGCCAGCCTTCGAGTTGATGACGCAAGCACTGCCTGGCTGGGCGCTCGGCGCGTCGTCTACCCCTCCGCTCCTCCCGCCTTCCGTATGCACCTGATGCATCAGTTGCGACGGAGTGTCAATCCTGCTGCAGCTGCACCCATGCCCTGAGACTACGCCTGAAACAGTAAGTGTAGCGGGTTGCCAAGCGATCCCGAATCGGCGCCCGCCACATGAAAGTTGAAGAAATTTGAGAGGCGACTAGCCACTGACTGACCTGCAACTCAGTTTGAAAAACGCTGTATGAATGAATGAGCGCCGTATCATGTCCACCAAAGTGATGAAGCCTAAGGGCTCGAAGAAGGGCGGTACCGACTCGAACCGGAACTTCTCGGTGCGCAATCCGTCCGGTAAAACACTTTTGAGACGTATGCTGACCAGTTTGCAGTACAAATCTTTCTCAAAAAAAATTGCGAGCTTGTCTGCGCCCCAGCCTTATTAATCTTTAACATCGACCCCCAACACGACCTGCTGATACTAAGCTTAGGAAGATTGACCCTGTCCGTCGAGTGCGCAGCTACGTGGACGATGAGGAGACGACGAAATCCTTCTTCAGGAGCTCATTCGAAAACTGGATTGAGCTAAATCTCTCGACAACTTTTACGCAGTTCACCCGCGAAGTTTCCCCACTGTGCGATTCGCTTCCTCTCATCCTACATCATAAAGACCAGATATTCGACACTCTGCACCTCTACATCGCGAAACGAGATGCCCATGCGCTGGAACCTCTGCTGGATTTGTTGGCCCAGTTCGCGCACGATTTGGGTGCAACCTTCGAGCCATATCTTGAACGTTCAGTAACATTGCTGTCAAGCCTTGTGGCGAAGCACGTCGACGTGCAGACCATAGACTGGACGTTCAACTGCCTTGCATACCTCCTAAAGTACCTTTCCAGGCTGTTGGTACCGGACTTACGGCCGTTGTACGATATTCTTGCGCCTTTGCTTGGGCGGGAGAACCAAAAAACGTTTATTGTTCGCTTTGCTGCTGAAGCACTAAGCTTTCTGGTACGAAAAGCGAAGGCGGAGCCACTGCGGTTGATCGTACGGCATGCTTTCGAGGACCTACAGAAGAGTACGACGAGGGCGGAAGCTAGTGCTTACCCGCATGGATTAATGACCATGTTCAAAGAGGCTTGTATCAGTGTGGACCAGACGATACACTCAAGGGGACCGCAGGTGTTCGAAATGATGCTTCGGGTAACATTAGAGCAACCGGATTCAGATGACGCTTGTCTGCATGTTGTACAAGGTGTCTTGACAGCATTGATCCATCACACATCACGGGAAACATTCCAGCCGATAATGGAGGTTGTGCAGGAGTTCATCAAGTCTGAACTGGTTAACGGGAGTGCAGAGGCCCGGAAGACGGCGATTGCTGCGAAGCTTCTGTATACGTGTGTATCAGTTAGGAAAGGAGATCGAATACAGTACTGGGGTATTGTCGGGAATGTGGTACTGAGCATAGTGGAGGCTGCGCATCAAATACCATTAGGCGACGAGGGATTGAGGGACGCTATGTGGCAGTCATTAAAAGCCGTTGCGGTTATAGTCAACTACGCTGATGTGGATGTGGTAATTTCGAAGTGCAGTAGGATTGTTGAAAGGATCAAGGATTTTCAGGTACAGCCTCAGCTCTACCGGCCATAGTAATCACCTGCTGACCTCTCAGGGTGGCACTTTGTTTCTCCCATTCTGCGAGTTCACATCAGGGTTAGGGAAGGGGCGATTTGCAACATTTGTCCAGCCATATCTTCAAAGGTGAGTTGTCCATTTGAAACACATTTCATCCGTGGTAGCTAAATTTAACTTAGATTTGTGGTGTCTCAATGGGCGTCCCACGAACGTGCTCTATGCTTGCTCATTCCAAAGCTGGCATCTGCTGGCGCATTGCAACCTGCGAAAGAAAACGAGAAATCCTCCGATATAGTTAGCCCTAAATCATCCATCACGACGGGAGCACTCCAAGCATTCCAAGCTCTCATGTCCACATCAGCCGGTGAGACTGCTGAGTGGGATCAGCTTGGACCTCTTGTCGTTCTCGGCTGGCGGTATCTTGATGTGCTTTCTTCTCTGTTTTTGACCAATGATGATGCACACGTGACGATCTTTCATGAACCCCTCATGTTGCTTTTGGGAAGCATATCCAACCACACAAAAGAACAGCGATTGGCCGCTCTGGCCGGTAAGGCGTTGACTCTTGTCAGTCATGTAAAGACTCCAAAGGAGACACAGCTTACAGGAGTATCGTCTGGACAACTTGTTGCCCTCATAATAGCTTTCGGACAGAATCCCATTTTCCTGAATGGTGCTCTCGAGTACATTAAACGTGTAGGGGTGCAGATGTTTAGCGAGGATGAGACATCATCTCTCTCTGACAGCATGATCTTGAGACTTTTATCCCCAAGTGGAGATGTCAGACGCCTTTCTCTGTATATTCTAGAGCTACTATCCAAAGCCAGAGAAGCGGGAGAATCTGATATAATCAGAACTGCCGCAATGGTGGAAGAAATCCCATTGACCATATCTAACCAGAGGAATATTGCCATGTATGTTCGTAAGCTCGGCATGGACTATCGGCAAATTGCAAAGGATTCATGGGGGTACCGAATTGTACCTCACTATTGCTTCGGTATGTAGCTGATATATCTGATGTGGTCCCTGTACTTACGCATATAATTTAGGTTTGATGACAGCCAAATTTGCGCCTCTGTGGGAGGAAGCTTCTAAAGCGTTGGCACAGATTGCGGAGTCTAACGAGGAGGTCGTTGCAGAGCTCGCCTTCAAGTGGCTCTCTGGTCAGGGTTTGGACGATGCTGATACAAGTTTGCACACTGATGAGACACAACATATGGATTTGACCCCTTTCGAATGTTCGAATCTCAAGATTCTTGAGCAGGCCGCAGAGAAGTGCGTTGTCGACGATCTCAGTGCGACGACCGAGCTTGAGATCATGTTCACAGCAGTGGGGAACACCGTCCACCCACCACATGAATGTTTGCTAATTTGTGTCATTAGGATTCGAAAGTCTCCACCATTTCAATATCTACAGCAAGAACGCAGGCACTTCACGTGTTGTGTGAAATCCCTGAGATTGCTGAAAAACGAAGTCGTATTATGGTTCCTATGTTCCTCGAATGGAGCAAAATGGATGCGGATGTTGGAGACGATGACGACGAGGATTCAGCAGAGACACCCTCTGCGATAAAATGGTCACGTCAGAGCCAGACTGCGATGCTTACTTTATTCTCCAAATTTGTCAATCCAAAGGTTCTCTTCAAGGCTGATATTGTCTACGCAAGTTTACTCAAATTGCTGGCTTCAGGAGATGCGAAAATCCAGGCTTTGGCTCTTAAATGTATCTTAACTTGGAAGATTCCCGCCATCAAATCCTACGAGGATCAACTTACGAATCTGCTTGACGATACCAGATTTCGAGACGAATTGACCAACTTCGTTCAAATTGATGAAGATGATTCCGCTATTCAGGGTCAGCATCGAGAGGTTCTCATGCCCGTGCTGTTGCGGCTTCTATATGGTCGAAGTTTGTCGAGGAAACGCGCCTCATCAGGCCGAAAAGGGATGTCGTCTACTAGAACTGCCATCCTGGGTGCTCTCGCAAACTTTAGACAAGAAGAGCGAGGTCTGTTTGTTGATATTACCCTAGGCGAACTCGCAGGGGCAAACTTCGTCGACAAGTCAGATACACGTGCATTCCAATTCAACTTAAAGGCTTTGGGATCTGTGCATTTCTCCCTCAGGAAACAACTCGGTTTGGTCCGGATGTTTGAGGATTTGTTCAAACAACTTGGATCAACGTTATTTCCGCACATTCAAAAGATGCTGGATGCATTACTATACTGCATTGTATCGTCGACTAAATCTTTAAAGGCGTTGGACAAGGAGTCGGAAAGTGAAGATCCAATTGCTTCCAAGTCATTGAAGGCGATTCGACAAGGAGGGCTGAAATGTCTGAACGCGATGTTCCATCACTACCCAACTTTCGACTGGAGGCCATATTTGAAAACCCTATTTGGTGCATTAATTGAGCCTCGCCTGGAAAAGCTTCCGATTGAGACTTCCCAGAGCGTTTCCAGCATGCTGCAGTTGTTCTCTACCTGGGCTAGTTCAAAACACACTGTTTTATTCCTCGCGGAATACAATGACCAAGTACTTCCCAAGGTCGCGGAATCTTTGGGCAATGTTGCTGTCAAGGATGAGGTTGTCTTGTTTATCGTTCAGTTGGTCCGAAAGATTGTCCAGTACGCAGATAACTCAGAAGAACTTGAAGTTGCGAGCGCTGTTAAGGATCAGCTCTTGAGGCCTAATGTTGACCTATTCTTAAACCAGTTGGGTGGTATCCTGAGAAAGAGTTTGGGTAAGGATGTTCTCGAGCAGTGTATTGAAAGCGTTGCAGTTCTTGCACCTCATGCATTTGGAAATGCCGAAACTACTCAGCTGGTCGATATATCAATCTTCTTACTGGATCAGCCGACCCGAAGAGTCAACCCTAAGACCAAGAGCGAGATCCTCAAGATCTTAGTCAACTTCCTGCCGCTCTGTGTTATGGAGAAAGGAGACAGCTTGTTCGAGCGAACCTTTAAGACTGTGTCTTCACTATTCGGATTCTTCAGAGACCGTCCCTCCAGAACATTGCTTGCAAGTGTTTTGCGAGTATTTGCTGAAAGAGATGAGGAGTTACAGGTGGTTGCAGAGCTTTCGAAGAAACTCAATGCCTTCTCGGCCAAACGTCTTGATGAACCGGACTTCGAACAGCGACTGGATGCGTACGAAACCATCAATGACAAGCAGTACGCTAGCTTCAACGCAAAACAATGGTTGCCCCTTCTGCATAACATGCTCTTCTTCATTCGCGACAATGAGGAACTTGCGATACGTACCAATGCATCATATGTCCTGAAACGATTTGCTGAAGTTTGTGGGAAGAAGATTGGTAAAGATGATGAGCAAAACTTCATCTCTGCTCTTTCGGATATTGTCCTTCCAGCTGTTCGTACTGGTGCTCGAGAGCAGTCTGAAATTATTCGTGCCGAGTATATTGGTGTGATGGCGCATGTTGTCAAGGAATGCCCGTCCCTAGAAGGAGTTGGGGACATGGAACCACTTCTCGTGGGTGGCGACGAGGAGGCGAGTTTCTTCAATAACATTCTTCACATCCAACAACATCGCCGTGGAAAGGCCCTTCGCAGGTTGGCCGAGTTGGTCAAAAAACATGCCGTCCTGAGCTCCAATATTGCACATTTCCTGCTGCCGTTGATTGAGCATTTCGTTTTTGATCAGGCCGAAGGCGAACACAATCTTGCCAACGATTCCGTGATTACTATTGGTGCCTTGGCCGAACAGCTGGAATGGCAACAATACCGTGCCTTGGTTAAGAGGTTCATGGGCTACATCAAGTCCAAGCCTGATTTGGAGAAGATTGTGATTCGTTTAATTGGAACAGCTGTTAATGCTCTCTCCAATGCTTGGGAAACAAAGTCACTATCGATTGCGACAGCAGATAAAACCGGCGGCGATGACGGCGATGTTGATATGGAGATTGTAGACGTTGCGAAGCCTTGCTGTCGACTGGCGGAGTCCTTGCCGGAACAGCAAAAATTGGCGAATGATATTTCGAATGGGTTTCTTCCAACCCTGTCTGAGTATCTCCATCAGAAAGAAGAATCCACGGTCGCTCTTCGAGTGCCGGTCGCCGTGTCCATAGTTAAGCTTCTCAAAGTCATGCCGGAGGACATGATGAAGGCCAAGTTACCGGCTGTCTTGACTGACGTGTGCCACATCCTTCGAAGCCGAGCGCAAGACTCACGAGATATGACCCGGAAAACTTTGGCTGAGATTGCGATGTTGCTTGGGCCCGAGTACTTCTCATTTATTCTAAAAGAGCTGAGGGGTGCGCTCCTGCGAGGATACCAATTGCACGTTCTATCATTCACTGTGCATTCAATCCTAGTGACGGTGCTTCCTACATACCCTTCAGGTTCGTTGGATTACTGCGTCGCCACAATCGTGGATATCATTATGGATGATATCTTTGGCGTCACGGGGTCGGAAAAGGATGCTGAAGGATACATCAGCAAAATGAAAGAGGTTAAAAGCAGCAAGAGTTACGATTCAATGGATATTCTGGCCTCAATCACGACTTTGCCATATCTTGGTAACTTAGTGCGGCCGATAAAGGCTCTTCTCCTGGAAAGTCTGACGCTTAAGTTGGTCAGAAAGATCGACGAATTGCTCAGACGAATCACCATTGGGCTTCTAAAGAACGAGGTTGTCAAGGACCGCAATCTATTGGTGTTTTGTTATGAGATTGTGCAGGAAGTTTACAAAACACAATCGACCGTTCCGAAGGTGGAAGAAGTGGAGGAAAACAAAAAGCGTTACATCGTAAATCTTAAGGTGCCCTCCAAGAATGCAGCCAATGTTGCAACATCCTCGCACGTAACCAAACTCATCAAATTCGCCTTGGACATCCTCCGCACCATACTCGGCAAACACACTGATCTCATGACGCCGGAGAATATAGCCGGATTCATTCCAGTCATCGGAGATGCGGTCCTTTCGAATCAGGAGGAAGTTCAGATCTCGGCACTGCGATTGCTTACCTCTCTGATTAAGGTGGATTTATCCGAGATTGATGAGGGAGCAGGTGTGTTCCTTTCGAAGGCTGTGAGTTTCGTCAAATCTAGCCCGTCTACCAACTCAGAACTTGCACAAGCCAGTTTGAAGTTGATTAGCGCAATCCTTCGGGATCGCAGGAACGTCCCGGTCAAAGACACTACGATTGGTTATATGTTGACTAGAATCAAGTCGGATCTCGAAGAGCCAGATCGTCAAGGTGTGGCATTCAACTTCCTTAAATCTGTCATGACCCGCAAGGTTGTCATTCCAGAGGTATACGACATCATGGACCAGGTTGCCACCATTATGGTAACCAATCAGACTCGTGGTGTTCGGGACTCGTCTCGGAGTCTTTACTTCCAGTTCTTGATGGACTACCCGCAAGGCCAGGGGCGTCTAAAGAAGCAACTCGCCTTCTTGGTAAAGAATCTGGATTACCCTCACGAGTCTGGACGCAAGTCAGTGTTAGATACCATCCATCTTCTGGTTACTAAAATTGGCGACAACCTGGTTCAAGAGGTGGTGGGAATGTTCTTCATTCCGCTAGTTATGGTGCTGGTCAACGATGAGTCTGCGGATTGCAGAGAGATGACCGGCGCTCTGTTGAAGGAGGTATTTAGGCGGGCAGACAATGAGCGCCACCAGACATTCTTGCAGTTGCTTCGCACTTGGATTGATAAGGATCAACAACAACTACTTGTGCGTGTTTCTCTACAAGTCTATGGACTGTTCTTCGACATTGTTGGGGTAAACGCAAAGAAAGAGGTGTCTCTGCTCACTCGCAGGCTGCGAGAGCTTCTCACCAATGCCATTGATGATAACGCTGAGAATCCTACTGAATGGGAATTGGTATATTTCAGTCTTCAATTGTGGTCCAAGTTGTCCCAACTATTCCCTGAAACCGCGTTGGCAGCCTCCAGCGCCGATATGTGGAAGGTGGTTCGCGGTTGCCTTCGTTTCCCTCATGCTTGGATCCGACTCACCAGCGCAAAGCTTCTGGGCTTGCTCTTCGCCGAGTTTTCCAAGTCATCTCTGGCCGATGTTCCTCTTGCAAATAGTCGTGGACTGAAGCTCGAGGGTGGGGATATGATCGACATCGCTCAGGCTACCTCAGGGCAACTCAACAGCCCAGAACTTACGGATGAGCTTGGCTTACAGGTTGTCAAAAACCTTCTCTTCCTCGCCAGATGTTTCTATTCTAGCCAGATGCCTGCGGCGAAGAAGGTTGACGATGCTTCGACGGAGGAGGAGAGTGAGGCAAAGACTGCATTATCTTGGGTTATTGGACGTATATCGGGTGTCATCCGCAGCGAGAGGAATGCTAAGAACGTATGCAATCCCTCTGCCTTCTGATCCTGATACATAGGCTAATTAAACGAAATATAGGGTATCCGGGCTAAAAACATGGGCAAGAAATACGCACTGCAGTTCCTTGCAGCCATGGTCCAGGTGATTATGCCTGAAGATCTGGTCCCCATCACTACCACACTCATCATGCCATTGTACAATCTTGTCGAGCTCCCAGATGCTAGCGAGACCAAAGGCTCGTGCTCCACTCACTTCATTAACTCTTCCCCGTGCTAATTCGTTTCCTATAGATCTCAAGACATTGTCTCAGGAAATTCTGTCCCTGCTGCAGTTCAAGATCGGAACAACAGAATACGCAAAGGCGTACAACACCGTGCGACAGCGTGTCCAGGAGAGGAGACAGGAGAGACGGAATAAGAGAAAGGTTGAGCTCGTGGCAGAACCAGAGATGGCAGCAAAGAGGAAGGAGAGGAAGCATGAGAGAAAGAGGGAAGTGAGAAAAGAGAAGGGCATGAAGCACAGAGATTGGCGCCATGGTAAGGCGGTTTGAACGATGGACTTGTTATAGAATTGTGTACCTATACCGGGATTTTTTTTTATGGGTTTTGGGCGGCGTTTAAAAGTGCTTTGCAATTTGATGGCGAGGTTAGAGTCCGTTAGACATCTGACGATGGTATGAAATATAATCTTTTTGGTTCGCAAGAATGACTTTTCATGAGCTGGGCGATGACCTCGGGATAGTGCTTGTTCCTGTTTCTTGTTACTGCCAAGCTCGCACTAACCTACCATCCGACTTTCTCCATACGTCAACTCCCGCTACCGATTTCACCAATCTTCACCACCACTTCTTCAATGGCCTCCCAACTCCCCCGGTTGCGGGTCAGCTCCCTAGTGCCAACCACATCTTTCGAGATTGATTGCTAAAACCGTCTAGCATGTCGCCTTGCCTTTCGCCGGCGGCCTCGTCGGCACCGTCCTCCTCACCACGTCCACCGTCTACGCCGAAGAAGAGCCGGTACACGCATCAACGTGCACGATTTTTTCCCGCGACGCATAGCTAACTCCCACAGTCCAAAAAACCCATCTACGATGCGCCTCCACCTCTCACCACACCACCCGCCAGCTCTCCAACACACCCCACCCCCACGGACCGCCTTGCATCCCACATTAGCACAGCCCGCCGCTTCATAAATGTGCACTACCGCCTGGCGTGCTACAAGCTAGACGATGCTTTCTCAAAGTACCTCTCATACGAGCACTCAATCACACACACCATTGCCAACCTTGCACCGCCAAAGGACTCACCGGAGAAGGTGATGCCCGGCGCCATATATGTTGCCGTTGCAACTATGGCGGCGGGAATCGTCACGCGGAAACGTATGTGGCCGGTGAGAGCTGTTACCCCGCTCCTGGTGGGCGTTGGGTCTGCGTGGTACTTTATACCCCAGACGGCGAGGAATGTGGGAGATTTGGTCTGGGAGTGGGAGAAGAAGGTGCCGCAGGTTGCCGAAACTCACCAGAACGCCAGGGAAGCGGTTGAGAGCGCGTGGAGGAAGACGTATGAAACGACTGTCGAGACTAGGAGAAAAGTGGATGAGGCTGTGAGCAACGTTAGAAAGTCCGCTGAGGACCTTGTTAAGAAGGGTTAAACGGCGGCGGCGGCGACGGCGGCGTAGATGTACAATTTGGGGGGGGGGGCGTACCACTCTTGTAGATTAGGGCTAGAAAAACTGGGTTACGGTTTGTTTTTTTGTTTGCGTGGCTGATCAAGGTGGTGTTAAATTGCTGTTTTGCAAACATGCTCGATTGTTTACCATTGAGACCCATACCCAATTCCACATGCATTGCACTCCGCTTCAATTTTATTCTCCCACTTTACATTTCACCAGAGTTCCGTCATGAGGCTACCCGGCCGAAATGTAGCTAACCGTCTGAGATACTTCTTTGCTCCAAAGCTCTTGGGCACTATCACAATGGCCAAACTCAACACCAGTACACGCGACGAGCCACAAACGAACGACCTACAACAACCTCCAGCGAAACGACGTCGCCGAGACTCCGAGTCGCAGGATCGATCGTCATCCTCATCGGAGAGCGACTCTTCCGACAGCTCTTCCGACAGTTCCGATGACAGCTCCTCCGATGACAGCTCCTCCGATGACAGCTCCTCCGATGACAGCTCCTCCGATGACAGCTCCTCCGATGATAGCTCCTCATCTTCGTCCTCGAAAGAATTACCTACATTCCCAGAAGACGAAGCGGAGGAAGACACCCCACCGCCCAGCGTCATCCTCTACACAGATGCCAACCCACCCTCCGGCCAACTGTATTGGTACTGGACCCAGCGCCAGCGCTACTTCTCTCGCTACTCAGAAGGAATCTGGATGACCCCAGACTCATGGTTCGAAGTGACTCCCGAAGCCGTAGCTGCGTACATTTCCTCCCTCTCCCCCTCCACTCTATCCACACCTACTAACCCTTCCTTCCTACACATAAGAAAAATCACCTCCCACATGTTCCCCCGCGCCAGCACCTCCTCAAACGTAGTAATGGACGCCTTCTGCGGAGTCGGCGGCAACAGCATCTCCTTCGCTCTCTCCCCCTCCGTCAAAAAAGTGATCGCGATCGACACCAGCGCGGACGCGATCGCGTGCGCAAGACACAACGCAGCAATCTATGGAGTTTCTCACAAAATCGAGTTTTTGTGTGCCGACTTCTTCGCCCTGGTCGATACCCGCTGGAAGTTTGAAGAGATCTCTGCAGTGTTTTTGAGTCCCCCCTGGGGTGGACCAACGTATAAAGATAATCAGGTTTTCGACCTCGAACAGATGCAGCCGTATACTGTTAGCTATCTCGTCGAGCGGTCGAGAGAGGTGTGTGAGAATATTGCGCTGTATCTACCAAGGACGAGTGATTTGAATCAGTTGGCGGCGCTGATTGGGGATGAGGAGGAGATGGAGGTGGTGCATTATTGCTTGGGGAGGAAGAGTAAGGTGAGTTAGTTTTTTCTTCTTGTTCTCTTGGTAAGGGGAGGAATGGTCAAATGGCTAATGTTTGGGTAGGCAATTGGGGCGTATTTTGGGACGCTGAATGAGAGGGTGAAGATGGCAAGAGAGAATGGATGGAAATAATCCAGACGGGAAAGATCTAGTTTTACATGCAAGCCCATTGACAAGTTTGAAAGATCAGAGGTTTAACATCTGGTTATAATTTGTAGTTAATACCCCCTTACCCCATTTCCCCCTCCCTCTCTCTCTAGCAGGTTACATCTCGTCAAAGATAAGACGAACATGGGAAATGCCCTTCACGGCTGAGCACTCTGGAATAAGATGCTGCACTGTGAAGCACTCGCAAATAGCTCTTTCAAAATACAGTGTAATGATGAACGTCCTCGTTCCTCCGCACACCGCTAGAGCACCAGTACCATCGTACTACAAGAAGGGCCAATAATATTACAAGGTACCTAGATAGGTAGATACCACTATACATAGGAAAACAAGCCAGAGTGATATCGTATGGATTTCATACAATGTCAGTGTGTCGAATGTCTTCCAAAGGAAGATCGACAAGACTACATTACAAAAGGTATAATAATATGATGCTGATGATGACGATGATGATGATGGTGTATAGGCAGTAAGAAGGGTATGTAATAGGAAAAAGGCAAACACGACAAAAAAAAGAAAGGAAAAAAAAAACTGCTCCTATAAACCCCCGTGCCTGAAGAATGCTCGAAAAAACAAAAAATAAACAATAAAAGACACGAGAACACCGGTATCCAAATATCATAAAAAAAAATAAACAAGCAATAGAGCATGTGCACAACCACAAATATCCCATATTCATCTTACAAAAACCCCCGCCAACCAACAAAACCAACCAACCGACCAACCAACCCTACACACCGTTCAAAAATGCCGTGAAACAAAGAAACCAGTCCAAAGGGAATAATGATGGCGATATTATCGAAGGCGGTCGAAAAGCCGGACG
>MU122109.1:772391-928699 GCA_014904905.1 Wilcoxina mikolae CBS 423.85
CCCTCTCCCCTTCCTCTCCCCCCTTCCTCTCCCCTTTCATCTCCCTCCTTCATCTCCCCCCTTCCTCCTCATGGCATACGAGGTGGGTCGGTGATCAACACCTTGGGTCTCCCACCTCTACCTTCAAACTCGCCATCGTTTGGCTTCGATTCGCACGCACCTGTCCCACTGCCGCAGCCCCCTCGCCCATCTCCCAGTCTTTCCGCACCTCCTCCAAAACGCGCTTACACCAGACGCCGATATCGCGCTCAAACGCCCGCCATCCCTCGTCGGTCCCATTGACAACCGACATGACATCGAATTTCAAGCGGATCTCGAAGCGGATCTCAGCGGCCTTCTTCCAGTACCGGAGGTTGTCGGCCAACCGGTAAGGCTTGCTGAATTCAGTATGAAATGTTGGGATCTGGCCAAATGGCCGCTTTGACCGCCGTACTACAGCGTTGTGGATTAAAATAAGACGGAGGCCAGATTGCAGTGCTTTCAGGAAGGGCGTAGGAAGGGTTTCTGCTGTTTCTATTGATGAATGCGGGGGCAGGGGTGTCTCGGATGAATCGAAATATGCCAGAAATAGATGATAACGATCTGAGGGGATGCATGTTAGTAAATGCTGTAATGGGAAAGAGGAGTTCGGGTATGCATGGGCATTGCAGCATACCATACTCACGGCCATCCCAACTGCCCTCCAGCCAATCTCGGCCCCTTCGGCGCAACTCAACAATGGCTTTTTCTTCCTCACCCAACGCCGACTCGACACCCGTAATCCAGCTTATGAGTGCGTCGCGCTCCTCGGGTCTTACACCACCTTCGAATTTTCGCTGCGCCATGCGCTTGAGCACATCCAGCACTGCTAGGAATTCCTCGCGCAGCGTTTTGTCGTCTTTACTAGAAAGAAGCGATATGTCTGTGGTGTAATAGTATGTCTTTGCTGCTCGGATCGCGGCTGTTCCAATCTCGCACAATTCAGTACCCTGAAGCTCCTGAAACCCTTCGAATGCTTCGCTGTCTTTAGGGACTTCGCCAGCCCTCTCCCAGGCCTTCTTGGTCACGCCGAGTGAATCACGCAGTCTTCGTCGGAGTACGTCGGGGTCTGGTGCTGGGGGAAGGTGCCTCGTGTGAGGATTGTATGTTGATGTTGTTGGCGGCAGCATGATTGAATCGTCGAAATCATAGTCCTCTAATTCTGACGGTGACTCCATGAAGTACTCTTGTTCGCCGGGCAGGAATAATTCTGGTGATGATCGTAGCGATGAGTAAGTCGAGTCTCGAAGATCAGGTGAGGTGTCAACCGATAAGTTGGTCTTGTCCTTGTCCTTGTCCTTCTTGTTCTGAAGACCTCTGCGGTTTCACATGTCAACTTGGATTTTCTATAGTACTACTACCACCACTCGGCCGATGGATGTATAAACTCACCCTCCTCTCCCGTCTAACAACCCCGTCTTTGCAAAAAAATATTGCAAATGAGCAATACTCCCAAGAGCCATTACGCTCTCCCTCGACCGTGCAGATGTCGAAAACTCGGTGCCTTGGGGCCGCATAAAGCCCCTCCTCCGGGTCGTCATAGTCATGGAAGATCTATTCGATTGCGTCGAGAGGGTGGACTCTCCAGAAAATGACCTGTCCAATGGAGCGGTCAAGGGACCAGAGATTGCGCGACGTAGCGAACCCGCTGCAGGCGGGGAACCGGGTGAGGGCGGGGTCGACGGAGGAGTGCTCGACCTCAAGGTCATTGTCGGAGTTTTGCGAGTCTTTGTGGGGGTGGTGCGGGGCGTGGCATTGGGGGTGACTGCTGAGGACATATCTGGGATGCCACGAACGCGGTGGGCCGAAGGAAGAGTCGATGCTGCACTGCAGTGAAAGAGGTAGCGCGACGGATTTCACTTCCCAAAAGACGCGTCGGTAGAGTAGTTTCAAGAAGCTGCCGACGGTGGTTCAGTAGAGAGGAGGTGAGGAGGAGGTTGGAGGAGTTGTTGGGTGTCGTGATGTTGAATCGAGATGTGGAGGCGGTCGCTCCCGGCAACCAACAGGAACGCTCCATTATGTACTTTACGGCACGTTTAATCTCAGTCAACTGGGGCGGAATGAGCAGGACTTCTCCCATTCTGCATAAGTACGATACCAGCCAAAAGTGCTCACATATCATATACATCGCCATGTTTCACGCTTATGCCTTGTGTGAACCTCTGACAGCGGATCAGTAAATGCAAATGCGAGCGCAAATGCAACCCAATAAGGATCTCCAACAACCTTGGCCAATGGTTCTATTCGCCGCCTTACAACGAACCCCTGGATGCCATCAGACTGACACTGACAACATGCAATGGCACTCTTTTAGAGTACATTATATTATTGTATATTGTTTACAATTATGTAGATTATGGAAAAGGACAGATTCAACGATTTTCCTGAAGGGGGACTGAATTAGAGTCATAAGGCCGCCTCCTGTCCGCAATGCTACCGATTCATAGGTTCTCGTTCGCCGCCGGGCACGATCTATGCCGAGGCCGAGCACGGAAATTGGATACGGCTTCCGCCTTGACCCGTCCCCGATCGCACCAACTCTTTTCCCCAACCCATTCAATTCGGCAGGACAAAGGACATAACTCCTCTCGCTCCAATTCCACGCTGTTGGAATTACTCTACTTACCTAATGGCGCAGTTCGGAAGGTTGCCTGGGCAGACTGCGAAAAATCGGTGATGACGTCCACCTTGAAATACATTATGATGTAACGGTGGCCGCCAATGAGGTAGCTGTTTTCTTAGAGTAACTTTTTGATAGGAATGAACCAATAGCCTACCCAACTTGATATATCGAACATATACTCGGCCTATGACAAACACCCAATATCAAGAATATCTGTAACCGCTATGGAATCCCTCAGTTCGCCAAAATCTTACCCAATTCATACGGGTCAATGGTACGTCTCCATATGGTTCCATACGGATATCGCCCAATATAAGTTTCCACATCTGTACGACTCCATATGGTCCCATATAGTCCTAGTTGGTCATATGCAAACGCCAACTTTTTTTTTTCCAATTACTCCCGCTGGGGCCAGCCAGCCAGCCGGTCCTCTACTCAAGTTTGCCCCCTATTTGAAAATAAATTCAAGATTCTAGAATATAATACTCCTCACAACTGACCTCCGTCAATCCAATTCCTATGAGCAATGGCACGGTGCAAGACACATCTCAGAACCTTGGGTTGAATTACGATCATGGTCCGTCACTCAGAAGTTCAGCTGGCTGGCTGGAACCCCATATATCGGCCAATTTGGACGCCCTATCTGGCGGGGGTATTTCTACATAGTGTATTTTGAGGAGAGCGAGCATGACTTGGCGCGTTTGGGCTGGAGGTGGGCCAGCTCCCGGGTGATGGCTCTTTTGCTCCACTCATGACCATCAGAATCGAATCCGTCCGCCACCACAATGTTTCCAGTTCGGATGGGGAGTACGTGTCCATGGTTCTGCCCGTAGGTTGAATATGGGCTCTCGGAAAGCCGGCACAAGAGAGATGCCCTCAGGTTCCCGCAACCGAGCTACAATTGTTGGCGAGCGTACGTATTCTCGGGAGTGTTCCGGTCCGGAGTTGCGTCGGTACCGAAACCACCTTTACCGGCCGGGCCATGTCTAATCGAACCTGGGCTGGTTACCGAATAAGACACATCACCATGGGAACCGGTGGCTCGCCCCGTCACATCGCCACAATTTTAGTACCCCGCGGTACCGTGTATAAAGAACGCACTAAAAATTGTGGCTAAGTGAATGGCTGGTTCCTGCGTGAGCCACGGGTTCCCACGTTCCTGGTGGCAATGATGTGGTCAAGCCACACGGCCATGGTAACAACGTGCTCAAACCAGGCATCTCAAATGTTGACCCTGCAAAATCTGGGGTTGGCCATAATAATAGGTATATGTAGGTAACCCCCGCTGGCTATCAATTGCGTTTGCCCCTCAGCTCTCCGAGGAGCGTTCCATACCAGCGCTTGGAAACAAGCGCATTCTCGAGGCCAACCGCACGCAGAGATGTTAATGGATGGGGCCACACTACTTTTCTCTCTCAGGGTTGTTTTTTTTTTTCGGAATTCAGCCTTACGATCAGTACCAGTTTCTTTTGGCGGCTCGGACGCGGCTTCGAATTTCAGACGCAGAGGTTCCAGCACTTGGCCTCCATAAATTTCGCATGCTCGAACTACTCTAGTTGGCAGAAGAAGATCCATTATTATCTACCAGTACTCTAGATCCTACAATGAGGATTAGCTGGAATATCTACAGTTATCAAGGAAGACCCAATTTCAACTTTGATGACCTTTGAACCTCTCTCTGGCTCTCTCTGCGTTTGAAATGGTCCTGGAATCTCGACCATGCACAATGCTGCGCGGAAGCAAACATTCTTGGGGTGATCATGAGCGTCTAATCGCGACTATAGCTAAACGCTAAAATTTCCCTGAAACTGGCACATGTGCACAACAACTTCCACCGGGTATGAAGCTTCAACAATGCCAGTTATATATACTTTCGCCCTGACCCATAGGGCCATCATGCAAACCACAATGCCAATGAAAAAAGACGCTACCCAAACAAAATCAGAGGGGTTCATGCTAGCTAGTACGTAGCGAATAGAGAGGCCTAGGGCACAACCTCCGGACGTTCCGGTGTTTGGCCATGGGGGAAAATATGCAACTCTACTCTCGCGAAAGGGTCCCTTCATCATCGATAGTACCTCTATGTTCCGTGCATATCCGGGGAATTTAATTGGGTGTGATCATGAATGAGGGAGACGGTGCGGACCCTCCACTCTGAACGTGCCTTCCTTCCGTTCCAACAAAAAGACGAAGTACCATCAGGTACAGTAACATGGAAGGTTTCATTTGGCGCTGCCACGACACATCCACATACCGAGACATATATCTCCAGTAACGAGTGTGAGATCGGGTAGCACAGTTTTCTGCGGGTCGTTTGTGACAGGACCAATCGGGCCCTTCTTTTTGAACATAAGGCACAGGCACACTCAGCTTGCCACGACACGCAACTGTCAACGTACCTGCATGCATTGACATCGACGTATGTACGTAACTGTGCGCCGGTGGCGTTGAAACGTGACACCTCTCCTACACCGAGGAGTAACAACTCCTGCGTTTCAACCATCACCATTCTAGAGTCTAGACGTCTATGCACCAGATGTTTTGATGTAAATCGGTAGCTTGATAGATAGACAATACATATATGAATACATATATACGTATCGATATCTTTCTATGACCTCCCGCGTATGCTAGCCATGTAGCTGTGTGGGTTTCCAATCCCTTATTACAACACCAAAGAACCCTCTATAGGCACATAACTCCGTTGTGAGATAAGTCCAGTAACATGAGGAAAACGAAGCCTGAACATCCCTTATACATAAACCCCAAAACCCCAAAAATACAATCGCGGTATAAACAAGTGAACCCCAATACGCTATGCAATTACAGAAAAAACCAGAAAGTGATGCAACAGAAAATCCATATACTATACAGTGGTCAATCTAGGAACAGTTAATAAGAAAAGCCCGACCCAAATATTTAAGATGAAAAATCACAAATCCAATACAAACACATGAGTGTGGCTATAGACATAATCAACCTAGAAATCAGAGAAGCCACCCCATAACCAACCCCGCCAGACCAACAAGCGGCGCTCCCATAGCGCCCAGCTTGTTGGCATTACCCGTGAAGTGCTCAGTGTTATTCGAGGAACTAGAAGAGCCAGAAGTAGAATGAGACGAGGGCGAGGTAGGTGATAGGGTGGACTCCGAGGAGTCAGTGGAGCCCTTGTTTTTGTCGTATGGGTGGGGCTCACCCGTGCTGTATGCATCTGAACCGCCGCTAGTGGTGGGAATCAAGAGCCCAACTTTGGAGTTGGAATTAGACGCCCGTGATGATGGCGAGGCGGAAGCGGCAGCAGACGATTGTTCGACAAGGTTTCCTGCGTTGCCTTTGCCTGATTGAGGTCCAGCGCCGACTTTTCCACCAACAGCCACGATGGATTGCCAACGTCCGGTTTTGTCGCTGTAGCGGTATGCAGTTCCCGTCGAGTAATCGATGACCTTAATCTCCTTCACAACCATGTCGAAGGGGCCGGCCTTGTAATTAATCGGTCCACCAGACCATTCTAGCAAGTGTTAGAGACCACATTCACATTACTCAGATAAGTGAAAGCACTTACCAATTGTTCCTTTCTCGTTGTTTGCATCTCCAGCTGCCCAGGAACCAATTCGTACTTGCATAGGAGTTTGAGGATAGTAGTCTCCCTTAACATCGGCAGGTTTCAAAGTACGAACGACCGCACCATCGATGAGCCAATCAGTCTTGTCTGCAGTCCAATCGAAACTGTAGGTATGGAATTCCTGGCTGTTCACTGGGTGGACTGCGCCGCGGTCGTAAGAGTCGGTGTTTCCCTTTCCGAAGTAATTTGACTGAGCTTCGCCTGTCTTTGAACCAACCCACTCCCAATCTATCTCATCCAGATCGTCGGACTGAAGCACAACCGACGACACAACTCCTCCTCCGGGAGCAGCTTTGATAGTGACATCGATATGTCCCCACATGATATAGAAGTTGCTGACGATGGTAGGCGCATCGAGACGCTTCTCCACTCGGAAGATGGCACCATCTTTCCCACCATATATAATGACGTCCTTCCCGGACGTGGTTTGGAAATCTGGCGCAGCGCCTCCGTACTTGTAGTCGTAGGTTCCAGCAAGTGCAGGATCATCGGGACAGGCTGCCATCGGTAATGATTAGTGTACATTCATGAGGTAGGTTCATGAGGTAGCTCACTCTTCTGCATAGGGTTACAGTGGGTCCATGTCTGTGCAGCCACCATAGAACTCGTGGCCATAAGGAACGCTAATTTGAATAAGGAGGAACGCATGGCTGCCGAAGCGAATGTGAGAGAATAACGGTAAGAGGTGGGGAACGAGTAGTGTTCGAAACTGACTTGTGTCGACGTTGTTGTTGTGTGGACGTTGTAGACGATGTACACTGCACCGGTCTGTAATGAATGTAGTAGTAGCAGCTACAACCGAGCAAAACAGAAAGAGTGATGAAGAGAAGAGGAGGGACAGATAGTAAGAGAGGGGTGGACCGATTTAAGAGTCTAAGACCCGTGAGGACGATGCCCGAGATATCCCTGTTTCTTTGAGGTTGGGGGAGGAGGGGCGGTCTGCGCCACTGCTTTGAACCACTATCAGGACCTAAAGACCATCAGTTGCGCTTAGCTCAAACCGCCAAGGTTGGTAAGATTGCGACCAGGAAGTCATCACCGGATTAGATGTTGAAGCCGTTTCCAAATTCCAAGATCAGATTCGTCGAGTTGGGAAAAGTGTTTCGGAAGGGCGATGAGGAAGGAGGAGCGCCGAGTGCTGGGCAGGAAGGTGTGGGCTCTGCAGTCCTTTTTGAATGATAGTATCGGGTGCTTGGAATGACGAGTCGAGGGCTTGGAGTGCGCTGTCACCAGAAGTTCGCGATTGAAGAAAACTGAAGGGAAGATACGTAGAGGTACGTAGAGGTACATATCCCCCCAGCAGCGCTGGTATCCGCTGTCGTCGCACCTTGGCAGGGCCACCTCAAAACAAATTTCCTTCCTTGGCTGGCTTTGTACAACAATTGTACTCCATCTAGATATGCGCACTCTAAATTCTAGAAACTGCATGGAGCACGATTTCCATGCCTCTATTCAGTTATTATTGGCGGGCATGCTACCAAACTCTGTTTTCCATCCAACCACTTGTCACTTGCCATAAGGATACTTCTGCTACAGAGAACGCTTCAGGTCTGAGATTCTTCGTTGCGTTTCGAATTCAACCCTTCATGAAATTCGAAACCCCCGCGCCGCCATCAACACTTTTTGGTCCTCGAAATCAACCAGAGCCAGAAGATGAGTGCCTTGGAACGGAAGCCTGGTTAGATCCATAGGTCGTCGTCATCTCCAGTGCCGCTACGGCAGAGGTCAAAGCAAACGGCTCAAATCGTGGAGTCTTGGATCAGGAGTCCAGTATGTCGCCCTTGGGATCAGGACGATACACAGAATGGACATCTCCAGAGTGGACTGGATCAGGCATTTGATTGTAACTAATCAACATAAAATTCTCGAGGCTGGTACACGAGGGATATAGAGCAGTATCACCAGGTCATGGGTAATCGGAATATCTTCCGAACCCAGAAATTCCAGAACCGAAGACCTCTTCACTGACGCTAGGGAGAATCTTTCGCTTCAGGCCTTTATTTTGGGCTCAAAAGCTACCGCCACACCCGAACAAAGGAGGGGTCCACGGGCCTACAAGGGTTCCGAGATTAAACTACGGCCGTTCTTTCCAGGTCTGCAACTCGCTTACCGATAGGTTGGATTCCTGTCGGCGGCTAGGCAGCTTCAATTGAATTCGGTGAATAATTCTCCACTTCAAAAGTCTTTTGGAGGGTTTTCATGCGCTTTGTCCACCAGCAAAATTTGCAAATGTCCCAACCTCGGTTTCTCGGGGATGAGAGAGCTTTTAAGTTCAAACTTTGCTTTGGACTCGATGAGATTATGGGCAGCTTTGATTGCTCGGAAGCCGAGAAGCCGGACATATCTAACGTCCCGGAACCTTCGGTCCAGTTGAACCAATTTACCAGTTGCATGGACTGTCACTCGATACAACCCTTCTTAACATTTTTACTCATTGTACGAAACTGAAGCTCACGATGTCCGGTTTGTTTCTTCTGTCACCTTGTGGTGCCAGTGGATGGCAATGGCGGATGGTGTCTTCTGACGGGGCCGACTGCACGTGATTGCTTGACGGAAGAACAACCGGCAGCTACCGCAAGCAACCCCACCGTATCACAATCGCAACCCTACTCAAAACATGTCGTGGCTCAAGAAGTTTCTACCTCTCGGCGAAGAGCGCCGGCAAGGCACCAGCTTCGGTTTTCAGGTCCTCAAGAATACCAACAAGTTCGTCGCCATAGAGCCGTGGTTCGACTTCATCTGCGGTATCAACGGACGTTTAGTCGTATGTGCCCAACCCCCGCTACATACGCCGAACAGCTCCAGCAGCTGCAATGGCAGCCCCATCTCTAACCCACCCTTGAACCCCAGGAAGACGGCAACTCCTATCTCTTCTCGAAGGAAATCGAAAACTGTGCTGGACGAGATGTAGCCTTCACAGTGTGGAGTGCAAAGGTCTGTCCACCGTTGCTATCCCTCTTCCATTCAGCCACCTAACTGTCATCAGGGCCAACGAATGCGCGATGTAATGGTGTCTGTTCCCTCCTCTTCTCTATCCCTCGGCCTCACTCTCCAATGGTGTCCCGTCTCCACCACTGAAGACATCTGGCACATCCTCGACGTGGCCGCCAACTCTCCCGCCGACTATGCCGGTCTCCTCCCCTACAGCGACTACATCATTGGCACCCCCGAGGGCTTGGTCCGCGGCGAATCCGCTCTTGAGGAGCTAGTTCAAGACCACATGGATCGTCCGCTCCGCCTCTACGTCTACAACCATGAGTATGACGTAACCCGCGAGCTCCACATTACGCCTACACGATCTTGGGGCGGCGAGGGCGCAATGGGGTGTGTTCTTGGGTTCGGAGCGCTACACAGGATCCCTCTACCACTCCATGAGCCCGTACAAGGCCCCGGCGAGACGCTGTTCTCAAACTCTCCACGCCCATCGGGAGATATGAGCAGGCCGCCCATGGACCCAGATGAGGAAGAATTCCCACCAACGGAACCAGGGAACCTTATCACGCCTGCTGTTACTGCCAATCCCTCGTACCAATTCATACCGATGGACAATCCGGCGTTCCGCGGCACGTCACCAGGCGCTCATCTGTTCTCGGCTGCGAAATCGGGTACACCCCCGCCCCCGAGATCGACGTCGTCGCCAGTGCCCGCGCGGCATAAGGCGAGACATGCCCGTGATTTCGATACAAATTTGATGGATGATTACTTGAGGGAAGGGGAACAGAAGAGTAGAGAATTGGAAGGGAATAAGAGCAGTCCGGCGAAGATCAATGCGGGGCTTCTTCCGCCTCCAAGAAGGGCAGGTCCACCCCCCAGGAAGACAGCTACTCCGGTACCACGGCCGGATCAGGCGAAACCGGAGGGCGAGGATGAGCTGGATTGATTGATGGAGGTTTAATACCGTTTCCTTCGGCGGCTGTGTTACGTGGCGGCGGCGTTTTTGGGCTTGATGATAGCTGGGTTATGCGCTGGTGATTATGATTTGCATATCGGATTGATCTTGAATGACCGAAGAATTGGTACGTGAAATGAGGTTGAAGTGATAAGAAATCCACTGAGAATGCTGCAACCCTCCAAGTCTGTACCGCTACAAAGGCAGAAGCCCGTACCACCATCATTCACAGGAATTCGTAGTAAGCTTTGCAAAAGTGCATTTTAAAATAATTATACTAATGTGAACGATATGTACCTGCATTTGAGAAATAAACGCTATGATGACACAAATAAAGAAACGCAGACATGTGTAAAGATATTAGAACAAAGGGAAGGATAAAAATAATGTGCGTTAGCTTTCCGACTGAACCTTCTTATTCCTTTGTCTCCACATCCGCTTTACCACCAGCTCCATCGCCCTCCTCAGTTTGTGGTTCTTTCGATGCTAAAGTCTCCGCGTCTTTCGATTCCTTATCCCCCCCCTTATCCTCTTCGACATTCTCCTGCTTATCCTCCTTGTTTGCCGGATCTTCCTTCTTCTCGACGATGGTTTCCATCTCCGTTGGGGGAGGCTTGCTATTGGGTGGTGCCTCCGTATCTACGGGCTGCGGCTGGCTGCTGGTAAATTCCTTCTCCGCCTGAATTGCAGCCTCAACCATTGCCTGCTCATCATCGGAGCCGAACTCATCCTCTACCTCAGCAGCCGGAAGCACCTCAGCAGCCGCAATTTTCCCCTTCCCCTTCTCCTGGTCCTTCTTCACCCCCGCAACAGCCTTCCCCACCCCAACGGGCTTATTCCCATGCAAACTCCAATCAATGGGGCCATTATCCCCATACCTGAGGGCCAGCCACTCATTCGCTTTCTTGAAGTGTCCGCAATCAAGCTATCCTCATCATAAGCCCCTCCATTCATACTCCGGGAAAAAAAAAAAAAAAAAAAAAACTTACAAATCCCTTCATCGCACTCCGCGGACTCGGATGCACGCTCTTGAGCACTAAATGCCGTTTCCTATCCACTCCGATAACCCGCTTATCCGCATGCGCTCCCCAAGCCATGAAAACAACGCCGCTCTTACGCCGCTGCGCAACCACCTCAATCACCTTCCCGGTCAACCGCTCCCACCCTCTACCGGAGTGACTCCCCGGGTCACCGGCACGAACGGTAAGGGCGGCGTTGAGCATCAATACGCCACGCTCCGCCCAGGGGACTAGGTTCCCGCCCTTATTGGGTGGAGGCGTGAACGATGGGTAATCGTTCTGGAGGCATTTATACACATTTACCAGACTTGGGGGGGCGTAGACAGGGGGCTTGACGGAGAAGGAGAGACCATGGGCTTGGTTGTGGTTATCTATGAAACGATAAGATTAGTAACGTGCGAGGAAAAAAAGGAGGGAGGAAATACGATATGGATCTTGGCCCAATACTACGACTTTAACAGTGTTGAGAGGACAATATCGAGACCACGAGTAGATTTCGTTGCGGGGGGGATACACAGTCCCCTTCTCGTTTGCTAGGAAACGTTTGAGGCTCAGGAACCCGTCGGATACGAGCTCGTCCTTGAGGGCGGCGAGCCACGATTCATGCATAGTTTCGATCTCGAGGGCGAGGAGCTTTTTTTGCTCGGGTGTCAGGGAGGAGATCCATGCTGCTTTGTCGAACCTTGAGGGCGGAGCAGTGGAGGAAGAGCCAGCGGGAGAGGGCTTAGGAGTAAAGAAGGAGGTTATCGAACGCGCTTTCTTTACTGTGTTTTCTGTGCTAGCTGGGGCTTTACGTTTGAGGGAGGCCATGATGATGAATTGAGATGAAATGAAGTGAAGTGAGGTGAGTAGAAGAGAAAAGGAGACGAGGTTCAGGCCGGCCGAGGAGAGACGCGTAAAGTGAAACGTGACGTAAATACTATACCTTTTTGGGTACTGTAGTTGCCGTGTTGTGAGTCTCGAACTGCTTACTGGCGTAGAGAGTAGTGGTCCGAGACTACGTTGTGAGTCACGCAAAAACGTGATTTCTCGCCTCGCGTATCTGCCGAGAAAGAAAACAAGTCACCAATATTTATTCAACTCACGCCATATCAAATGATCTAAAGCTTCCTATATCTTGATCACAAACTCCTGAAGGCAAGCAGGCGGTCATTTTATAATGGCGTATGGGATGGCTGGGTTTTAGGATGGAGTATGTACCATGAGGACCGTGCGCTGTTTGCGACCACCCATAAGGACACCTTGTATGGAATCTGTCGCCAAAGTTGCTTCAATACCACGTGCAATTGCTCTCTGTCTCTTAACAGAATCGACACTTCATCAAGTTACGTTGTACAAGATAAACAGAAACAAAAGATAAACAAGAGCCCCCGAGAAAGAAACAAACCCCGCGAATAGAAGAAGCCCAATGCAAACCCAAGTACGGTAACATCCAACTTAACAACTTAAAAAACAAACAGTACACGTAACAGATCAACATCAAATCAACAACACAAGCAGTAGTCGCGCCCAAGCACTTTAGACGCACTGCATTATCATAAGCCGTTTTATTTTTTCCTCATTGACCCCAGCCTACAACTCATCGTGATCCTCGTGTGCAGCTTCATCCTTGACCTTCTCAGTGGCACTCTCAACCTTCTCCTCAACCTTCTCAGCAACCTTGCTTGCGGCTGCGGCAGCCTCTCCCAGAGTCTCATCTTCGGCCGGGGTCTCGGGTTCTGGAGGAGGAGGAACATAAGCGTCGACCTTGTGGGTACCGTGCTCCTTGATAAAGTTGGCCAAGTCCTCAACGGTACGGCTTCCAGAGTAATCGACGGGTTCGCCCTTAGCACCAGCGGGGAACAGCTTGATGGTGGGGAAGCCCTGGACCTCGATGGGAACATCATTGGCCTGATTATATCTGTTAGTATGGAATTAGGTAACGCGGTAGATGTGGAAAACTTACAGTAGCGTCGACCTTAGCAACAACAACCTTGGAAGAGTACTCAGGGTTATCGAAGTACAGCTTTCCAAGTTCCTCGTACTTGGGTGCCAAGTTCTTGCAGTGTCCGCACCATGGGGCGTAGAACTCGAGGAGAACATCTTTGTCGTTGTCATTGACGATCGCCTCATAGTTGTTGGCAACAACAACGTGGACGGGACCCTCCTGCTTCTCAGGAACAGGCTCGGACTTGATGCTGGGCTCAAGCTTTCCTGCAGCGAAGTCCTCGACGAACTGAGTGAGGGCCTTCTCAGTAAGTTCGTTTGCCTGGTCGAAGGGGAATTTCTGGTTCTTGACGGTCTCCTGGATCGAGAAAGCGGGCCACTTCTGCTCCAAGTTCAGGTTCTGAGCGTGGGCACCGAAAGCAGCAGCATCAATGGTAGCAAAGTTGATCTTGCCCTTGAACTTCTTGGCAAGGGGCTCAGCGAACCCGCTGAGTTTCGTCTTGTCCTCCTCGTTGTCGATGAAGATGTAGGCGAGGGGGATGCCAGCTTCCATGTAGCCAGAGTAGGTTTCGGGACCAACCTCGCCGATCAATGGAGTGGCGGAGACCTTAGCGAATTCGACAAGCTTCTCAACCTCGAACTTGCCGTCGAAAACATTCTTACCCTCATCGAATGATTTGTAGAGGACAAGAGCAGGCGCCTTGACGCCAGCCGCCTCGGCCAAAGAAGCATCATTGGTAGCACCAAAGAGGTAGCTGTCTCGCAGAGATTCGGCAACCTGGCTGTAGGTGGCGTTGGTCTCTTTATCATCGGCCTCGAAGTAGGCGACGAGAACGACTTTGTCGGCCTTCGTGAATTCGTCGTGGCTGTTCTTATCGAGAATAGAGACGGCAGGAAGGGATTGCTTGATCATGTAAGACACAATCGCGTCCGATTTCCGCTGACCCCCATATGGCGAGGCATTTTCGGGACCCCGGAACACCTTGATGGTGGGGTATCCTTGGACGGCCTGCTTCTCGCAGAGATCAACCTCAACAGTGCAGCTGTTGCCAAATTAGCAAACCGATGATAGCTTGGCGCGATTGACCAGGGCTACTCACTCAACCTTTGCCAAAGGAATGTTCTTCTCTTTCAGCTTTGTAGCAGCCTCCTCGTATTCTGGTGCCAATGCCTTGCAGTGACCACACCAAGGAGCGTAAACTATCGATTGACAAACTCAAAGTTAGCGACAAGCTCTAACGGAAAGTAACGACAACGAATGACGTCGGGTTACGAACACTCAGCCAACACCAGAGGGTGCTCTTTTACGAAAGACTCAAAAGTATCAGTCTTTAGCACATGGACATCTGATGGAACTTCGGGCGCAGCTTCGGCAGCAGCTTCCTCAGCAGATACAGAGTAGGCCAGTAGCGACAGAGCTACGGCGGAGAGCTCCTTGAAACCCTTCATTGTAGGATTATCTGTGCGTAAAGTAAAACTGTAATGTAAAAGTGGGTATGGTCAGGTCTAGATCGGTGCGGAGAGAGGGGGGAGAGTTCGTCAAAGCAAGAATAAGGATTCGAGAACAGAAGTCAGGAACAAGTGGTCTTTTTGAAGCGGATTGACTTCGGAATTGGTACGCCCGGGGTTAGGGTTGAGCAACAAATTGATTGGCTGGGAGTGTCCGCGGCCGCCACACTTGCCTCCTTTGAAGATGTTAACAAGTGTCCAGAATTCGGAACCGCCGTTTTGGTTCAGCTAGTGTCACCTCAACTCCATCTACCAGCCATCGCAGCAACTTGTCTCAAACGATCCAGAAATCTGTCCTTTCTGATATCCATCCATATTTCAAATTAAGGCAGGGCACCTGTTTTAGATCCCCCTACAATAGTCGTAAGTGAATAATCCGAGCAGCACCCCATCGTATATGTGATCTCGTGCATAACGGCCAATGATGCAATGCGCATAACGGATTGCCACCGAGGTTTCTTTCTGCGCACGCTTGAAACGTAGTAAAGCCGAGTCTGTGCCTGCCTTACCGCCACTGTTCCGTGGAGCGTTAAACTGCATGGACACTTTTAGACAGATACCCGCCATTGCACAGTGGCAGAAAACGTACGCCACTGTTGAATCGTGGCGTTAACAAGCTCATCCATCTGGACGACTGAAGTTCTGCGTTATTTACCCCACCCATTCCAGGTTTCGAACCCACCTGGTCCGCCATCGTTTGTTTCTACTAGCTCACATACTACAATACACGTGTGGTAGTCTCGGACGTACATATCCCACTCCGAGACTACACCCGTGGGACTCTTTATTGCTCATCTGGTCAGGCAAATGTACTCTACCACCCATACACACCGTCATGGTACAGGATACATAAAGAATACGTTCCGCTCAAGACTGCCGATTTCCGAATACCCGTTTCATTCTCCGGAACTAACGTACTCTACCTAGGTAATGCAGCGGGTGGTTTTTTTACCTATGTTTCCAGGCATACATTTCATGTTACCACCCCGGATTCCACCGGCTGGATTGAAGCCAATGTTCAATGTGTACTAGTAATGAGATTCGGACGTCATCTGTCGTTAACTATGCCGGTACGATCTTGGGGAGTGTCAATTGCGCCGTCATAGATTTCAAATCGGGACTCTATAATAGAGTATAAAGGGAGGGATTTCTGTGATAACTGTGATAACTGTGCATCATTGCTACTACTATTGCATAAGTTAGGTGGCATCAGAGGCCACTTTTACAAGGACTCGCAATGGGACATCTTCGTCGTCTTCAAAGTTGATGGAACCCTTATTTTCTAGCGTGCATTTAATAGGTATCGCTCATCCACAGTTGATGCAATTTAGCTTGGTCCAGGTCATCATTTTAGCCAGGTATTTGAAGCACCGTCCAACCTCTCGACTGTCCAAAACACGATCATCAATAATCACCCTATGGAATTTCACTACAACTTTCAGATGCACTACTGTAGCGGTCAGAAAGAAAGTACTTCAAATTTTAGATGGGGCGTACACTTGAATATATGGTTCAGCGGTCAGGGTCCGACGATCGTTGGACTTGTAGTGAAATAAGTCAGAAACGGGCTGTACTAGGATAGATACGCCAGAAAGGCACAAGGTACTAGTACAGGTACTGTGTGGCATTGCGAAATATCTGGGGTACCGGAGATCAAACTAAGCTACGACGGGCATTGAAGACGTCGACCTTTGCTATCTGTCATCTTCAGAGACCGTACCATGCCTTCATAGCTGCATGCACCATACATACCAAATTATTGGTTAGAATCGTTTTGTATTCCACAGTAAATTAAGTTTGCAGTACCTGCCAGTGCTGGATTCTAAACATTGAATAGAGTAGCTTCGAGAGTAGATGTCTGAAGAACGATGGCGTGTAGAAAGAAGGTTAAAGGGCTAATTTCTTGTGGGGTGGGTGCCTAGTGGAGCTCGAGCAATTGTTCAAATTCGTTCAGATGCCTCAAATGTACGGGACGAGTGATGACAATGTGGCCGTAAGAAACAAAATCTCGAACGCAATTCAACTAAGTACAATAGGGTACCCAAAACCAACTCCACAGACAAACATGACAGAACTCCCACAACCACCGACACGCCCCGAGCATAAACAAAGCCAAAAACAACTCCAATCAACCAAATCCCACAACATTAGACATGACATAACAACTCAGGGTATACAAGTAGGTATCTGGACTAGAGTACAGGTACAGTACAACAATCAACTATTTCCGTTTCCCCGCACCCATCGAAACCTCCAACTTCCGAATCATGCTCTTCAGCCCAATTCCCTTATCGCAATTCGTCACCAAATGCTCCTGCATGCGCTCCCTACACATCTTCAAGCTAGCGTTGATCGGCAATGCCCCATTGTCTTCCTTTGTAACATGCTGCAGCGGGTTCAAAAGCACGTCAAACAGCTGGGACCAAATATCTTTCTCCCAGTACCGCTTGAGAGGAGTGGTGATCTTATAGTGTCTTGGTCCACCCCCTGGAAGGCCCGATCTTTCGGCGACAGTCTCGATATATTTACCAAAGAGCATGGAATGAATGACTGCAGCAAGGCCGTGATAGTCGACTTGATAGGTCCATGGACGCAGCTCCCTCATCTCAGCACAATCCTGCTGATCTGTCTTCCAGTCGGCGATGAACTGGACGCCCGGATGGAATAGCTTCATATCGATGCCCCGACCGAAGTCAATAAACGTAATACCCTTCTTTGACCATCCACTTGAGCCGTCGGGTTGGTATTTGGACGACCACTCATGATCGGAGGCTGGATCGAATCGGACCAAGCAGTTATCAGCTTTGAGGTCGCCGTGAATGAGCGAGGCCGCATGAAGGGCTTCCGTCGTCCTGAGAAGTTCGACAGCCAGAAACATTACCAATAGCTCGTCCATAACGGCAACACTTCCGCTTGTATTGGACTCCGATTTCGCATGGTTCACAAGATCAAGGATGGTTCCCTGGTCTCGGTATTCAATGAGAAGGAACCCCTCGTCTTTGAATAAATGCATCTCATGGGCTTTCACGATGGATTCAACGGCCCTCATTCCCTCTAGCCGCTTCCTTGCTTGTCGGATCACGTAAAACTCCCAAGGATTTGGCGGATGTTCCATCTTCAATGCCTCCCATCTCTTTCTCCCTGCAACTTGGCGTTCCAGCTCATCGGAATCCATGCCATCTTCCTCCGCTTCCTCCTCCGCATCACCGACAGTGTGGTTTTCGACGAGGTATACAGGTGCGAATGCTCCCTTGCCCAGCTCCCTTCTGATGGTGTAGGCACTCCCACCTTGCCCAGTGATGAATTCCAGTAGTGGTGGCTCCGGAATATTACCAGTGACGCCTCCTCCATCGCGTTTGGCCATGATGCGGGTGAATTTCTTGATGTCGGATGCTTTGCCAGAGTTTGTCATGGAGTACTCGTAGTACCCATCGTATGACTTCAGAGGTGGCTGCAGCTTCTGAAAGATGACTTTTCGCATGCCATCATCTAAGGGATTGCAAACTTTATCGTCTATGATGGGGCCTTGCCTGACTACCGGCTCCTTTCGTTGGACGACAGGTGGTGGCTTTTTACTCAGTAGGTCAGGTTGTTGAGGTGACTTGCGGTTTTCGTTCGGAATATCTCGGAATGGACTACTGCCCATGAAATCATCATTGTCGTCTATTGCTGGCATCTTAACACGGCTAGGGGTTTTTGATGCCTGTAATGTCCTGTTTTTGGCTGCTGTCTGGGGAAAAGACTCGGTTTTCTCCACTATGGGAGTCATATAAGGGAGCCTGCTCTGCATATATGATTGGTCTTTGGCAACATGATAAGGAAGGGTTGGTGGATCGAAGTCTTCGGGTGGTTCTGGGATCTGTAACTTCCTGGGTGCAGTGTTTCCCTTCGGCTGATCAGGTTCATCGGTGAATATTGACAGCTTATGCATCTTCCCAGTGGCAACTTTAGCCCCACGATCGAGATCAGCCTCTTCCTCCTCCTCCTCTTCGTCATCATCTTCTCTTTCTTTCGGTATGCTCTTCGCGAGATTGAAATCAGACCAATCGCTCCGAACGCTTTCCACATCGTCATCCTCATCTTCCTGACCGCGACTTTCCAAGCGGACAGTGTTGTCAACCAAGCTTGTGGTGGTATAGTCTCCCTCACTGTCATTTTCAAAGTCACTGTCGTCGCTGTCTCCACTGTCGTTTCCTAGTTTCTTTAGAGGTTGGTTGAATATGTCGTAAATTTCGTCTGTGGCTGCTTTCGTGTGAAATGTCATTGTAGGACTGGCCGCTCCGCGTCCTTTCCTTCGTATTTTCCCTTTGTTCGGGGACGGCGATAGTATCGTTTTAACTTTAATTGGAGTCCTGCTTCCTTCTATAGGTGCTCGTCGTCGCTGCATCTGATCCTGCTTATCCGCTTCACGCTGCGCATTCCAATCGATCCCATACAACCCCCTACTTTTCGCCCGCAGTTCTTCAAAACAAAACTCCTCCTCCTCTTCCTCCGGATATACTAGTTCTAAGTTGACAGCAATGCGTTCGGGTCGTTTCCCAGGCACTGAAATTATTGAATTTTGTGATGGAGTATTTTGTATTATGGAAGAAGACTGATACAAATGAACCCGAAAATACAAAGACGTGAAATTAGTTCTACTCGGGACAATATGAGAAACTGGATCAACCAAAGGGGTAGGGAGAGAAATGGAGATAAACTTACCCCAGCGTCCCTAAACACCATCAGCCTGTCTGTCTCCGGTGCCTTCCCTTGCTGCTTCAATATCTCTCCTGTCCAAGGCTTGGGCTCATGAGCATTCTCCTTCTTTCGGTGTTGTAGGCTGCCGATATTTTCCCATCCCCCGGTAGCCCTCTCCGGCAAGACTTTCTCTCCGGCAGGTCGGTCGGCATCTGAAAAGATAGCCATCTTTTGTTTAGCCGGCTTGGTTGACTCAGGTTGCGGTTGCCTCCGGGGTTCCGATGCTCCACCAAGACCTCCGGAAATTGCTGATCCGCCGAAGGGCTTTGCAGCCAGGGCGGGCCTAACCGTAGGGAGGGCAGGAGAAGATGGCTCATCTGCTGCGGGTGGGTTCGCCTCCATTCTCTGTAGGAACTCGTCGTATTTCCGTTGCAGCCGCTTGATGGGGTTCGCATTGTTCTCGATTCCCGACTGATAGATTTCGGCCGCCTGGTTCTTCCTACCCAGAGTCTCCAAGAGGGCGGCGTATTCCTCGTAAAACAACGCCAACCGCTGGCCTATGTCATTCCGCGTAAGGTACGCATATACTTCTCGTGGGGCATCGGAAAAATTTTGGGCGAACTGAACCCAAAGCTTGAGGTATCTTGGATCGTTCTTGTACTGACTATCGTGGAGAAACTCTTTGGTTGCCCGCTCCAGTAAGGGTAGAAGACCAGATTCGGACGAATGACCAGATGGGAATGTTTCCATGGTCCAATTGATGTATCGCAACCAAACTTCCAAAGGATCGTCCAACTCCGAGGCGGTCTTCAGCTCTTCCTCGAATTCGCACTGCCGAGCAGCATGCTCAGAGCGCACTGCATGTGGGTTTGCCGAGAGTGGTGAAAGTGAAGCGGCGAGGGCCCGAGCAGAGCGGCCCGAACGGATGGGTTGGATGTTTTCTTTGTGTCCTTCGATCAGGTCGAAGTTGGTTGTTGGAGAGTTGTCCATGGCGACAGTCCACGGTGACGGCGCTTGGACAGTTGTATTGTGTGATTGTAGTGTATTGTTATGTACAGTTCGGGAGATAAATAGAGGGGTTGTGGTGGGATAGAACGGGTGGGTTTTGAAGGGGTTGTTGGGGTTTGGGGAGTAACGCTAAAGTAAACAAACAGCAACCACTAGCTTGGGAAAGGATAGCGTCTATAACTGAATGGCTTGGCAGTTACTTTGGGAGCCCGTATACGTACGGTATACAGAGAACTGCAAACAGGAGCGAGAGCAATGACCAAGCTGGCGGACAGCTTATAGTTTTGGTCAGGTCTTTTACAAGCTCTGGAGTAGTGATAGATATCTCTCCAAGAATTCTTCCACGCTTCAGCTTGCCCAAATGATATTTTTACTCCAGACAGCAGACTTGTGGCCTTTTTTTGATTCTACTCTCGAGTTCTGTTTCTTTGAATGTTTCCTGTCCTTGGCTGGCCGATCGTTGGAACTATGACTTCCCGGGGTACCGATTGTAAGGTAAGGGCCCCCAGTAGGAACGTGCAATAATGAGGAGGAAACGCAATCCAGACGAACAGAGTTCAGAGACATTGAGAAGCGTTTATGATAATCCGATAATTATGATATGTACCAATGAAGTACAGTATAGGCGCGCCGGCGTCAAAACGGGCGGCGGAAGTGAGGCGGAAGTCCCACCTGTCGTTTGGCATCCGAGTAGATATCTAGATGGCCGGAGAGGCGTTTGCAAGTGCAATTTACAACGACAGCCAAACCGGATTAGCTTCATGACGTTGTTTGATCCACTCTCCTGACGAATCCGCGGGACCAGCCGCACGGAGATCAGGTCGGGCATGACCGCAGATACTCTAGGTAGAGTTAGAGGAGAATGGATGGGAGGCCCAGAAAGAGCTCAGCTCAACGAAGGGTCAGGAGTCGCGGTCTCAAGGGCATGCTTACCGAGCCAAGGATTGCCGAGCTTCCTTCCTTGATAGGGGAGATGTCCGCCTCGGAGCGGTTAGATAGCCACTTTATAGTGCACCAAGACAATTAAAGCCCGCCGCCATGACTTCAGCATTTCCTGCAAGCACAATCCCGAATCCCCCTTCAGACTCCTCTTCAGACCTAGACCCAGACACATCAGTAGCATTGGTGGAAGACTCCTCTCCGCACTCTGGCAAACAGAAACATCGTCATCATCTCAGGAACGCCTATGCTACTAACATCCAGCCTCCTACACCTCCGCTGTTGACCTCTGCCTCTACTGCAGACGACGATCCTTCCGCTTACCAGGCTCCAAGCCAGTACCAACGTCACGGCGACCCCCCAATCGCACCAGAGCACGCTGGCACCGGCATCGACGTCCAGAGGTGGATGAGCGATTCTGACTCGCACGAAATGGATAGCTACCACGGAATGAGCGACGATGATGAGGCACTAGCAGGTCTCACGGCTGCTGACCGGCGAAGAATCCGCAGTATTCGGCACCGGACGGGAGATGAATCCGAGGAAGCCCTTATACATGGAGATGACTCGGATGATATTATAACTCGCGAGGAGAAGAAGGAGGCGGATGGAAGAGTGATTCGAGATTTAGCAATAAATCTGCTGTTGATCGGACTATGGTACGGTCACCTCGCGGGAATCCCCGAAACAGCTCTTTAATAGATGTCCTTTAGGTATATCTTTTCGCTCTTGATATCAGTAGTAAGTAACACTCCGGTCCTGCCCAAGTCCATTGCTAACACACGCTGCAGTACAACAAATGGATGTTTTCCCCCGAGCACTTGGACTTTCACTTTCCACTATTTGTTACATGTCTACACATGGTCGTCCAGTTCTCACTCTCATTTCTTGTGCTCTTTGCCTTTCCACATCTTCGACCTGCCGGTGTCTTCGGAGCGAAGGGAGTAGCCGACGATTCGTCCATACAAGCGGTCGCCGACAGTTCGGAAAGCAGCCGTGAAGGATGGTTTAGGTTTGGCAGCCGAGGAGAAGAGCTGAAGAAAAAGAAGGCCGGTTTCATGACGAAATGGGTGTATTTGACAAAGATCTTTCCATGTGGCGCAGCGACAGGGCTTGACATTGGGTTGGGTAACATGAGCTTAAAGTTCATAACCTTAGCTTTCTACAGTAAACCCCCTACCCCCGGGGGGGCGCCCACTGAAGTAATGCTGCTAACATTTCCAAGCCATGTGCAAGTCATCCTCGTTGGCGTTTGTGCTGATTTTTGCCTTCTTATTCCGACTGGAGAAAGTAACCTGGAAGCTTGTTTCTGTCATCTCAGTCATGACTGTGGGTGTAGTAATGATGGTAGCCAGCGAAGCAAAATTCGTTGTGATCGGTTTTATACTGGTAATTTCGGCATCCGCATTATCAGGCTTGCGGTGGTCTCTCACCCAGTTGCTTCTCCTTCGGAACCCTGCCACAAATAATCCTTTCTCCTCTATATTCTTTCTTGCCCCATGCATGTTTGTTTCCATCCTAGCGGTTGCGATCCCTGTCGAAGGATTCGGTCCATTGTGTGAACGATATGGCGAGCTTGTTGACGAAGAAGGGTTTTTCCGTGCCCTTGGCATTGTTATTTTCCCTGGAGTCATAGCGTTCCTGATGGTTAGCAGCGAGTTCGCGTGCGTCACGCCTCCATCACTCGTCCCTTCCCTTAAGCTAACGTACCTTGTAGCCTCCTGCAACGCTCCTCAGTCGTAACCCTCTCGATATGCGGTATCTTCAAGGAAGTCATGACCATTTCTGCCGCAGCAATAATCTTCCATGACCCTCTGACGCCCGTCAACATCTCGGGACTCCTGGTCACAATCATCTCGATCGCTGGATATAACTACCTCAAGATCAGCAAAATGCGACAAGAGGCTCTCGAGCAGGCGCATTTAGCTCACCACCCACACAGTGGTGGTAGTGGCGGTGGTGGAGCCGACAACACAACAGGGTATGCTGCAGTCGTCGGAGAAGATAGTGAAGACGATGAAATCTCCTCAAGCCACCATCAGCGTATTTCTTCTGGAATCCCAAGTCATCACGATCATGAGTAAGACGGAGTATCTAATGCAGGTTGTCTACGAGTCTAGAAAACGAATTCGGTGGGAGTAGTGACCGTAATCATGAAGACATTATTCGAGTTGGGTGATCGGCCATTTCACTGGCAAGAACGCATTTTCCGCACCATCAGCAATCGGCATCACCATCGTCAATCGCAGCAGCAACACACGGGAAAGAATGCAGGTGTCATTCTTGTTTAAATTCCAAGTTATTTATGAGGTAGACTGGTACTATTTATGTTAATGGAGTTGGGTCTCGGAGTCGGGAGATGTTGTATTTGTGTTTGTTTTTTGTTTTGTAGATATATCCCGTCAAGTGTTTTCTCATGTTGTGTCATTATACTGACTGCGTTTTGTTCGACGTACTTAAGCACTTAGTATGAAGTATATATGGCCTATCCAACAGATGAGCCGGTAATAAGAAAATGGCTCTTACTCTGTATTCCTGGGTATAAACACGAAGAAGAAACCCAGGTGAGACGAGGAAATGAGAGTTGTTGAGTCGAGTGATGGGTTCTAAATAAGGCTGGCTTATCACTCGCTTATCGTTAAAATCCCAAATTTTTTTGTGGAACCCAACTTCACACAAACCGGCTCTGGAGTAACTTTCGCCCCTCCACACCCCGCAACCTCCCACAATACAAAATGCCTGCCCCCACAGCCCTCCAACAACCTCCAGTAGTTATCACTGAGAGTGTTGTTCAAGATATCTCGGGTAATACGGCGCAGCTTTTTCCATCCGTGTCCAGAATGTGCTAACTCTCGTTCGCAGTCGACGACGACTCAATTCTGATCGATGCTGTAGCGCCGTCGCTCGAAACTGGGGGAACCAACCCGGAGGCAAAGGTCCAGCAAGATGTTGTTATGCAAATCGACGAGGAGGGTCGGCCACGGTTTGCGCCTTCGCAGAAGACGGTACGTACAGCAGACTGGCACCTAATTGTGGCACTTGGATTCTTATAGTTACAGGCAAACCTCAACAAACACGAAAGCCGAAAAATCCCTATCCCACCACACCGCATGACGCCCCTCAAGGCCGCCTGGCCAAAGATGTTCCCGCCTCTCGTTGAGCACCTTCTCCTCCAGGTCAAGATGAATCTTAAGGATAAAGCGGTGGAGCTCCGTACCTCGAAAAAAACAGTCGACACTGGCGCTCTCCAGAAGGGCGCAGATTTTGTTAAGGCGTTTTCTCTGGGTTTCGATGTCGACGATGCGATCGCGTTGTTGCGGTTGGATGATCTTTACATTGAGACCTTTGAGATCAAGGATGTGAAGACACTTACTGGCGAGCATCTGGCGCGTGCTATTGGCCGTATCGCGGGCAAGGATGGGAAGACAAAGTTTGCGATTGAGAATACTACCAAGACTAGAGTTGTGCTGGCGGATCAGAAGATTCATATTTTGGGCGGTTTCCAGAATATAAGAATGGCAAGAACGGCGGTCGTCAACTTGATTCTAGGAAGTCCTCCAGGGAAGGTTTATGGAAACCTCAGGACGGTGGCGGCAAGGCAGAAGGAAAGGTTTTAGACGATGGTTCCGATTGCAAAAGTTATCATGACTGCTTTAAGGGGTTTTTGTTTTTGTTTATGGATATCTGGTTCTTTGTGGGATATTCTATGACAGGCGTAACTGGGTTTTCTGCGAGGCATAAAATGGAATGAGTGTAACAAGGAAGGCTGATCGATCAGTGAAGAGTGAGGGGGGAGTGGTCATTTGTTGAGGGTCTGAAAGCACCATATAGCATCTACTCTACTCGATTAGGCTCATCACAGTCCTTCAACGTACCTGGCGCACCCACATTCCAGATCCTGTGAAACTTCGGGTGCGGCTCCCCCGGACAGGGCAGCTGGTAGCTATAGCTAACCTGAAACAGCCTAGCTTTTTGCCAAAAAGTTGAAAGTTCCTGTCGAGAGCTGTCTTCCATCACCGTCAGTCTTCAATAAGTACCTATTGGTACCCCACCACCGCCATCGCACTCGCCGTTTTCAGTTCCCGACTGCATGTGTCTCTTGCCAGTCATCAAGTCCTTCGGTCGGTGAAATCGTCACCATGCGCCTTTTTCGTCCTCTTTCCCGCACCCTACTTTCCAGCCCCACCCCCTCGGCATCTACGGCCATAGCAACAGCTTCATGGATTTGCCGGCGATGCATTTCCTCTACTATTCCCCGACGATCACCAGTAATCGCCCAGAGCGCTTCTAGGACGAAAACCCGGAGAAGAGGGATCATTTTAGCCGCCGTGGGAACCGGAGTTGTGGGTGCATCCGCGGTGGGATGGATGGACGGAAAACATTACCTACATGCTGCAGAGAGAGCTGCGAGGGTTGCACAAGCGTTGACACTGTGTATACGAGAGTCGGTGGTCTTCCGCTAACTCCGAAGGGAAATGAATGGCTGACGATCTTGGGAAAAGTTACCGGACTACGTTGAAACTACTCGAGAATGATCCAGAAGATCGAGACGGATTATTGTCGAAATGCCATTCACGTTGTGCGCAAAGGTTCATCCTACGATGTTGGAAGGAGGTGGCGAGAGCTGATGGAATGTAGGACGTATGTGGTATTGGAGAAGAACGGGAGTGTTTTCATCAAGCTTGGGCAACATTTGGCGGCGATGGGATATCTTCTACCACTCGAATGGACTACGACATTTATTCCGCTTCAAGATCGCTGTCCAGTGAGCAGCATGGAGAGTATCCGGAAGGTATGACGGTTCCACTCGGAGTTGTAGGACGAAGGTAGTCTGATTATAAGGATAGATGATTTTGGACGATACCGGAAGTACTGTTGAAGAGATATTCGAAACTTTTGATCCCGTCCCGATCGGAGCTGGTATGGACCCTAAGCAACAGCAATACTGGAGAACCGTCGCTGATGGATATCAGCCTCTTTGGCACAAGTGCACCGAGCTACATTGAAGGGAGGACAGGAGTACGCATGTTCATCCATTCTGTATGGGAGTGCTATGCTAAATAGCGACCAACAGGGTGGCCGTGAAACTTCAGCATCCTGCCCTCGCTGAATGGATTCCTCTCGACATGGCGCTCACCAAATTCACATTCACAAACATCAAACATTTCTTTCCGGAATACCCGCTGACATGGCTCAGCGACGAAATGGAGGCCTCGTAAGTTTCGGCAACATCTGGCATCTGTTTTCATTGGTTCTAAGTGTCTTTCAGATTACCCCAAGAACTCAACTTCGAACACGAAGCGCACAACATTCGTCGGGTACGGGAGCATTTTAGCAAGGTCTCAGAAGATCTTCCCCTGGTAGTTCCCAACGGTATTCCACTATATCTATTTTATCGACGCAGCTATTGACAGTTGGGAAGTAATATGGGCCAAGCCCCGTATTTTGGTAATGGAATTCATTCCCGGCAAACGTCTAGACGACCTGGAATACCTCGACTCAAACAAAATTTGCCGCGACGAAGTATCTGCTTCTCTTGCACGGATCTTTAACGAGATGATTTTCGGTAAAGACGCACCTCTGCATTGCGATCCTCATGGCGGAAACCTCGCCATCCGAGTCAACCATAATCGGAGTAAGCGGTTGAACTTTGATATCATACTTTACGACCACGGGTTGTATAGAGATATCCCACAAGATCTTAGGAGAAGCTATGCAAAGCTTTGGCTGGCGGTGATCGATACTGATATTCCGAAGATGAAGAAGTATGCGAAGGAAGTTGCCGGAATCACTGAAGAACAGTTTCCGCTGTTTGCGAGTGCTATTACTGGGAGGGATTATACCGCCCTGACTAAGGGAGTGGCGACAGCAAGGAATGAGGATGAGAAGAAGATTATCTCCGAAGGTATCAAAACCCATTTGCTCGCTTCTGGCCGCCATTGCTGACTTGAATGGAAAGCAATGACTGAGGGCCTACTCGCACAGCTGATCCAGCTCCTTGCCGATGTTCCAAGCGTAATCTTGCTCATCCTAAAGACAAATGATCTCACCCGCTCACTCGATGAAAACCTTCAAACCGGTCGCGGACCTGAAAGGTCGTTTTTGATTATGGCCAGGTACTGCTCCAGAGCCGTCTATGAGGAGACGCTGGAAATGATCAGTGCTCACGGTGGGTTACTGAAAGTTGGGAACTTTCTTAGTTGGATGCGTGCCGTGTGGGATCATTGGAGAGTAGAGACGAAGCTAAAAGTTTTTGAAAGCGCGCTGTTTTGGAGGGGCTTGTTTGGGATGGATCAGAAGTTGATTACGGGGTGAGCAGTTGTGATGTGTGATGATGTTTCAATTCTTTGATGGTTGTGTAGGGGGTATTAGATTTCTGTTCTTTACATGTATTGTGTATATAGAATTCAGTGGACCGGGTCGGGTGAATGTATACCATGTGGGATGGCTAGAGGATACGAAAGGGATGTCGACGTCTGCCTGTGCAGGTTGGATTAAATAGGCTGTCATATTCAACTACTGCAGCATATCAATTACTTGCCGCAATCGAAACCATATGTGCAATGTCATGTATCACAAACGCACCGCTCCACCAACTCTAGCTCCAGCTCCGGCTCCTCCAGCAGTCATGCCAGCAGTCATGGCAGTTGCGCAGCATCCACTACTCTCCGCACCTTTCGCCAATAACAATCCAACGGTCCCAAACTTGCGTTCCATCTTTTCTTGATGCTCCCTTTGTCTATCTCTCCGTATTAGTCGGGGATCGAATGGACCGGCCCGAGGGTTATATGAATTCACCGCTGTTTATCAGCCACCAACTTCTGCCGGTTGATCTCTTGGATCTCTTCGAGCGACAGAGAGTTAAAGGTGCGAACTTCGTGGAGCTCACGCTTTAAAGCCGAAACGAAGCGCTTCAGAGGATTCTTGGGTAGCTTTTGTCCATCGGAATCCCGGACGGAGAGAGAGTTGTCGAGGAGGTTTATGTGGGCGCTCGAGTCGTTGGCGCTCATGGTCTGGGTAAGTTCGGAGGTCTGAAGTTCAGAAACTGAGATAGCATCACGGCTGATAATAATGGAATGTTACACAATCGTGACAAAGGCGGGAATCGTCGAATCGAAAGAATCTGCATCAGATCATCGTGTGATAAACCATGAACTTGGGGATATTTCCCCGACGTTACTAACATCCACACTAGTGCTGCCGCATAAATCTCTTCACCACCGTCGCCTTCTCTTCTTCTCTTCTTCACATAAAACATATATTCCGATCCTCAACATACCCTTGCAAAGGCTCACATACACCACGTCTTGACGCAAATTTTAGTTTTGGGATCTAGAGAGAGGAATGCCTGTCATAATCCCCACCTTCTAAAGTTTCGACAGAGGTGGGATTCGCTTTGGGCTCACATATCACGTATGTTTGGGGGTTTCTTGTCGCGGGCGCGGGAGGGGCAATTATTGTCTGGGGATGACAGGGAAAACGCATAATGGTGGAAATTTACCATTGGAATATGGTTGGCTGGATGAAGCCGAACCTACATAAGAGAAATCAAGGCCAACATGAAGCTGATCTTTTGAATTGGGGTCAAGTGACGGGTCAGTGGGTTCGATATCGGGGTTCAAAATCATTCGCTCGAAACACTGAAATTCTCTCTCCGATTACGTAGCTGGTTCTCGGTAGAATATTTTAGCAGTCGTCAAATGTTTTGAAAACACACTCTCTTACATTTTGTCGCCTTGTTCATCCCACCAACACTACTCCACAAGTGAAATTCTCAACGGCCACCGTTCGCCCCCAACAATCGAAACAACGCCGAAATCCTCCGACAAGTCTTTCACGATAGCTCCAGGGTCCAAGTCTTAGACCGACCACGATGACGCCAGAGTCCGGGTAATAACCCACCTACACTAACCAGAACGGGAGCTTGGTGGTTGGTGAGCTTGGAACTGGAGGTACACATTAAGACCAGCCTTCCTTCGACTTCTCTCCGTGCACAACCGTCTCAATCTTTCGCTCTTTTAGCTGACGTCGCCATGCCCGCCCGCCGCTACGCTAATCTGGCCGATCCAAACCCAGACGATGCAGACGACGAGCGCTCTATGTCCGATGTTGACGAATCCGACTTCACAAGAGAACAATCTCCCCGACGACGAAGCCCCGCACCACTATTCCCTGGACAGGATGTTCGGCCTACTTCGCGAAAGGAACTCATGGGATGGTATTCATACGCTTGGGCCGCTGAAGTATTTGTTGTTTGTGGTATTGGCTCGTTCATCCCCGTCACTCTGGAACAATTGGCTAGGGAGAACGGTGTACTGCTATCAGACGAGAGCATTCCATGCACTGGGGCATCGCAAGATCTAGGGCTTCCGGGTGAGAAGGGCGGGCAATGCGTTGTGTATATACTTGGGGCGCGGATCAATACAGCTTCTTTTGCTATGTAAGGGAGATTACTCGGGGTTCTGTGCTGAGAGGCATCTAATTCGAAGGGCGCGATAGGTACACATTCTCACTGTCGGTGCTTCTACAGTCTCTCATAATTGTGTCTATGTCTGGAGCAGCAGATCATGGTATTGTCAAGCTTCTGGTGTAATTATTTTGAGTTCTGGCTGACCATGCCGGAAAGGTGTCTATCGTAAACGTCTCCTACTAGTTTTCGCCATGATCGGGAGTATCGCCACAATGCTATTCATTACTGTGTCACCTCCGGTCTATATGTTATCTGCACTTTGGGCTATATTCGGAAATATCGGGTTCGGCGCGTCTTTTGTGCTGCTTAATGCTTTCCTGCCCGTTCTCGTTCGACACCATCCAAAACTTTTGTACGGGGATGAGCTGGAGGAAATCCACACTCCTAATAGCACGGAAGGCCACTCTCTCCTTACCAATACTGAATCATCGCAAGCATTTGCTCGCAATGGCGAGGGAGCAAAGGGAAAGAACAGCCCGGATTTGGTGCTTAGCACGAAAATCAGCAGCTATGGGATAGCCATTGGTTACACCGCTGCAGTATTGCTTCAGATATTCTCAATAATGGTTGTTCTATACACTGGTTCTACCCTACAATCGCTGAAGGTGGTTCTCTTCATCATCGGAATTTGGTGGTTCGTCTTCACCCTTCCCGCTGCCCTTTGGCTCCGTCCAAGACCTGGCCCTCCGCTCCCAACACTCTACAAAGAGAGTGCAGTAAATGGCTCGGCTATCTCCAGCCATACTGTTCATGACAGATCGTGGTGGAGTTATATAAAATACTCGTGGGTGGGACTGGGCAAGACGGTCCTTCGCGCTCGCCGGCTTAAGGACGTCATGTTGTTTCTAGCTGCGTGGTTCTTGGTCTCGGACGGTGTGGCAACGGTTTCGGGCACCGCTGTACTGTTTGGGAAAACGAATTTGCACATGAAGCCAGCGGAATTAGCTCTGATAAGCGTTGTCTCAACAGTCACTGGCGTGCTCGGTGCCTTCGGCTGGCCCAAGATATCAAGCTTATTCAATAGGACCCCGAGTCAGACAATTCTCATTTGTATGTGTGTATTCCTCACCATCCCGATTTATGGGTTGATGGGCTTTATACCGGCAGTGCAGAGAGCTGGTGTAGGCGGATTGACGAGTCCCTGGGAAATGTACCTTCTCGGTGCGGTGTATGGGTTTGTCCTTGGTGGCGTTAGTGGATATTGCAGATCTGTGTTTGGAGAACTCGGTGCGTCCTCAATTCCATCCCCTTTGCTTGTATTTTTCTAACGGTGTCTTTAAAGTTCCTCCTGGCAGTGAAGCAGCTTTTTACGCACTGTATGCAGTCACCGACAAAGGCAGCAGCATCTTTGGCCCGACGATCGTAGGCGCTATAACAGACAAATACGGCGACATTAGAGTTGCGTTTTGGTTTCTGGCAGCGCTATTGCTGGCCCCGTTGCCATTGATCTACTGCGTTGATGTATCGAGGGGACGGCGTGAAGGACGGGCATTGGCAGCGGAAGAATTGCGAAATGCAATGGCCGAGGCGCAAGACGAGATAGATTCCATGAACTTGAATGGAGATACTGAGAGGTCCTAGTAATGCTGGGAGGTATGATGTTTTGCATTTGGGTCTTTTTGGCGTGGCGCTCTTGTCTTTCTTGGGTTTTGCTTGGGTATTATATCTGGCTCTGCTGTGTCGTGATGCATGCTGAGTGGCGTTAGTTGCTTTTGTTGGAGTGTTTTTTTTGCGGAGATACATGAGCATACATGTCTGCTTTTGGAATAATGTGGGCACCGGTGTGGTGTTGTTTAATGGGCTGAGATAGGATCCGCTTCCTAGAGCTAGAGGTGGTGTGGTCAATGTTGAGCAGCTCTGCATATTGTATACCCCCTGAGTCTGTATTGTGGTAATTGATCCATCGCAATCAATCGCGCACCTCGAGCTCTTTGTGTTGTTGAAAGCCAATAATGATTTCCGGTGACCTGGCTGAATTGACATTGGACTGCCTGTCACGTGCTCTGTAGTGCCCAGCCGTTACGCGAAACAGTTTGGCGTTTGGCTAATGAAGATCGGTCTCTTTCACCCAACGACCAGCTGCTATTCAGGAACTGCCTGACTCCCGCCATCAACAATCACCGACACCCAAGAATACATCCTCCAACCTCTCTATCTACGATCAACCCAGCTCCGTCGATAGCACCATCACTGCCCAACCGCTCTCGTTCACCCCCGTCGGCGCAAACGACAAACGGATCCTGAATTTCTGAAGAGCTCAGCAGACCACCGGCAACCATACCCAACGAACGGGGCCCGTATCCCCGACAAGCGCGACATCACCGGCCGATTGTGCGCTCCGACTTCCGACATGACACAGGCTCTCACGCCCGGCGCACTACGGACAAGCCACAACATGGCGAACTCAAGCGGTGATGGATCGGGCGCTGTAACAAAGAAACGGACTACAGAGCTTGAAGTGCGAGCGCCTCCGCTAACCAAGATTACACATGCCTTTGTGCCGCTGTCACTGTTGGTCAACAGGCTTGTGCAGGACTCGTTCAACGAGTTGCAGGTGATGATCGAGTCAATCTCATCATCGGGTATGTCGAGTGAGGCTAAGAAGGAGCGAATCGTCAAGTATGCACAAAGCACGAGGAAGCAGTTTATCAAACTGCTGGTGCTTACGATGTGGTCGAATGATGCTGGTGCTGTCAGTGATGTGATTGATTTGAAGGTGTGGTTGGATAATCAGTGTCGTGTGTTTGATGGAATGGTTACGGTACTCTGCGATATCCGGAAGTCGACTGGGAGAGCGAGGTGGGTTCTTGGTGTGAATATAGTACTTCTGGAGAAAAAGCGCTGATTTTTTGTAGGATTCCCAACCCGGATCTGGCAACGGCCGTCGATGTGCTATCCACCGGGAACCCAAAGACGCGCATGATGGTGGGGTTTCCAGAAGAGTCTCAATGGGAAAGCGCGCCGTTTGTTGACTGTCGATAGAAACGATACGTCCCGCCGCCGCCTCTTACCTCCGCCGAGATCTTGAAAATCCTTCGTAACATAAACGCCCTTCTTGCAATACGACTCGGTCTACACGAGACACTTCCGCCGCATTTCCGGGATTACAGGATAGCCTCAGGCCGCGCAACGTTTACGGCGCCAGACGAGTTTGAAGTGGACTTATCGATTGGCGACGAGAGTCCAGAATCGCAGTTATACGTAATTGACGTACGGCCAATATTCGAACCAGCAATTCGACCACTGCCACCCAGTGTTTTCCGAGCAATTGAGGCAAGAGGGAACCAGATATTAGCCGAGAGCGGTCTCGAGGACATATACGACTTTCTACACGACTACTTTTTGACGAGCAAGATCCAGATATTACTACGACAGACTTACGAAATGCGGCGGGGACGCTGGACTGAGAACCTAGAGATACAGCAGCATAAGCGGACGTTGGTAATACAATACTGGCCGCACAGAGTGGGAGAGAAGAGCTGGATTGAAGTGGGTATAAAACGCGGTGTAGGACAGAATCCGTGTAGGCTTGGTGTGCGCTGGATGCGGGAGGGAACGGAGATGAAGGATGTTGAGGTTCCGCTGGATGTTGCCAATTTATCGGCGGAAACCCTGGTGAAAACGACAATTGCTATGCATACCAAACATATCCTCACCACTCTCCGAGAAAAGCTGTTCAAATCGCCGCTATTTGCTGCTCCTGGGGTTGTCACTCTAGCGACGCACCCCACGGACTCCTTCGAGTCGTATTTGAAGATTCAGTTGACTCCGTCCCGGATATGCAAGGTGTTGGTGGAGCCCATAACAGGGCGATACGCATTGCAGAAGCCATCAGAGAGAGCAGCACAGACGGAATACGAAATAAATAACACGCCAGCACGCGCCTCTGATCTACTATTACGATTCAAAAACATGTCGATGCAAGAGGAGGTGGAACAGCGAGCAAGATGCATGGGATGGGACATCCTCAAATCACTCAGTATCCGCGGCGACTCACTCAAGCAAAACTTTCCTCCCAACTCCCGGTACATGCTTTATATGCGACGTACAGGATGGTGTCGGAACTGGATCATCACCTTTGTCCAGCAAGAATCTGGGGAAAGTTGGTGGGCAACTGAAATGTATGCCCCTTGTCCACATTGTATCACTCGTACAACTAACCCCCACTCCACAGCCAGGAACAACCAAGTCAATGGAGCATATCGGCTGCTATACAGATCCCAACTAAAGGCGAAACAAATGTAACCTATCGCTTCCTTGAGAACCTTGAAAAGATGGCAGCAGCTTTCATCTCGCACTTTGTCAACAGCCGCCAATTGGAGCAGCAAAACACCCTTCATCGCTTCCTACCCAGCAAAGTTCTTGGTACCACATACTCCTCATCCCTACAGATTCCAGACCTTTATGTCCGCTTCTCGAGCCTTATCAAGGCATCATGGGGCCTCGACGTGCTCCGGCTCTCATTCCAGGGATTATCAACCCAAGACGGCCACTGCACTATTATCGTTCTTGGCCGGACAAAGGAACCCATGACACAACTCGATTCCACCAACATAGCAGCAGAAGAATCCGATGTCTCATTTCACCCACAATCAGGCAGCTATGCAATCCGCTTCGTCGTCGCTGTCGGCGTTCCCGTCATTCCACAGATTGTGGAAAAACTCTACCGCATAGAACGACTCATCTCTTTCGTCACAATCATAAGAAAATTCAGACTTAACTGTCTTCACGTGTCTTTGGGACGCGTGGTTTTTAGATACTCCGACTCGCCAGAATTGTCGGCGGAAATCAGCTTCACAGGGGAAACGGAAATGAAACTTATACTTCCGAAAAACTCACCCCATATTCGTATGCAACAGCTTTTGCAGAATACACTCAATCAAATTGGTCTGGAAACAGTCATTAAGGCTCTATCTTCGACGCTAACGCTACTTATTGCTTTCGACGAAGTCGAGGACTCTCTCTCGCCAACCACTCCGGTGGAAGAATTCTGCATCATCACAAGGAATATCGATTGGTTTAAGATGGAGTATAAAAACAAGGGTTACGGTGTGGACGTGAGGCTGAAAAACAGACGGAGCACATTGTTCTGGTATTTCAGCGATCCGGCGGCGGGAGCTTATCCGGCCCCTGATAGGCGGATTTGTGAGGATATTAAGAAGGTGTGGAATGAGGAAGGAGATGGGTGGGAGGGCCTTAGGACTGGAGCGGCAAGTGAATTGTTTGCTGTTGGTGAGGTCGTGAAAAAATGCCATGAGGCTGTCTGGAATGCGGCACCACCAAAGCCCCAGCAGCCGCAACAACCACAGCAGCAGCAGCAGCAGCAGCAGCAGAATGGTCAAAGACAAGTACCAGTTAATGGAGCTGGGAGGTAGTAAAAGCGGTGAGTAAAGAAATATGTAAGATAGGCAATTTTCTCTTCTTTTGGGTTGTAGGGGGCTAGCTAGTCAAGGTGGGCTCATTGGGTGAATATTTATCTTTTTTCATGTTGCACTTTTTTTTTTTTGCTTCAGGGAGTTATGATTGCATGCAACTTATTTTTTTTTTCCTTGTTCTTGGTTTGGGGAGTTTAACTGTATGTAACTTGCTGTGGGCATTATTATATCTTCAAATTGAAGGAACGGCCGGCCATATGGGGGGTGGGGTTGGAGGAGGGACTATGAAAAGCGATGCTTTTGACGGAAGGGATTGGGGGCGGGCTAGTAGTAGTAGTAGTAGTAGTGTGTGTGGATATAGAAGGTGTGTTGAATACAAAACTTCATGAGCACTACCTTTATATATTCCCATCTATTGAGGTCGTGTCTACCTAGTCTCGGAGCCTTGTCCCGGCGGGCTAGCGAAAAAAAAAGCGTCCGAGACTAGTCGCACAAATTGTTGGACTTAGTTTTACATCTTTGGCCATTGCTGACAATCAACCCAACTCTTCTGTTCTACTCTCTGTCCGCTACATATATCATATCAATTTTATGTACTAGACTGCCACTCCAATTGCAAGGTGGTCTACTTGTTACCCTCACTGTGAAAAGGAAAAATCAAAAAAAAAAAAAGAAAGACAAGAAAAGAAATTCATTTCAGCTCGAGCTCCTGCAAAAACCCATTCGTCCATTCCCTATATTGAACGGTGAAAAAACTGGTATATGGGAGCAACAGCGCCGCAGGTAAACAATACTATTACATGATAAACCTCTCTGGCAGAGGAAGAATTAATTATAGAGAAGCGGTGGGTATGTGGATAATCAGTCCATTGCTCATCAACGCCGAGTTGGTGTAATCTCCCAAGTTTAGGACTGGGGACTCATCCGCAGTGGTAGTTTCGGCCGCCGGTGCGGTGATTATGGAGGTGGGGATTGGTTGTAGATCTTGCAGTGAAGTTGTTGAGATAGTAGCATCGATGGGGGAGTAATTGAAGGAGGAGGACGTCTCAAGCGCAAATGTAGTTGGAATTGGGACTGGAAGAAGCTATCTTAGCAAACACTCGCAGAACAGGACAGGAGGTCGAACTAACCTTCACTTGGGATGTATCCCACATCAGTCCCATTCTGTGCTACTGCCGCTTCCTTAAACGCTTTATATGTCTTTTCGGCCGTTGGATTGATTGCAAATACCATTCCCTTCCCGCTTCACCGAGTCATCAGTAAAAATAGGTTTTGGAAGGACTGGGTGAAAATTACCAGTGAGTTTCATGGGCACAATACCACCACGTGGGATCCGTAGTGTCGACGACATAGTTCCAGAATGGAGGTGGTACAACGGCGTTATCAATATTTGGTTTGTAACCGGAATCTACGCCCGTGATGGCGTTCTTGACACACGGCTTGTTAAAGGTACTTTGGGTGACGGTGTGGTTTTGGCTGTAGAAGACGAAGTGTACTGTATCGCCTACTGCGGCTGAGATGTGCTGGGGTGTGTAGATTAGTCCTGCGTCTCCGCCGACAGTGACTGTGTGAGCTGCGCCTGCAGGCTTATGTAAAGTCGTGGAGGTAAGGCTCGGAGCTGGGGTAGTCGTAGAGGTAAGGATCGGAGCTGAGGTAGTAAGGCAATTGCAAACAGTAACAGTGGAGGTGAGATGGACTACTGGTGGATTTTGGGGTGCTCCAGCGTAGAGGTTACTTGTAGTAGTGTAGAGAGTTTCAGTTGCTAATGCTGTGGTAGTCTCGGTTTGGATGTTGTGGACCGTTTCCGTCAGGATACTATGTAGCACCTCCGTTTGGATATCATGAATAGTCTGGGTTGCGGTCTGAATATTATTTACGATTTCGGTTTGAATGCTGTGGATAACCTGGGTGGCAGTCTCTGTCAAGGTGTTATGCAACACCTTTGTTTGGACGTTGTGGATAGTCTCTGTAGCCGTCTCCGTCGCGACTTTAGTGAGGATATTGTTGACCACCTGGGTCTGGTGTACAGTTTCTGTTTGGATGCTGTGAATTATTGACAAGGCGGTGGCGGTCTCAGTTTGGACATTATGAACCGTCTCTGTCTGGATTTTATTGACAATCTGCGTAGCCACGCTATATATCACCGAAACAGCCGTGGCGGTCTCAGTTTGGATGTTGTGGACTGTCTCCGTTGCCACACTGTGTACTACCTCTGTAGCAGTTGCGGTCTCGGTCAGGACATTATGGACAGTCTCCGTTTGGATTTTGTTGATAACCTTGGTATCAACACTATGAACGACTGAAACTTCAGTCTCTGTGGCCACGCTGTGAACCACCTCCGTAGCAGTTGCAGTCTCGGTCAATACATTGTGCACAGTCTCAGTCTGGACTTTATCGACCACCTCCGTCGCAGTAACAGTAGCAGTGGTTGAATGAACCATCACCTGCGTCTCGATTTGCGTATGCACCAGATGCGAGATCTGAACTTCCGTGGATACAACCTCCCGCAGTTTGGTGTATATAAGGGTTTCCGTTTCCGTAACATGTTTTTGGACGGTTTGAATGATTGGGTCAAGAGTATGTACAATTGTTGTTGGAACAATACTTGTGTATATCGCTGTATGCTGTATCACTCGCCGTCAGTTCATAGGGTTAGGATTGTAAACCATTGGACAAAGAAGCTCCACTCACCACCAGGGTTTCGAGCGACACTACTGTTGTGGGAACTATGTGCTCGGAAATCTCTGTCATCGTTACTCGTAGCTCTGAAATTTCCGTCATTGTTGTCGGAACAATATGCTCGGAGATTTCTGTCATTGTGATATGTATCGGCGGTAATGTTTCCACCACCTTTTTTGTCATGTCAGTCATTGATTTCCATCCAATTCACGCCCCATGAGTCCTCACCGTTACATGTTTAGTAACATGCTGCTGTATCGTCTCCATTTCGTGCACCGTAATGTGCTCAGTAACACGCTCTGTAACATGGACTGACTGCGTCTCTACCACATGTACCGTCTCATGTACCGTCGTAACTAACACCTCCGGGGGAGTGTACTCCGTCCGACTGGGCTTCTTGTACTCCTCCTTTGGTTTACGGTGCTTCTCCCCATACTCCGGTGCCGGCTTGTCATAGTAGATAGGTGCGTATGCGGGTGTATTCTGTGGTCGTGTGGGCACGGCATGTACGTATACAATCCCACCTAACAACTGTAGCACATTCAGGGCCAACAGCCCGGATCCCGAGAATTCGGTAAATCGTGGAGTACGCATGTTGAACCTCGCCTGGAGGGGAGAATAATAAAATCTACATATCACCAAACGCCCCTGTCAGTCTTCCGTTCCCTTCTCTGAAAGATTCTGCGATATTGGAGCTCCCACTCACAAGAATAGAGTATTAGATAGGTTTAAATATTCGACCTGCGTGAGAAAAAAACTTTCCAAAGGAATCCCGCCCCAGTGAAATAGTATTAGAGAAAGAATGTATAAGGAAGAAAGGAAACCGAAGGAAGAACACCACACACCAAGTGTTTTAACCAATGAATTGAAGTAGTTGAAGTGAAAAAATTATGGGATGGAATCGAAAGACCATAAGTATGAAGATCCCGTTGTACAAAATGCAAGATCATCTCCAACTGGTTCCACACCCTCAAACAACCCACTAGCTTCAGGATACGGATAGGTGAGACCCTAGTTTTCTCTCCCCGCGCACAAACATGACCGGATAGTACCAACGGTGGGAGGCATGCATCCTCACCGTTCGCAGCTGTTGCTGTAAAGCATCTGAATCGGGTAATCAGATACCGCGACCCTTCTGGTAGCCAAGTGGCAAGAGGTATCAGAGCGGCATGATTTTGCTGGTAGTTAAAACGCCAATGCTCGTGTGGCTGTCTTGTGCTGTTGCATAGTTGAGGAGTAGACTTTTTAGACCGGGTGTTGTCTTTTTTCGCTGTGGAAGTATGCGGTGACAAGCAAAGTCGTGTTGTAGTCGTTAAAACGGTGGACGTTTCAACATATAAGATCTCAAACTGCCATGCCAAATGCCACCCTTGTGGCTGGTACCTGCCAAAGAACTCGCCTCCGAGATATTCACCCCTACCTGTTCAGTTCCCAACAACTACCACGATCCAAAACTTGGAGAGCGCCTATTTGGAATGTTACTTTTGTGTACAGTTCTTGGTGGTGCATAACCTAGTGATAGCCTACGAATTTTTTTTATTCTTGAGCTCTTGATGCATGCGCATAGATAACAACATGTACATTTAACGGCGGTTATGTAGGTTAGAAGGTCTTCAAAATATCCGGATAACTCACAGAAGAGCTTCACGAATTACTGAAAGAGAACGTTAACTACCACTTCTACAAAAGCCGACAAACACAAATCTGACCTCGCGCGGCGTTCATATCAGATGCACTAAGTACACCCCTACCCAGGCATGCAAGAAATCGGGAATGTTTATAATCCCTGCTCCCATATGGGGGGTCTCGAAGCTAAAACATTCCCGAACAACCTTCCTTCCACGATCTTTCCTTACCCCACCTTCACCCAAAAGATGCAAGATGCAGAACCCCAAACTGTTGGTTCCTGTCAGTCCTCCCCACCCCCATCTACTCTAGTCCCCCGCGCGCGGCAATGAAGGTTTGTTGTCTGTACTCTGTAGAAGAACTCACCGTCTGTTAAGCAACAAACAGCTTGCGAGCCAAGCGGCACTAGGGGCGGGCCCCGTGGTGTAGTTGGTATTGCTCCTGAAAGTATAGGCGGGATACTGCTAACCACAATACCCTGGGTTCGAGCCCCAGTGCCTGTCCCCCGGTGTGTAAACCACTCTCTCAACACACCCTCTGTTCGTTCTGCACTGTGGTGATTGGTCTGTTGACCGGACGCAAGGAAGGGCTAGGATCGGTCGGTTGGGGTATTCCACTGCGATAACATCATATGAAACCCTGCATAGTGGAGTGTGGATAGGTGGTGTGGTGGGAGAGGTCATTGGCGGAAAAGGGTGCAGGGGTGTGGTGGAAATTTGGGGATGGTGGGTGTAGGAGACAGGGAGGGTACAGATTTACTTTGAGAGGCTGGAGGGGACACCCAATAGTTAATTAGAGAAGTACCGGGGAAAAGGATAAAACCTTGTCATGGCTACTAGTTTAGCCGAATACAATATGATTCAAACAAAACAAAAAAGCCAAGCGGCACTTGTTCTACATAGTGCGGAATCAACAGCAATAACCGCCGTTACTCTACGTCCAAACAAGACGCCATCATAGCCTATCGATTTTAGATCAACATCAATCTGCTGCTGCTCAATGGTGGCGATTTTCCATTCCCGGGCCTGCGTATGTACAACTTCATGCTATGGGGCAAAAAAATAGTTATTACACTTGTAGATGAATAGGGAGCGTTACCTCAAACACCAACACCCAATGAATTCAATTTATTATCATTTGTTTATCAATTGCGACTTCCCCCATCAACCGCGATTTGAAATTACAATTGGAGAGAGAAAAGTCTGTTGAAAGACATCCATCCTAATTGTCTCGTGCCCCCCAGAGCGTACTTAAGTACACTGCAGTGGTAAAAGCCGAACCTGGAATTTGCAAACACGGGTCCAGAAGAATCAAGGATCAAGCGTGATGGATCTGAAATAATTTATCGCAAGGCAAGAACTGTTAAATAAACCCTATGTCAGGTCAAAGATTCGACCACAACAACCCTTGAAATTGGGGTATAAATCTGGATGAAAATAGGAGAAAGTATTTTTTGTATGTATTTACTAATATTTGGGCGCGGTTGAGCAAGCCCGTCGTCAGTCGTATGGATTTCTTCATCAACAAGCGGGGGAGCAGCGGGAGTGATCTTGCAATTGAGGGATTGGCGAAGATAGATCTCGGAGTTGAATTGGCCCTCGTCACGTGCTGTAACAGACGATGGTCCCAAAATAGCATCTAGCCTATCCTAACTCGGCCTAATCACTCCACTTATCTCGCAATTCTCGACCTCAAGCAAGAACAGCAACGTCATCACACAGAGCTTTAAAGTGGTTCGACAATTGTCCATTCCAGAACCGTATCGTCTGAGAATTCAAATGCAGCCACGACGCGCCTCTAGTGCCTAGCTTTGGGACAATATCATATTCGCCGAATCGTCAGGAAACCCTATTATGGCCAGACATTGAAGTCTAGAAAAGAATCAAAGATTCTATAGGCTCGGGGAAAATATTACGAGCTACCGAGTTAAATGTCTCGGGGTTTTCGGGAAGCGAGACGATGGCTATGCATGTCGCATGGGTCCATCAAGTACAGTGACCACATATCATCCGATGGTGGATGCCGAGTCTGTCGATACTGAACTATTGTGGCCTGTTTTTTTGTTTTAATCATACTGTATTCACTCTTTTAGAGTATGCAGACCCCCAATCCCCTCTGACAAAAGAAAGCAAAAGATTGATGAAAACAAAAGAAACGAAAAAAGAGAGACCACGTTAGTAGGTTGTGGCCTGTTTCGGGGGGCGACAACGGCTTCGCCCAACCTTGTTTGGATGACACTCGTCACTGGTAAGATCGCTTTGAATAGTGATCGACCGTTCGATGACGAATCCCAGACAAAAGTAAGATTGAGTGAATCCGTTATGACGACTGTTGCCGCCAACAAGCGAAACTACCAGATTCGTCACTGGACGGTATTCGCCATCGAATGTACCCCACACTTTCGACTTATCCATGCTTTCCCCGCACTGGCCATCTGCAGGCAGATCAATACTTCAAGACAATGGACCTGTCAATCTCAGGTAACACAGTATAATGCACGACCTCAACCGTGGCGTGACACCCGAAGGTGAACGGAACAGCCTTACCGACTCACTCTATGTTGCGTACGAGTTATCGAAATCGTCATGTCATGGGCCCTTATCCGGGTTCAAGGGTGACGTCCATCCTCCGTGGGAGTAATGACACCACAAGCCGATTATGTCCAGTTTATAAGAACCACCTCAATTCCTCTTCTCAATCCATCCAAATTCCATTAACGAGCCCAATCCTTCAATATCTATCAATAGAAACCCGGAAAATATCCCACCGAGAATCCAACCAAGAACCATAACAAAATGACGACTGAAATCCCTCAGAAGCAGTGGGCACAAGTGTTCGAGAAGCGCGGCGGACCTATCCAGTTCAAAGAGATTCCAGTACCAAAGCCCGGGCCTGATCAAATCCTGGTTAACATCAAGTACTCCGGAGGTTAGTATATGCCTCGTAGGCCTCTACCGAATCAATTGCGCTGACAATCTCGTGCCATAGTCTGTCACACGGATCTCCACGCCTGGATGGGAGACTGGCCCATGCCCCTCAAGACTCCACTTGTAGGTGGTCATGAGGGCACTGGTGTAGTAGTTGCGGTTGGTGAACTTGTAGAAGATATCAAGGTTGGAGATCATGCTGGTATCAAATGGCTCAACAGCTCTTGCGGTCAATGTGACTACTGTAAGCCTATACCCCTGAACTATCCTTCGGAGCGGAGGCTCATGATACGCTAGGTATGGCCTCCGATGAGTCCCTTTGCGAGAAAGCATCACTCTCCGGCTACACCATGGACGGTACCTTTCAACACTATGCCTTAGTCAACTCCGGTCACGCCGCCCGGATCCCAAAGCACCTCCCGCTCGACGCCGTTGCCCCAATTATGTGCGGTGGTATCACCAGCTACAAGGCTTTGAAGGAGTGCGGAGCAAAGCCTGGTGACATAGTCGTTATTACTGGTGCTGGCGGAGGACTGGGAACCCTAGCCCTGCAATATGCCAAAGCCATGGGATTGCGAACTATCGCGGTGGACACCGGCGATGAGAAGGCGCAACTATGTACGCAGAAGCTCGGTGCCGAAGTCTTCATAGATTTCATGAAGGAAGATGTGGTCGCAAAGGTCAAGGAACATACTGGTGGGCTTGGTGCTCATGCTGTCATTTTGTTGGCTGGATCAGAAAAGCCATTCCAGCAGGCCACTGAAGTAAATTTACCTCCTAACGCCATCTTTTACCAACTGACAAATCTCTAGTACTGTCGAAGTCGTGGGTCGGTCGTCGGTGTCGGCCTTCCACCCGGAACGATTACTGCGAGCGTGTTAACTGTAGTAATGAAAATGTTGAACATTAAGGGTAGTTATGTTGGAAACAGACTGGATACAAAGGAGGCCATCGATTTCTTCGCCAGAGGGTTGATCTCTGCACCGTTCAAGCTCGCTACGTTGTCGGAGCTGCCCAGGATTTTTGAGATGATGAAAGCGGGCCAGATTGCAGGACGATATGTGTTGGATATGAGCGTAAGCTCCACTATCTCTTTTCCAGGGAATGCACCGCTAACGCGAAGATAGAAATAAGGAATGACGAGAATGTAGATGTCTTTGGGGAGTTTGGTGTGGGGGCTTATGGGAGTGGTAGGGCGCTTCGTGGTTCATTTCCTTTTGTTTGAGTATAATGTTGGGGTTGCTTTATTTCAGTTGTTGCTTGAAAGCCTTTGTAAGGGCGCGTTCGAAGAACCAAATACGTGTGTATTGCGAAATATATGAGTGTGTACTTCAATTGGCTGACATTTCTCGTCCCACCCTCATTTTAGTGATGGCCGCCAATCGGCATCAGGTGGGTTGTAACAAGGTGTCCATGCCAACTTGTCATAGCATCGGATACCGAATGAGCAGCAGGGCTTCCAAAGATGTAGAGTGCTTTATCCAGAGAGCTTGTGTACCGCCGTATTGCTCTAGCCCCCCAAAGTTCTGGACTTGAGTGTCCGTCTGCGCCCCCACATCAGTGAGATGTCTCTTTGATACCAAGAAGGATAGACTGCAAACTAAGACCCTGCTCACGTCTTCCTCTTCCGCTAATGATTCAAATAAATCTCCGAGGCATCTCGGCCTGTTCGAAGCCATCCCTAAACCATCCCGAACCAATGTACTGAGCGGAAGCCGACGACTGTCCATTATTTGCTCTCCTCCTGAAGTGTTGCGACCGAGGGGTTCGTGCAGGCATCTTGTCTTCATTCCGTACCAGCTGCATGAACTCCGCTCGCCGGGTAGAGCAAGAAGGTATCAGAAGCGGAGAAGCTGAGGATGATTGGGTCGGGCATTAAGGTTACACTAAGATAAAGTCGCCAACTCACACACAAACTCCATATCTTGGCGTGTCCTCCACCTTCAAGACGGAGCCTTGAAGAGCTTCTTTCTGTTCTTGCTCCAAACACGCTACCTACTGAGTACAAAGTCAAACCCTTTGAGCTTACAGTCGCCTTTTCTCTACCTCACCTTGCCCTTTTTCTCCAACGTTATTCCTTCATAGTCCTCCGCCCTCCTCGATCCTCATCTGTTAGTCAACATGTCAAGCCGAACTCGTGGTAGAATACGTCCTCCCCGCCGCGTGAGTTCCTCCCCCGCATCTCTAAACTTGACCTTTGAAAAATTCGAACTGACACCATTTTTCTGTCTGCTAGGGCTTGGTTACAGACCAGGTAGACTTTAACGAGGTTTGGGACGTACTCTCACAATCACTACGCGAAATCCATCACAAGAACGCGTCATCGCTGTCGTTCGAAGCTCTCTACCGAAACGCATATAAGCTTGTCTTGAAGAAATTTGGCGACAGTCTATATAAACAAGTGAGCCAGCTGGTAGCAGAGCATCTGCAGCATGTGGCTATACGTGACGTCAAGCCGCTTGTACCTAGTGCTGTGGTTACTGGGAGTGTTGGAAGCGCAATTGAAAAGAGGAACGGAGGGAGTAAGTTTTTGGAACAGCTCAAAGCAGTATGGGAGGACCATCAACTCTGTATGAGTATGATTACAGATGTACTAATGTATATGGTGAGACTTCCTTTAAACCAGGCCTTGGTGGTGGGGGTGGGGTACTGGCTGACCGATAACTTATTAGAATCGGATATACTGCGCGGACCACAAGCTGCCCACCACATACGCTACTGGCATGGGATTGTTTCGGGATCACATCTTGCGGAACTCGGACTACAAGATTGGCCCAGCACTGAATAAAGTCATTCTCGACCAGATACAAATGGAACGAGAGGGTGACATCATCAGTCATGGTCCGATCAGGTCCTGCATATACATGCTGGAATGCTTGTATGAGACGGAGGAAGAGAGAGACATCGATAAGGTGTACTTGACAAGCTTCGAAGGCATGCCATTTGTCCCTTTGACTGGTTTGGACGTCGTTGCCAATACTGACAGGATGACCCAGGCGAGTTTATTGCGGCCAGTTCGGAGTTCTACCGTGCCGAAGGACAGCGGCTTCTACAAGAATGTGATGCAGCTACATATCTTCGGAAAGTGGACAAACGATTACGAGAAGAGCATGATCGTTGCATGGATACTATATCTACACTCACCGAGCCCAAGATTCAAGCAATCGTGGAGCAGAGGCTTATAACGGAAAACATCGGAGAAGTGATGGATATGGATTCGGGTATACGATCTATGTTGGATAACGACAAGCTAAGCGACCTGAAATTGCTATATAAGCTTGTATCACGGGTGGACCCGGACAAGACTGTTCTCAAGGATATGACCTGCGATAGGCTCATTGAACTCGGCAGAGGAATCAACGCAAGTTTGACGAATCCCGTCGTTGTGGCGGCGCAACCGGTGCCGGAGAATGGCAGTCCATCTACCTCAGGAGCAGTAGCAGCAAAGGAAGAAAAGGCAGCCACCGGTGCAACTATGTTGGCCATAAAGTGGGTTAACGATGTGTTGGCACTGAAAGACAAGTACGACCGCATTTGGAAACAATCTTTTGACAAGGATAAGGGTGTTCAAACTGCCATAACTCGGGCGTTCAGTCAGTTCATCAACGACCTCAAAGAAGCTCCAGAGTATATATCTCTGTTCATCGATGACAACTTACGACGCGGTATCAAGGGACGAACAGAAAATGAGGTCGACGAAGTTCTTGATAAGGCTGTCACTCTATTTCGATATCTGACCGATAAGGATCTCTTTGAGCGGCATTATAAAACTCATCTCAGCAGGCGTCTTCTAACCAACCGGACATTGTCACAGGATGTCGAAAAACAAATGATAGGAAAGCTGAAGGTTGAGGTTGGAGTAGCGTTCACCAGCAAGCTTGAGGGTATGTTTAAGGACATGAGTCTCTCGGAAGAGATGACGAACGAATTCCGGCGCAGGCAGCAGGATCAAGGCAGCGATTCGACGCCAAAAATTGATATATCGGTCAATGTTCTCACCAGCACTTTCTGGCCAACGAAAGCTGTGGGCAGCGAAGTTAAGCCTTGCTTGTATCCTCCTGTGATTGAGGCAGCGCGGGAGAGCTTCACGCGGTACTACCTCGACCGCCACAACGGCCGGAAATTGATCTGGAAGCCGAATATGGGATCTGCAGACCTTAAGGTAACCTTCAAAGGACGTAAGCACGAAATCAACGTCTCCACTTTTGGCACTGTGATTCTTCTGGCCTTCAATGACCTGGAACCCGGCGAAACTCTCTCTTTTGCAGACCTGAAGAATATTACTTTGATCCCTGATGAGGATCTGATCCGCAATCTCCAATCACTGGCCGTTGCCCCTAAAACTCGGTTGCTATTGAAGAAGCCAATGTCAAAGGACGTGAAACCCACAGATGTCTTTTCAATCAACGACCAATTCTCCAGTAAGCACATCCGTTTCCGCGTTGGTGTTGTTGCGGCGAACAAGGCCGAGAACGAAAAGGAGAAGAAGGAAACCAGTGAAAGCGTGGATAAGGACCGAGGACAACAGATCGAGGCATCAATCGTGAGAATCATGAAGCAGAGGAAGAAACTGAGCCACCAAGAGCTTGTGATTGAAGTGGTGGAACAATTAAAGAGTCGGTTTTCACCAGACATGGGGAGTGTCAAAAAGAGGATCGAGAGTTTGATCGAGAGAGAGTACCTGGAGAGAGTGGAAGGGAGTAGAGAAACTTATAAATATCTGGTTAGTATCCTTCCCATCCTCCTTCTCAAGTATATTACTAATGGATTGTAGGCATGATTTGGAGTGGCGTATTTCGGCATGCGTTGGGAATTGGGTATACTAGGATAAAAACACTTGACGTTCCGGTTCTTCGTTAATTACGAATCTCTTTTTTTATGTGGTGTTTCTGGGGTTTGCTTTACCGTCTTCAAGGCACTTGAGTGTGTATATCCTTACTTCTTTCCCCCGCTCTTTATAAACGGACTTGGGGCTCGTTTGAAGTGCATGATATCATGATTGTGATGACAGATCGTGGCTTTCTCGCCTCGTCCTCCGAATTGCATTATATAGCTGAACTACTTATTCGTATCATAGTGGCGCAAGTCTATATACATCCCTCCTATTTCCCCCGCCATTTGGCTAAGTATAAACACCTGAAAACCCAGAAAAATCCCCAACCCCATCGTATCATCAACATTGTCGGAATATGAAACAGAAAGTGCACGTCGCTAAAACGCAAAAAATACCCTACACCCAACCAGAATAACGCATAAAAACACAAAAAACACAGAGGACCACCCATTCATTCATGGACCCCACCACATACATTCATCCCCGGTTACCGCGATGACCTCTGGGAATGACGGCGATGATGTTTCCCCTCCTCAATCTCCTCCCGAACCGCAGCACGCTCATAGTGCTCCTGTCCACTCAGAATGGCCAAACAGAAGCTCAACAGCGTGGTGCAAAAGAACATGAGGATCATCAGGATTACGCAGGCATCTAGTAGCTTCACCAGCGCGCCGGTGCGCCGTTCGCGACCGGTCTGGTTGTGCGCGAGCCGAATGCCAACGAGCCAGCGCCACAACGTATTCTGCTTGTCATCCCTATGGTAATTGTTGAACAGCAGTACTGCAGACGCAATGTAGCCCGACAGGATACCGAAGTCGAAGAAGGCGGCGACAAGCTGTAGCGGGCCGGGGAGGCAGCAGACGGCGACAATCGAGAGGAAGGATACAACTAGTGCTATGCAACTCTGCGCTATGTTGTTAGCGGCGACGAAGGAGGACAAGGAGAGGAGGGAGGGAGGGGGTGTATGTACAAAGAGCATGGGAACAAACACCTCCTGCGGTGGGCGGAACCCAAACTTTGCGAATTCGTGAAGCATGTACCCGCATGTGCCGATGAGGATTAGCGCTAGGAAGTTCTGGAATAGACGCAGGAGCCATGTTGCTGTCTTTGCAAAAGTCTTTGCGAGGAATGCCATTGCTGTGCGGAGGGCTTTGCGCCAGCCAGTGTCGATGCTGTGGTCGTGGTGCGCCGCTGCCGAAGGATTCGCGAGCTGAAGTGGTGAACTGTTGTTTAGGTGTGGGGTTTGTGGACGCGGTGGGTGAGAGAGTAGTTAGAGTGCAGCAAGGGAAACGAAACAAAATGTTCGCCCCTGGAGGAGTGAGGTTGGTGGTGGTGGGTGAATGGCATGGGTGGATTGACGGGGAGGCTGGGGAATGGTGAATGAATGGATGATGTTTGGCACCATCCACTAGAGTATCTCAGGGGCAGGGGCGACACGTTTGTTGCTTCGTTGCGGCTGGACCTTGCGCTGTCAATGTAAACCAGCCAAAACACTCTGTGGCATGTAAGGGAATCTGTTAAGGGTCTTCTGCAGGTCTGCAGTTGTGTCGATATCTCATCTTTCGTCTCGTTGTGGTGGTGATCATGGTTGCCGCCAAGCCATGGTTGCGCTGTGGGTGATATCTGGTGACGACTTCCAGCCACCACTATTTTTAGTCCCTTTCTAACGTTGTTTCAATCAGTCACTTCTCCCTTGTGGGAAATGGGAGACAAAAATGCATAGAATCGCTGGAAATTGCTGTTTGACATAATTATAGACGGTTAGAATTGAAACAGGGGAGTCATGAGATCAGTGATGATCCGCATCTGCGAAATGGGTATCACATTGAGTGGGACTGGAAACGAGGCAAGAAGACTTCAGGTGCCCAACTGAAGCTTGCTGTCAATAATTCGATACGCTCGCTTCTTACAATTATGTAAATCATACCTCCTCCTCCTCCCAGGAACGCCAAATTCAACATCAATTTCTGTTGCACCGCTCCCACCTCTCAATCTTACACTCCACCTCCCCCTCCACATCCAATCCTTTCCATTTCGTTGCTTTCCCCAAAACTGACCACCACATCCAACCCCATGGCCTCTCGACAGCCTCGACCCACCACTCCACCGCTTTTGTCCGCAGTATCACATTATACCAAAGCCACCACTTCTTGGTGTACACGACAGTCGCATCTGGCACTATCACGGCTCTGGGGCCCTTGCTCTTCGTAATCTCGAATAGCTTTAACGGGAGCGAGGAACATTCGCTTTGGTAACAGTTTTCAGAGGAGTTCAGGAAGCGTAGGGGCGCGTCGAGGTTGTAGACGCTAGTTGATGTGTTAAGGAAGGGTCCAGCATTAAGGGATGCTATGCCGTTCCAACAGTTTCCGACCTCAAAGGGTTCTCGCCGTTGGATGTGGCGCTGGTCGTCCGGGTGCCAGAAATATGGCCACATGGTGCTCACTGTGCCGCCGCAGCGATCTTTCAGGACCCAGCTGTCATACCTAGTCGACATGAACAAAGGCTGTATCTTTTAGTTGGTGGAAGAACTTACAGTCCACTTCCATCGAGATCGAGTGTGCAAACGACCTCTCCCTTGGTCTGTAACAAGGCCATGACCGCTCTCCAGTCCCATATCACATCATTAAAGAAAATTATTCTTTTCCATTCGACGGTGCTGTTGTACAGCGGTTCCAGAGCGAGGTTGCGGACGCCCGTCATGTAGTCCATGCGATCCGAAACGGAAAGCCATGGCGTGTCCATATTATCGCCGCGGTTTTTGCTGCGTAGATTGTCATCTGTGCGGAGGTAATAGGAGATGTTGTGACGGATGAGCTCGCGCTCGTATCGATAGAGAATCGCCCGAGTTTTGTCCCGGGAATCGTTCTCGGCGATGGAGAGGAATATGTTTTGGGGGCCAAGGTGAGCGGAGAGAGCGAAGAGAGAGCTGAAGAATTTTGGGAGGATAGCCTTGGGTTGGGGCAAACTGTCAGCGGCAAGTATGTTTGGAGCGGGCAAGACACAGCATCTGTGGGGACACCCGACAAAGACATATGGCGTGGTAGATGATACTGTTTACGGTTCTATTCTGCATTACTGAGCCGTTGTCGGCATGACATGTTCGGATTATTGTTTGGACTCTTGCAGAATGGTTCCAGATTATGTTTCTCCACAAGATATTCCTAGTTCATGCGATCACCACCACTTTCGTTCATGTGCAACGGACAGAGGATGTACATGGTACTAAACAACAAGGCTTTGGGAGGGGATCATTACTTCGTTATCCCAGAAGTTCACGGCCAAAAAATATTTCCCATGGGGATCCACCTTCTCGGGATCAAAGTCGATGTGTCTGACCTTTAAGCCGTAATAGTACAGCCAACAGGTAGCCAAGAGTCCCAGCACCTTATACAGGGTTCCTTTCTCATGTCTTGCATTAATATATTTCTTCCTTGGGTCCTTCTTCTGAAGCGGGAGAGAGGGCTCCTTCCTCGCGGCAACCCGTCGAATCTGCTGCAGTATCGTGCTCGGGACGAGAACGAATATAAGCGAGAGAAAGGCTGAGAGCGGTACCGAGTTGTGCGTGAATATTAGAAATGTGAAGCGAAAGCCAAGGAACCCGAGGAACCAGAGGAGAAGTAGCGTTCGGGACGAGCGGCGGGGTTGTAGCATAGCGGGATGGAAGGTAAGTGGTGGTGATGTTGGGCTGAAGAACCGCCGTTTATTAGGGTTGTTCCTCACACTAGTGGCGTCGGCCCAGCCGCCAGGCCCTAGAACCTTGCTGGGCGGGGAGCTCAATATAAAGCTGCCATGTGAACAGTTGTAACGATGCCATTTGACACGGATATCATCTCATGCCATTTGAGATCTCGATATGGATTGAACGGTTCATGTACGTTCAATCAGATCTTCTCAGAAGTTGGCGTTCGTTTTGCAGCAGTTCAACAGTTACACACCCACTCCTCAGGACTACTGTACCATCAGCCATATATTAGGCTGGGGCGTGTAAGTCGGATTTACACCCGCTGAGACAATGGATAGGTGAAGTTTGGCCCATAAATTAAACCTTAGGCTTGGACCTTCACAAGAAGATTTGGTGATGAGTGAGATCTTTTGTTCAAATTCTCTTGCACATCTCAATCATCAATACAAGGCCAGGGCTGTCTCCGTAGATTCCAAGCCTCGTCATCGCCATTATCAACACCCCCGCAGTCTTAGCCATGGACTCAAGCTAGATTATATCCGTCCTGAGGGGAACGCTGAACGCTGAACGCCGAAACACATCCCTCACCGCCGATTATCCTCGGCGAACACCCTTGAGAGTCCGGAGAAGTAAGAAGTCGCAAGTTAGCTATGTCGCCGGCGCAAAATTCGTGTCCTCGGAAAACAGAGGTATTCTGGAAGTAGCAGTGTCGTTGTTTGGTTCGTTGGATGTCTTTTCATAGTCGGGCAACCAATACTAGCGCGGTTGCTTTGAACCATGAACTCCAAAAAAACCCCACTAAGACCACCTTGAACTTCCGGGCCTGCAACCCCATCTCTCGCCCCCCCCCCCTCTCTCGCTCTTCAATCGCTTGGCCTCACTATTATTCTCCAGCTTCCTGAACTTCAAATTTCCAACTACTACTGAATCAATTGGTTAGAACGTGTCTAACCCAGCCATCATGTACTCGAGCGGACGCAAGCCTCCCAGCCGTAGAGGTTCGTCAATCCAATATCAGCAGCTATATTGTCATGGGACTTGTGCATCATCATCATCACGCTGTCCATGGCGCACAGCTCTACAGAATCACTGATACGATACATCGTCTCCAGGTTCCATGCACGATGTCCCGAAGGACCTGATGAAACAGATCAAGGACTTGGAGCAGCAATTCACAATTGAAACACCAAAGCTTCACGAGATTGTTGCAAGATTCCAATCTGAGCTTGAAAAAGGTAAGCTTCCCAATCCTCCGTTGGTGGTAGGAACCCATAATAATTAGAGTGTTTGTTTAGGTTTGTCGAAGGAGGGTGGAAGCATTGTACGTTGTGTTTCGCTCTGATGAATTTCAATACCAAACCGGCCAGTGCTAACTCATCTACAGCCCATGAATCCCACATGGGTTATTGGATATCCTACCGGTGACGAGACGGGAACCTACCTCGCGCTCGACATGGGAGGAACCAATTTGCGAGTATGCGAGGTCGAACTTCCTGAAGAGAAGGGCCAGTACGACATCTACCAGTCCAAATACCGTCTGCCCGAAGAGATCAAGTCAGGCACTGGCGAACAGCTGTTCGACTATATCGCCGAATGCGTCAAGCAATTCTTGATTGCCAACCACGAAGGCGAGGACATCAGCGAACTTAAGGACTTGCATCTTGGCTTTACATTCTCCTATCCTTGCACACAAGATGCTATTGATCACGGAGTGTTGCAACGTTGGACAAAAGGTTTCGACATTGAAGGTGTTGAGGGCCATGATGTGGTACCTATGTTCGAGGAGGCCTTGGAGAGAAAGGTGAGGCTGATGATAAGTCGGTCAGAATGCGAACTGACGCAGTACAGGGTGTCCCCATCAAGATTACTGCTTTAGTGAACGACACTACCGGAACCCTTATCGCTTCCGCATACACGGACGACACAACCAGGATTGGCTGTATTTTCGGTACAGGTTGTAACGCCGCGTACATGGAGGAAGTTGGTTGCATTCCGAAGCTGGAACACATGAACCTGGATCCCAATTTGCAAATTGCCATTAATTGCGAGTGGGGCGCGTTTGATAATGAACGCGTCGTCCTTCCTCGAACCGCCTACGACGTGCATATTGACAAGATGTCGCCCCGTCCTGGTCAACAGACCTTTGAAAAAATGGTTGCCGGCCTTTACCTTGGAGAAATCTTCCGTTTGGTTCTTGTTGACCTGCACGCCAATCCGGAGGTGAAGATCTTTGAGGGCCAGGATATTAGTGCTCTGCAGGCCGAATATTCCTTGGACGCTTCTTTCCTGGCTGAGGTCGAGAGGTAAATATTAGAACATTTATTTCAGAGTTTCAGTACTGACCAATCTGCACACAGTGACCCATGGGAGAACTTGATGGAGACTCACGCTCTTTTTGAAAAGACACTTAAAATCGACACTACCGAGCCTGAGCGTAAGTTGATTCGGCGTCTTGCGGAACTGATTGGCACACGTGCTGCCCGTCTTTCTGCATGCGGTGTGGCAGCTATTTGCAAGAAGAAGGGCCTAACCTCTTGCCATGTCGGTGCCGATGGTTCGGTTTTCAACAAGTACCCGCATTTCCAGAAGCGTGGTGCTCAGGCACTGCGTGAAATCTTCGGATGGGATAAGGACGTTCGCAAGGACCCCATTCAGATCGTTCCTTCTGAGGACGGAAGTGGTGTCGGTGCTGCGCTCATTGCAGCTCTCACCATGAAGCGTATCAAAGCTGGAATTTATGCCGGTGTGAACATTAAGCGAAAGAACTCCCTCATCCCTCCGGTTTAGGTAGTGGTCTATATATGTACTCTTATGCTTTGTTTCGTTTCGAGTTGGTTTTTAACCGACATGTTTCATACTTATGGCAGCGTTTTCCCTTCTTACGTGCGGAATGATTTCTTCTGTCGTTTTGCGAGATTGCAGCTTTTTACCGACTCCCATAAACTTCTATATCTACATAAATATAAGAGAATAGGATCCATGCCGTTTTCCACTATTCTAGAAAACGCCCCTAATAACAATAGTAGAATCATCCCAACCCTAAACTCCCGCAATGAAAATGCTAGAATGATCTCAATCCTCTCCAGTCACAGCCACACTATCACGTGCTTGTGGCGCGAGCTACGCCACCGCCTATCGCTTTGCGCTTGATAAATTGACCTCAAGCTAACTCATAATTACGTCACTCAACCATCGAACAGCGGAAGTCGTAAACAATCAACCGCCGCCATCATGTCCAACATTCCGTTCAGTTCTTCATATCTTCTGCAGTTGATCCGCGCAAGCTTCCCTCAAGTCGACGACAAAACACATCCACTACTAAAGACCCCGCAAGATGCAATAGCCATCTTTGTGCATGCCTGCATGCTCTCCGCCGGGTTTCGATTAGTCGGTCACAGTGAGGATGATAAAATTGGTACACCATCCATATCCCATTTGCTGAAATAGCGCTTGCCAACATTGGTGTTTGTAGAAACACCATCGGACGAATCTGAGCCCAGGCCGCTATGCTCGAACTGGAACTCTCCCGGAGGTAGTTATGGATTTAGGTACTCGCACAGCCAGTCGCCGAGGGAGTATCTCGTCAAGATCAATCGGCTTGGTGGGAAGATTGTCATCAATGGTATGGAATTAGGAAACAATAAAATCTCGAGTTTCGACATCACTACGAAAGACTTTACAAACGAAACTTTCTTTCCTTTCACCATGGACGACACTGCTATGCCGAAGAAACTTACAGACGTATTTATTTCCGAAGATCGGATTGCGGACCTTGCAGCCTTGGTGAAGAAAAATATTGTGCAGAAATTTATGCCGGGGCTTTACACGGAGGAAGAAAAACTACGTGAAAGTGCCGGGGAAAGAGCATTACCTGCACTTCAGCAGCCACGGGCGGATATTTATCGTGATCCTCCACATGTACCTAGAGAGAACGATAATCCATATGGCATCCCTCGATCGGAGGGTGGACGTTCCTCGATTCCACCAGTTGGAGAAGTTATACCAGGTTTTGATGACGAGTACGAAATTACCCAACCACAACGCGGATACACTCCCGGTGGCAGGAACCCGTTGAGTATCGGAGCAGATGACCTGAATCCACCTGGATTAGGCCCGAATCCGCCGCTAAGGGGACCCTATTTTGGCGAGGAGAGTGGGATAAGTGGTATGCACCCGACTGCAGATCATCCCATGTTCAGAGGAAGAGGCGTTAGGGGTGGGATGAGAGGTGGTTTGAGGTCAGATCAGTAGCATTCCCTTACTTTGTTGAGGCTTGCTAATGCATACTGTTTAGATCGCCGCCTGGTGCTCGATACGATCCAGTGACACCAGGAGATGAGCCACCGACAGGAGGGTTGAGAGGACCAAGAGGACCAGGCGGTCCCCCTTTTGGCGGCAGTGGGCCGTATAACCCTTTTTCAGGTTTTGGCAGTGGGGATTTTATGTGATGCGTGGCGAAAGGATTCGAATATTCTTGTTCCTGATTGCTCTTTGCGTTTGACAAAAGTTTACGATGATTTGCTACTTAGTATCTCGTTGTATTATGATGCTCTGGGATTATGTTATTGTAGTCTCTTCTCAAGGGAAGAATATGAACGTCGAATGTGTTTTCACCAAGCCGCCTCAGATGTGCATACAACTTGTGAAGAACAGAAGCGTCTTGGATTTGGAGTTTGGTCGAAGTTTTAGTGGGAGACATAGTGAACTCCAGGTTTGGGTGCGCAAGAAGCTTTGGTAGTATACTCTACACGGTTTCAATTTATATCTTATAGATAGCGACTCTGGGATCGTCGGGAGGTGATGACTCCAGGCAGGCCGGAAGCTGCAAGGACAAGAGGGTTAGGTCTTTGAATAGGTTCATCATAACATATTCACCACATAGGTTCATGACTTCAGCCTCTCACTTGAACAGCATGAATTGAAGAAAGTCATGGAGGAATTCCAACAGACAATACAAATGATATAATTAAAACCCCCGTTAACTCCCTCCTCTCTATCCCAGTCCCAAATCCCAGATCCAATTTCAGTCCAAAATCCCAGAGAAAAAAAACTTCCAATGCCTAGAATTCCAAAACCCCCCAAAGTCCTTTCTGCCTCGCTGCCTCCTGCACTGCTTCAACAACCCCATCACAAACCCACGTCCAACCCTCTCTATCACCACACAACCCCAAGAAATACCGCACCAAGCCTGCCGCTTTGTCCAGCCTGCCCTCATCGATAACAATCGCCCGAAGGAAGCCACGCAACATCTCCATATCGCCATCCTCCACTTCATCCACTTCCTTCACCCAGCTCCTAATCACCTTCCTCACTGCATCGACATCTCCACTCCCCACCTCCCCTCCCACAGAAAGACACAATACCGCGTGCCGCCGTGTTGATTTTATTATAATTGCATTCTGGAGCATTTCTTTTTCTCGTGCTTCCGCCGCCTTTTTCTCTGCCTCTTTCTCCAAGATCGCGTTACGTTCCTTCGACCGAGCCGAGACGATCTGCGCTCGCTCATGGTTATCGTATATGAAAAATATTTCCGGGTCAATGCCACCGCCGGCCTCCGTGGGGGAAAAAAGCCAAGAAGAAACATCCACTCCGTGGCGATCGTAGACCGGTTTCACAAGAGGCTTCTTATTGGGTTGTGGTGGTTTGCGGTTGTGGTTCTTACCGAAAACGAAGGGAATCGGTGGGCCTGCCGCTGTGTCTATGGCGGGATTTGCAGAACCTCCTCTCTTGATGGGAGATTTCGTGTTGCGGTTGAAAATAGAAGGGGTAGTAGTGCCCTGCTTCGGTTTCTGTGGAGAAAGTGCATTTTCCCGGGCCAACTCAGCAGCCTTGTCGGCTTCATGTTCAGTCCTAATCTCATCCCGAACTTCTTGGGGAAACGAGTTCCAATCGTCCACATCCCATTGCGAGTCTGGCGGTTTCTCGAGTTCTCGCTCCGGCTCCGACGCGGCTTCGTTCATTTGCTGTTGCTGAAGAACTAGTTCTCGTAAGTGTGGGTGTTGCTGAAGAACCAGTTCTTGTATGTCTGGAGTGAGAGAGGAGAGACATGAGATATCAATCTGCGACTCGGATGGGATATATAACTGCGTTGACGCTGGGAGAGGAGTTGTAGGAACTGGTGTCTTTTTTTGCACAAAACTGTGGATTCCGCCCTTTGCCTTGGGAGGTGTTGGGTCCTTCGGCTTTCGAATAGATAGTGGTTGCTTTATGACAGAAGAACCCTCAGACTGGCGTGTTCTCGAAAATTTATCCAACAACGTCGTTACTTTTGGTGGTGCATAAGGGACTGACAGGCCAGCTGTAACCTTTTCCTTTTGTGGCAGCGATTGTGGTCTTGATGGCTTTTGATCCAAGGGCGGCGTAGCATACTCTAGCTCGATCCGGGCGGGCTGGGGCGTTTCAGGTGTGTCCTCCTTTTGTTGTACGGGTATTTCCTTCACCAAGGGAGCAGCAAGGACTGGTGCTTCGGGTTTTCTCTTCTCGGTATTCTTCGCGAACGCATCCATCAGAGTCACAGGTTTTGGCTTAACATATGCCGTGACCCTGATCGGCGCTGCAGGCTTTAACTCAGGTTCGACTGGTGCTGATTTCGGTCGCACTTCGACAGCTTGTTCATTCGGAAGCCTCTCCTCTTTCTTCTCCTTCACAGCAGGCCGAAATTGCAACAGTTGCTGTCCATTATCATTTTCTTCATCTTCTAAGCCCTTCATCCCGATCCCAAACCCTCGAATATCGCCCGGAGAGATATTCTCCCGCCTTAGCAGCTCAACACATTTCCTGGCTATGAGTTTTGCGTCGCAAGTGGGAACACCGAACGCAGACGTTCTATTCGTCACATCGACTCTTCCACACCCTAGAAACTTCTCAGTTTCAAACGGTGCATCGGGGGATCTTTTTGCAACCTGGAAGTTCAGAGTTCTTCCCTTCACCCCTTCGCTTTTCATTCGCTCTTCGACAGCGTGCGCTAAACGGTGGAGAAATTCTTCGGCTTGGTCTTTGTGATAGAACCGGACACCCCAATTCACAGAGATGGATATGCTCTCTCTTGGGGTCTCGGCTGCACCAACGAGGGTTTCATCAACTCCACGACAGAGCTCATAAACCTTCACGCCAGTTTTCGCACCAAGTATTTGTTTCAACCGGTCCTGTGATATCTTTCGGATTTCAGATACTACATCCGACCCAAATTTCTCGACTATTTTGTTGGTAGTGTGTTTTCCAATTCCCGGGAAGGCTCTAATCTCCAAGCCATCGAGAAACGACTGCACTTCAGACCGCGGAATGATGTATTGACCCGCAGGCTTTGCCTTCCTTAATGCAAGCCTAGCTGTGAGAACGCTCGTTCCAATCCCCACGGAAACCTCACATCCAGTCCTCCTCCGACATTCATCGCGGACCTTTCTAGCAAGCCGTTGTGCCGCCTCTTCTTCGTCGGCTGCACTAGGGAAGTTGTCATTGCAGACAAGATTCGAGATATCTACCAGAACCTCATCCACCGAAACGGCTTGAAGTCGTTCGCCATCAATAGATAAGAGAACATCATAGAATGCCTCGCTGGCCTCTTCATATTTGTCGAAATCGTACCCCAGAGTGATGATGTCTGGACACAGCTTCTTCGCACTCGCCATCCACATGCCATTCTTAACTCCGAACTTTCTGGCAGCGTAGTTACAGGATGCAATTTCCGAAGTAGTGCTATTTTCCGTCCTCCCGTGACAGATCGCAACAGGCTTGTCCTTCAAGTCTGGACGATCGCGCGTTGACACTGCAGCAAAGAAGCAGTCAAAATCGACATGCATGACATATCTGACTGATCTCCATGCTGGAGGTGTTGGTTGAGAAGACTTTTCCGCTAGCTTCTGTAGTCTGGTGCGAAGGTCTGCCTTCCAGGTTGAGAGGTAGTGAAGACGAGACTCTCTGAAGAACGTAGGCAGGAAGTCGGGGTTGAGAACTGATGCATCTCGGATCTTGGGTACTGCAAGAAATGCTTCGTTGAACTCCTCCGGCGTTTGAGCACTTGCTTTGCTTATCTTGGAATTCTTTATAGCATTAAGAGAATCGACTGCTGTCTTTTGACCTTCCGTGTCCAAATTCGTATACTTCAATTTCTTAGGTGTATATATCGAAGACTCGGTCGGAGCGAATCGTTTCCGACTGACTGACTTCGCAGATGGCGGCGACGATGGAGGTGTTGTGGTTGTGTTTGGCTGTATAATGTCACTGGTAAGATGAATGCTGGAGATACTGTTGGGAATTTCCAGGAACTTAGAGACTCCAGGTTCTAGAGTTTTGTCTGGAAGTAACCGAGGGAGAGTGCATTCTGTTTTTTGGTCTTCCTTGATTTCTGGTGGATGTAATGGCGGAATATCTTCATGACCACCTCCAACCCCTGCCAATTTTGCCGGAATCTCTATTTGAAAGGTTGGTGCCTCTTTAAACACATGTAACTGATATGGCCGCGTAAGATCATCGGAACTCTCTGATTTTGAAAGTTGAGAGGGTGGTGGAAGATAATCGGGAGACCCTGGTCGTTCTGGCTGATGTGATGGAGGTTCAAAATCCACTTCGGCAGCTTTGTCTTCCGGTGTAAGAACGATAGTTGAGAAGCTTTCCGGCAAAAAGCTGAACCCTGTAGGCAACACATTCTCTGCAGCTTGGTCCTGAGAAGGTCGAAAATCAATTTGCTCGGTAACCACTGACGTCTTTCTACTATCTTTGTTCGAGCTCTGACTTGAAGGCTTCGTGATCTGCGAAAAGACCACCTTCTGTTGCTGCGATCCACCCTTAACTTGTTGCGAGGACTTCCGCCTTCGAGGCTTTTGGGAACTCTTTGGTGTCGCCGTCACGTTGCTCGCGTTGCTCGCCTTATAATTCCCCCACATCTCGTCCAGCACTTGATCCCCAAGGTCTTCTCGAAGAGTGTCTTCAAACTGCCAGGTGGCCTCGTTTTCTTCGTAGCCTTTCCACTTCACCAGGAGCTGTATCTTCCCACGCTTGTTTTTTGGTTTTTTGCCGGCAGGATGTTTTCTCTCTCCAATCACCGCTTCAACTTCATAAGCCGGCTCACCTTCGATTATAGCTGTTGGTGGGGGTGCTTGCGATGATTGTGCTCCCGTGGCCGATTCTATTTCTCCCCGAGCCGATGCCTCGTATGTGTCGGAGGCAAAAGAGACAGTAATGGATGTTTTTGGTAGTTCTACTAGTCGTACTGTGTCATCCTCATCCTCCTCAAAACTCTCATGATTCCTCTCCGGTTGATGGCTCGGCCTCAAATAATTCGCAGGATCTTCTAACCACATATTGTCGTGATGTTCCTCAATGTACTCTTCCTTCGATGGCGGCTGTCCGCAAGGTGGCGCTTCATCCTCTTCTCCAGGCATCGGTTCTGGCGGCTGACCTTTTGGCACCTCCACCATTTCCTCTTCTTCTTCCTCCTCATCAAGTTCACCCTCATCATCCGACGCCGGAATCTCCCACCCAGCGTTCAGCGGCAACTTGACGGTCTCGAGCGCATGTTGCAATAGTTCTTCATGTCTGGCATAAGACTTATATGGCGTCCCAGCGCCTGGCCTCTCCCCACTAACCACCTTTAACCCACCCTCTCCAAATCCAAGCCTCGCCTGTCCCTCGCCTTCTCCTCCGACCCTGAACCCTGTCCAACTCACAACCTGTCCCTTTTTAACGGACTCCATCACCCACTCGGGCGTGACCACCTTCCTCCCTTTTAGTTCCTCTTTCTTCTTTGGCGGCAGATCTCTAGCAATGATAATGGTGGCGCCACCCTCTTTAAACTCTCTCCACACACCGCCATGCCGAACAACGATTTTTCGAAGAAGATTGGTATCTAGATCGAGGTAGCCGAGCGAGGTTATTGTGTAGCCTCTGAAGATTTGTGGGGCGTTGGGATGTAGCGATCGAAGAACAGAGTCCTGGTTTTGCAGCTTTACTCGCTTGTTTCGCATATACGAAGCGATGCCGCCAAATGTTGATGCACTGTAGGCTTCGTCGGCTTCGGAAAAGTCAGTGACGGGTGTCTGGTGTTTACGACGAGAGCCCATCGCGACAGCAGTAACATGGGATATTGTTGTTGGAAAGCGTGAGTCGTGAGTCGTGAATCGTGAGTCGTAAGTCGTGATGAATCCTTTAAGGGTGTTTGGGTGACGCGATTTGGACGCGATGTGCTAGCCAAGCTACACGTGATTGCGAGGAATCAAGTTTTGCACAGCAGTCAGCAGGAACCACACACTTCTCTACCCAAGAGGGAATACAAAATAGCAAATTCATCTGAAATTATTATCACGATCATAACAAATGCACGCCAGATCGCACGGATTCGACTTCCCCAAACCGTGGAACATTATTATTGACATACCCCACATATAACCACTAGCCTCCAGCTTTTGGCTCCCTAGGTTTGATACTCACTGTACTTCGTGTTAACTTATATTTGAAGCAGAGCGAGTGGATGGAACCTACAGTCCTGTACCATTTTCACCGCTGGCTCACTATCCTCCACCGTTTTCTCCTTCTTCCTTGTATTTTCATCCACAATTCCATCGCTTGTTCCTGGTCTATCTCCTTTATCCACGCCCTGTTTATCTTTGCCGACGGTTGTGCTATCGCTGTTTCTGCGTCTATTTATGCGCTCTGGAGTGGTTTTGTGAAACGCATCCTTTGCCACACTCTTAGCCTTCTTCTTCCCCTTCTTGAAATCCCCATAAGCTTCCAGTCCCAGAAGGAGGGCGTAACTCTTAGAAACCGTAACACCACTCATATCGACTCCGGCTTCCTGAAGTGAGCGGATGAATTTCCTGAAGTGAGGTGCAGAAGGACGATAGTGTCCGGACAATGGGCTAAGGCTTTTCAGCCTTCCATCTTCGATCTTGATTAATCCCGCAGCGCATACTCGACCGCCCCGAAGAAAACTGGAGTGTTGGAAGGCCCCGTATTGCTTGATCCCTACATATCTGCTGGGTTCTTTAGTGACGGAAACAGCTGGAGTTTAATGGGGAGAATACAGCCGAAGTGATATGTCCGCTACGAAGATCCAGGTGTTTTTCTCGACGGACTTCCGAAGGAGCCGTTTGAGGATTTTTGCCGGAGAAATGTGGAACGATCTTTTGAAGTGGCCGGAGGGGCTAGATCCGGTGTTTCGATATCCATCTGCTCGTACGCGATCCTCAGAGTCGGGTGAGGACGAGGAAGAAGACTTCGACGAAGAATTCGGTGAACTACATGAAGTGTGGTTATTGCGCCTTGCTTCTTCGGAATAGGAGCTCGGGTCTCCCAAGGGTACGATCCCTTGTTTCGTTAACGACGCTGATTTATCAACGGAAATATGGGCGGGTTTTGTACCCTGTTTGCTATCTGTATACTCCTCTGTGGTATCTATCCTCTCTCCGTTTTTTGCCCAGCACAGGCGGCCTTCCTTCGGTGTGTCAATTCGTGAATCCGCCTCCTGTCGAGGAAGAAACCCACCCGATCAATTTTAACTAAGTATGCTTGTCTTTCCTCGCGAGAGAGGTAACGGACCATCTCGCGGTCTAATCGTTCTCGAGGGCAGATATCCAAGTCTAGATTCTTGCCTTCACCATAGTCAAGCCTGGTGCCACAATTAGTATTGGGATAAACATAATACTGGGTTTCTTACCAATGGAAAAAGTTCTCCCTTGTCTCCTGTTGCTTCCAATAGTCATGGTATGCTCTAAGGTTCGATCCATGTCGATGCTGAATCCTAGTAAGAGAGCGCTGCAGTTGTACGTATGCCGGTAAGAAATGCATACCTTTACTATTCTCGGCGTCAAAAATGATACGAAAACAGCCATAATAGGAGAGCTTACAGTCAACCATCTCAAGAAAATATCTACTGGCGGTCAGCCTGTATACGCTTACTTAGTAGAAGCAACGTACTGAATTCCTATTGTCTCCGCGTATTCTGCTCTCTGTTGCCGCTTCAGCAACTTCTTGCGGCGTATTTCCTCCTTCCGCATATCGCCTTTCTCTTCCTCGTCGTCACAACTTGACAGCTCGCTCGTGTCATCATCATCGTTGTGCTGGGCCTACAAGATTCCCTCAAAAATTCGCATCTAACCCTCCTGAGACAGCACTGAGACGAACCTGCTTCGCAACGTCTATCGCCTTCTTCCAGAAGCCCTTTGATCCCAGGGGACGGGGCCTTCCGTCTGGACCTATACTCCCATTACTTTTACCAGCGTCCCCTAACTGTTGTTCTGGAGAAACCGACTGGGCAAGTTTCCTCCGTCGTGCTTCTGCCAATGTCTACTAAAAATTATTACAACATTCACAAGCTTCATTCAAACGATTGTAATCCGGGAACTATACATACCTCGCTCCATCTCTCATCCGGTGTGAGAGAAACCCCATTCAACTGGCGTCTTTCCCGATGGGCTCTGTAAAATCTCTGTTCAATGCCATAGCTTAGCTTAAGCACTATCAAGATCAGAATAGGTACCCTATGTACCTGGATTTCCACTGCTGCTTTGACTCGTCTCTCGTTGCTGTCCTCCATATTTTCGACGCATCCACTCAATGGAATGCGTCCAGCAACTGTTGGCAAGTTCGAACTATGTTCCGGTGGTTGTATATTTAAATGTTTATCCTCCATGGTTGTAACTTTGGGTGCGAAAATAAGAAAGCCGATACAACGGTAATTACTTGTGACCAGTAACTGAGGGATGACGTCTAAGCAAGCTTGCAAGGCCAAGGCGATCGGGATCTTCTATTCCGAACCTTTTCTACCTTCTCTTCCGACCCGCATCTTTCACTTTTAAGTGCCCGTTTGCGAAATCCCAACACAGATGTATAAAGGAGCTGATGTTAGTATGGTTGGAGGTTGAGTTAAGGTGCGGCTCTGGAGTGCCCAGAGCCATTTAATGGCCCGTGCATTATGATCAACGCTAACTCCTGACTGAAGCTTAAGTTGATTTGATATCACGTCTTAATTATTTGCCCGTTTTCTTTTCTCTTGCCTCATAAGACAGTAGATTTTGCGAGATTGAATACTGGGTGAACATCTTGCATCAAATGCTCATCACTCAGCTCGCTACCAGTTTGGCACAGCATTCAAGTATGTGGATTTTAAACGTAGCATGGCAACGTCATCTAGTCTTGAACATGGTACACGACGTCTTTAACGGCGGTTTTGGCCTTTTGAAGCAAATTTATTTCTCTTCCGCCGTATAGCCCTGCCTACCGGTTAATTATGCTTTTTATATCCTTAAATAGGAGCATCATTTATATTACCTGGGGGCATTGCAGAAGGTGGCTCGTCTCGCAAGACCTGCATGGTGGCCGCTATAAGTCCCTCATCATGGGTAGAGACATAACGACCCGCCCCGATTGTGCCAGTCAACAAGTACTTACATTTGTCTAGTCAGCTTGGTAGGACTTTGGCAGTATGATAGATCCAGCTTGAAAAGGTTGTTTGACACTAGATATGTCGTCCCAACGATCAATCGTACTCCGCCCAATTCCTTCTGGAATTTCATAACCGCTTATAGTTGGTGTTGCACTTGAACGAGTGGGTGGGAACCGTCCCGGCCCGTGGCCCGTCTCCCCAGGAAATACTAAATAGATTTCGCGATCTGAAGACCCCTGGTGTGACAGGGCCAGAGGACTTGAACTGTCTCGAACCCGAAGGCAAAGTTATTAAATAAACCAACCAGTCCTTCGCAATGGCACTAACCCAGTCCTCAATATCTAGATCTGCCACTGCCTCTATTTACCGCAACCGCATCTGTTTCTTCATCCTCCATGTTCCACATTGCAGTGTTTCAACCCATCTAGTTTCTATATTTTGCGCGAGATACCTTGCCCTCGGCCGAGAGGTTTTGCAAAACCCATGGAGCCTTGAGACCTCTCGTCTCGTGGAAATCTCTGGTCTTTGGTTTAGAGTCTCGAGTGATGCTCATGTGCAATACTTTGCTCCGTAATTGAACCCAACTAGATATCCTAAGATCGCATTCCCATTGACTCAATTGAACGAGGATGCCAGCGAAATATCTGGGACAAAGATGGTGAGGCAAATTTGGGTGGCGAAGCAAAAGTGGGTGCTCTCCCTCACTGTCTCAAGGGATGAACATTGTAATGCACCAACCGACTCTTTTATTCCAGGAATAGAGGCTTGAATTTGGTTCATATGATATTAAAACACTTAAGCAACTCTTTAAATCTTTCAATGTGGAATTCCGGAATCTCGTGTCCCGCTGCGCGATGACGAATTCCACTCCAACCCCTAACCCTGCTCCTGCATCTCGTGACATGATCCGATCTGCGATACGGTACGGAATACCCGATAACTTCCACCTCTTCTTTTGCTCCTACCTTCCTCCATTAGCGAACAACACCTTAGGGTCATCTCGCCTTCCAAACCTCCCCAATCGCATCTCCACCAATAAAAACCATCTTCAGTTCAGCTTCCATCTCATCAGTCTCATCGCCGAGATATGAACAGGGGCAAACTCGCGCCCGAAGTCCAGAGAGCTCTGTTCGTCAAGAATCTGAGGTCAGTTTCGCTCTCTCCCAGCACTCCCCTTTCTTCTCGGTCTTTTTAGGGCCATCCGGTCGTCTGGTATGATATGCTTGTCTTAGCATATCTTCCCCACAACAATTACGCGGGGGGCCATCGCTCAACATGACTGGGCACCATGCTGACAGCGAGAAACACACAGCTACAACGTCTCTTCAGAAGAACTCTTTGATCTCTTCGGAAAGTTCGGTCCTATTCGGTGCGTAGCCCCTCTCTACATGCGATACTCGATAGGATCTTATCTGGATGAATGCGACCGAACGACTGCGAAGCTAACACGAAGGAACGCGTAGTCAAATTCGCCAAGGCATCGCCAACAATACCAAGGGCACCGCATTTGTTGTCTATGAGGACGTAATGGATGCAAAAACTGCTTGTGACAAGCTCAACGGTTTCAACTTCCAGAACCGCTACCTCGTTGGTTAGTCTCTTTCTCTCTTCTGGAAAGGCACACGAAATTGATGATCCATGCTTGACACGGGTGTGTAGTATTATACCACCAGCCTGAAAAGATGGTCCGCGCAGAAGGAGACCTGCAAAAGCGCCAGGAGAACCTAGAAAAGCTGAAAAAGCAGCACGGAATCGATTAACATCTATCCCCTCCCGGATCGTTTTACGGCTCAGGTTAACCCGATTCGCGAATCGCGAGTCGTTACTTCCTTTTCTGTTTTTCTCAGCTCCTCTGGTGGTGTTCCTCGAAACCGGTTCAGCAACTTCGATTCAGTGGACTCTTTTGGCGAAACAGGTGATATTACCGTGGAACAGGTTCGTAGGAACGTACGCCGGGATTGGGAAGGTTCGTTACGATAACTCGGTTTCGGAACGGTTCAAGGCGTTTTGATTTATTTTTACTTTCTTTGGCTTCAACCCTGTTGGTTTTGTTCGTCTTTTTGATACGCAGATTTCTCAGTTCTTCTCTTAGGCACGTTTTACGGCCACTCAATGTCACAAAGCCCTATCCTTGGTGTGAGAGCAGCAGGAGGGCAATGATTGCATCAATTCGACATCGGGATAGGAATTGGCGTCGTTAACTCCGGTGAATTGGATCCGCCTCCTGTAAAACCTTCTCCACAACTGCGCTCCCTCCGCCCTCAAAAAACTTCCCCTTCCCCTCCACCGCTAGTACAAACCCGCCCGTTGTAGCTTTCACGAGCACCACCTCCTCTATTCTAAGTCCCATCGCACTCTCCAAATGCCCTCCCAGCGTCCTTAAGAAACCCGCACCGTCCTCTCCACCTCCCTCCCCCCGCCGCCAAAACTTCTCGACATCCTCCGATGCAACAGTTATCGTAACCCGCTTCAACCCCTCTCCCTTCCCAGCAAACGTAAGCACCACATCCTTTCCCCCGCCTCCACGCGACGCAGTAATATACTCGTCTAAACATTGTCGCAGCAAGGTCTCCGGGAGTTCAAGCGGTAGGGGGAGTATATCAAAATTTGTAGCCAAGTAATCCAGGAGCTGTGAGCGCAGTGATGAAGGTAGCCGAGAAAGTAAGAGGGGCAGCCGTGTGAACCCCTCCTTCGCCGCTCCCCGTCCGTCGCTCATCAGCAGCGTTGTGTAGGATGCATTTTCGTACTTAACATCAATCCTTATCCCAATCGGGTCGTCCTCGTCCGCAAAGGAAGGTAGTGGAGTCCAGGTGCAAGATAGAAGCCGCCCCGCCCGTGATAACTGTGCTTGCTCGGTCGATGGGGGCGGGAGCGCGATGCCTCGAAGGTTCTCGCCGCGGAAGAGTTGGAGGAGCCGTTTTGCGTGGGGTTTTAATGCGGACGAGGTGAGTGCGGGGAAGGAGAAGAGTGGAGGGAGCGCATATAAGGTGTAGGTTGTGTTGTAGATTGGATGAGGTTCTGGTGCAGGTGAGGGTGAGGACATTGAGTTGCTTCAACAGGGAGGATGGTATTGCGCGCAATTTCTGGAGGATTTTGTTGTGCGATTGATGAAAGTGTTGTGAATTGTGTTTGTATTGCTGGGCCGTGTTGTTGGTGATGGAAATGGGAACCGTGGAAGACGCGATAGAGTCGCGACACAGCTGAATGCACCAGAGGTCACCCGCCATAATTGATCCGCACAATTCTTCACAAACGGTATCTACAAATACACATTATCTACACTTCGCTCTTATGCCCTAACTTCGAATAACCTCACTTTTCCCGCCTCATTCCCAACGGCCAAAAATATCCCCCCACCGTTTCCGCCCCACTTCACAGCTGTCACCTTCCCAAGCGGCGTCACAGACGTCGGCCAGTTTTTGTAAATAGTGCAACTCGGTAAATGAACCAGTCTGAGTGCATCTTTCTTGATCCTACTGGCCAAACAAAGAATCTGTCCATCCCTCGAAAATTCCAACGAGGTAATTTTGGTAACAATGCTCTCTACCGTCTTTACTGGCTTTGGATCTGTCGGGGTCCCTAGAGCACCAGGTCCCTTCCCACCGAAAGACACACGCCGATCATAGATGTTCACTATTCCCGAGGAGCTACCGACAGCAACAAAGCGAGCATCTTGGACAGGAGAGTTGGCAATGCAAGATATGGAGACGGCACCTTCATCGCGCCAAACCGAGGTGACTGATTTACTCAGAAGAGAGTATTCGTAGACCTCACCAACGGTATTGACAACGCTTAGGGTTTCTCCGTGGGGATGCCACGAGATATCGGCTACCTGTGCTTCCACATTTGCCGTCGCCACCCATTGGTTTGTGACTGCGTCAAGAATCTGAACTGTACCCTTGGAGCCGATGAACGCGATGTGCTTTCCATCTGGAGAAATATCGAAGCGCTCCATGCTGCGCTGCACCGTCTGGTGCCCGTAAACCCTAGTAACACGCTCTACAGCTCCTGACTCAAGGTTCCAGACGTGAAAGTATCTTCGACGACCGGCTGCAACGATTGATGCGCCAGAGGGGTGGATTAATGACGTATGTAGCGCGGAGCCACGGATGTGGAGAGATGTGGCTATAGGGTTGGTTTTTCCGTCGATATGGTAAAGGCGGAGTGTTGAATCGAGGCCCGAGGTGAGGAGAAGTGGGTGGGTGGGATGGAAGGAGAGGCATTGAATTGCAGACTTGGAAGGTGCGGCGATATTGGCATCTGTAAGGCGGGCGATGTCTATCACCTCTGGTCTGAGTTTGGGAGTTTTTCGGGAGGACCCTGACAATGTGAGGGGGGAAGAGGAGGCAAGCAGAGCCGATAGGGGTGCCGCTGAGAGGGTGGGAGTGCTATCATCGTCGATTTCCATTTCCGAGTCGGCCGAGGAGTCGGAGGATGCAGAAAGACGGCGACGCTTAGAGGATGATTTTTCTGGGATCGCCCAGTTGGGTACTGGGTAGATGCGCTCAAACTGTCTCCGGAGACGGCGGGCGTATTCTTTCCCTGTAACATAGTCATCTGCCTCCGTGTCGCGGAGTTTTCGCATCCGCCCGTGAGAGGCAAGGGAGACCATCATCCTTTCGTCGTCGCTGTCTTCCCATGCTGGTGCAACTTCGTCGTCAACTGTTACCGCTACTGTCATCTCTACGTCGTCGTCATTGTCGCGGCGCACAAGCGCTTCATCAGGTCCCGCATCTATGAAGAACAGCTGTGATATACATTAGCCACCGTGAGGACGGCCAAGGAAACAGTATTACACACTTCATCATCCTGTAGCGCTGCCAAATCTCGTCCCTTCGCTGCATTGTGGTCTCCGTGAACTTCTGGATCCTCCTCCTCAGCCTCTGGCTCCGATTCCTCCTCATATGCTCGTAATCCGGCTTTGAAGCCGTCTAAGTCGCCGAAAACGAGCTTTTCAAGCTCTTCTTCCTCCCGATCTTTTGGAAGTGGGGGATCGTCACTAGGGTTTAATGGTTGTATGTCGGCAGCAGCGAGGACGTCGTTAGTTGCTGCTGTTTGGTTCTTCTTGGCTTTGGATTTGCGGGCCATTGGATGGTTAGAAGTCGGAAAAGGCGGTGATGACAGTAGAGACGGTGGTGCGGTGGAGAAATTCCATAGTGAATCGAGAAAATTTAGAGTGCGGCTCTTCATATCCATAAGTTCTCACTCAGTTTCACTTAACGCGAGTGGGTGTGGCTTGGCCCCGCGACCCGACGCGATTATTTGTTTCTCCCCTTTACCCCCATACCGCCATCATCTCCATCACTACCACTACCACCACCGCCTTGCAAAATAGACAGATAGATTCGAACCCAATCCTCGAACCCAATTCTTTCTAAGTCCGCCATGTCTTCACCCACAAAACGGCGCACCACACGCCAATCTTCTGCACAACAATCCACTCCCCGCGCTTCTGTGAGAAACAATCTTGCAAGTACCCCACTTGCACCCCCTTCGCAGTCGTCGGTTCGAGGAACCTCTCCTCTGTTTCCTGAAGGCCTCACATCATCGCCTGTTCCATCGTCAGATAGAGGCCGCCAGAGCTCGCCCGCCGGCCCAGTGTCTACTCCATTGGCATTCAATTCTGATGCCTTCAGAGGTTTGTTTACGGTCCTGCATTGGGGAAAGCGGCTTTTAATGTATTTTCGCAGACTCTTCGCCACTGAGATACGGATCGTCGTCCCCTCCTAGGGATGCACGCACGCCTAGATCATCTGGACTGCCGGGTTCCAGTGCAAGTGCCCTACGTTCAAGGTGTGTTCAACAACGCGACGGAGTCTATCGTTGTCTCTGCTAAGAGTTTGATGCAGCCGTGGAACTGCAATAGCAGGTACTCCGGTGCGTTCGCGGCGAGGAGATCTCCAGTTTTCTGACCTGCGGTCTACGCCCAGTCATCGCCGTCTCCTCTTTGTTGACGAGTCAGGTGTACCGGTCGGCAATGCCGGAAGCGACGCGGCGGGCTTGCTCTCTGATGCTCCAACGTATAGTGCTGGACCTACTTCTGAGGCGCACGATGGGCCTAAACGATTGATTTGGGGTACCAACGTTTCTGTGGAAGAATGCACCCAGAACTTCCGCAAGTTCCTTCACGAGTTCAAGCGGAAGTACCGCATGCGCCAAGAGAACGAGTTCATAGCTCCTGGACAAGGAGAAGAATTGGTGTACCAGGATATGATGAAGCAAATGCATGAATTGGGAACTACGACACTGAACTTGGATATGCAAAATCTAAAGGCATTCCCGCCCACCAAGAAGTTTTACCATCAGCTGCACGCATATCCTCAGGAAATCATTCCAATTATAGACAATTGCCTCAAAGAGGAGATGCTGGAGTATTTGAATAACAACCCTGAAGAGTACGACAAATGCCTGGCCAAAGGCTACAAGGCGAGGCCGTTTAACTGCGACAAAAGCATTAACATGCGAGACCTCAATCCTGCTGGTAAGATCATTATTTTTTAGTGAAGGAACACTGCTTATTAGACTGTGAAGACATCGACAAAATCGTCTGTATCAAGGGACTTGTGATTCGTGTTTCGTCCATCATTCCGGATATGTCCAAAGGTGAAATGAGCTCTGGATTTTTCCACGATATGTTGTTTCTGATACCATTTATGCAGCATTTTTCCGTTGCCATGTTTGCGGTCACACCGTAACCGTTGAGCTCGATCGTGGGAAAATCGCCGAACCCACAGAATGTCCTCGCCCGGTTTGCAAAACCGCCAATTCCATGCAGATAGTGCACAATCGCTCCGAATTTCAGGACAAGCAAGTGATCAAGCTCCAAGAGACACCCGATAATGTCCCTGACGGACAGACACCCCATGCCGTCTCTCTCTGCTGCTATGACGAGCTTTGTGATGTTCCAAGAGCCGGAGATCGTATCGAAGTCACGGGAATTTTTAGATCTGTACCCGTTCGGATCAATCCTCGCCAGCGTACAATTAAGTCTCTTTTCAAGACGTACGTTGACGTACTACATATTCAGAAGACCGACAAACGCCGCCTAGGGCAGGATACCTCCACACTGGAGGCCGAGGTTGCAAACGCAGTCATGGCAGATGTCGATGAGGTCCGCAAGCTCACCGACGACGAAGTCACCAAGATAAAAGAGCTCGGTGGTCGTTATGACATCTATGAACTCCTGTCACGTTCTCTGGCACCAAGTATCTATGAGCTTGACGACGTTAAGAAGGGTATTCTCCTCCAGCTCTTTGGCGGTACAAACAAGACTTTTGAGAAAGGTGGAGCACCGCGATACAGAGGTGATATCAACATCCTTCTCTGTGGTGACCCATCCACATCCAAATCTCAGCTCTTGCAATACGTCCACAAGATTGCACCCCGAGGTATCTACACGTCCGGAAAGGGCTCCTCCGCAGTCGGTTTGACTGCTTATGTTACCCGTGACCCGGAAACACGCCAGCTAGTTCTCGAATCCGGTGCCCTTGTCCTCTCCGACGGTGGTGTCTGCTGTATTGACGAATTTGATAAAATGAGTGAATCGACCCGCTCTGTCTTGCACGAGGTGATGGAACAACAAACCGTGTCCATCGCGAAGGCAGGCATCATCACAACGCTTAACGCTCGCACATCTATTCTGGCTTCTGCGAATCCTATCGGCTCGAAATATAATCCCAACCTCCCTGTTCCACAGAATATTGATCTCCCACCCACGCTTCTCTCCCGTTTCGATCTGGTGTATCTCGTCCTCGACCGCGTCGACGAGGCCGTGGACCGGAAACTTGCCCGCCATCTCGTTGGCATGTATCTGGAAGATAGACCCGAACGCGCCACCGACCGGGAAATCATTCCAGTGGAAACCCTCACCGCATACATCTCATACGCACGCCAGAACATACACCCTAAACTCACTGCTGAAGCTGGCGAGGAGCTTGTCTCCGCCTATGTCGCCCTTCGCAAACTGGGCGAGGATGTTAGAGCCGCTGAGCGCCGTATTACTGCTACTACCAGACAGCTGGAGAGTATGATTCGTCTTGCCGAAGCTCACGCAAAGATGAGGTTGTCGGAGGAGGTGACTGTCGACGACGTCAAGGAAGCAGTCCGTCTCATCCGCTCCGCTATCAAAGAATCCGCCACGGATCCTGTCACTGGACGGATCGATATGGATCTCCTTGCAGGAATTTCCGGCAGTGAGAGGAGGCGTAAGCAAGATCTCAAGAACGCAATTGTCAAGTTGCTGGATGAAGTTATGGGTAGTGGCGGAAGTATCAGATACGCGGAGTTGTTCAATAAAATCAAGGAGCAGAGTAACGTCAATGTTGAGAATGCCGAGTTTGCGGAGGCTTTGAGGGCGGCAGAGGCGGAAGGGAAGGTTAGGGTGCATGGAGATGGAGCACGGAGGACGGTGAGGAGAATCACGGGTGTTGTTTAGAGTTGGGGAGAGAGGGATATGATAATACCGTATAGCAGGAGAAAAGTCATGAGATACGATGTTTGATACCGGATTCTTTGATGTCTTGTTTCTTTTTTTAGTTTTGGTTTAGGATTATGAATACTCGATGAGCTACGTACCCTCTTGCAGCATTTCTCGGAGTCGAGATTTCGTCAATCGAATTCCTATCCTCACTCGCAATACAAAAGCTGTCAGGGCGACGGATAGCCAGAGAGCAGGTGTATTATTGTGGTAAGCACCAGGCACCATCCATCAAGCCAGCCATCATCCCCGCAACATAGATCAACCCATAATTCACCCCAACCCCCCATACCCATTCCCATTCCCACAAAACGGCAATTCCTCCGCCAAACCCCTCATCCTCTCCGCCTCCCTCCCCAACTCCTCCCTTCTTCTCCTCCGAGCCTCAACCTTCCTGTATACCACCACCACCATAACCAACACTACCGCTATCGCCGCGAGAATCATCAGCGATACCATTACGTTCCTTGTAAACAGAAACAGCAAAACATTACACCCCGGAGTAGTACAGTGAGGAGTGTAGGTTGGGAGTTCCATGGCGTTTTTTTAGGGGTTTTTTTTTTTTGGAGATTCGTTGGAAAGGATGGATGGTGGAGAAGAGAAGTCCCGCTGCTGTGGTAGTTTAGTTTTGTTGGATGCCTGGGGACCAGTTAAACTCCCTTCGATCTTCGGTAGGCCGCGCCGGTTAAGATTAGGCTATATACAGCAAAAGTAAACATTCGGCTTCTAGCCCCTCCGTTCTATCTTTGTTTACAGCGTAACCCAAACCCTAACCCGCAAATTTGAACGTCGACTCTTAAATCTTTGAAGTGACAGTCAGTATAGAGAAGCATATGTAGATACCACGCGTAGCCAATAGGTTGCGGTGGAATCAGTAGATCTGGATCCTAGAGTTGAGAAATATCGACCGGTACTTTGAAGTCATACGATGGAAGAAGTCAATTAGTTACAAACCGACTTGAATCCTCTAATTATAATGGCGTGGTTGCGAGTGGGGGTTTTATCAATATCAATAGAGTTCCGAATTCTTGTTCGACCGCGGCCGGATAGGGAAGGGAGTATATCCGCCGAAAAGTTCAACCCAACTCTAGCCGCGGGTTATGTGGATATTTAAACGCCCGCCTATTAGAATCCCCACCCTTCCTCGACGCTGTAAATGGAGGATTATTTCATGTCAAGGAACTTCCCGCACCAGTAACCCAAAACTTCGTATTTCTTGACCACAACAGCAGTACCCCCCCAATCGCAGAAAGGCCGCAGAAACATACTCCAATATCAAAACCATAACCAGGCACTGTCAGTTGCCTAACCATAGATCTTATCCATCTCCTTTAGCGAGATGTCCTCACTGATACCTTCCCACTCGCTGAGAGTAATTCCAGATTTCTTCTCTCCCCCCTTCCCCCACCACCAATAACAGCGCCTCCATCCAGAGTCGTGATGACCAGCCCATTTCCCACGATTGCACGCTGGCGGCTTCCTGTAGGGCCATATCTAGCGAAAGGCGGGGCGTTGGTCTGCGATGATACAATCGATGTGCTTAATGTGAGGGCTGTTGATATGTTTCAGGTTAATTTTTTCGGAAAGCCATAGAGATCTTATCCCATCTCCCTTTGCGATGATGTCCTCACTGATGTCTTTCCACTCGCTGGGGGTAGCCCCCACCCCCCGCCACCAATAACAGCGCCTTTCGACAGGCCATCCAGCATGCGTGAAATCAAAACCGATGAGTAGCCCATTTCCCACGATGGCACGATGACGGCTTCCTGTAGGGCCATATCTAGCGAAAGGCGGGGTGTTGGTCCAAAAGATGTGCGATGATGTGCTTAATGTGAAACCCATTGATATGCTTCAGGGGTAATGGCGCACATGTCGTGTTCAAAAGGATAGAAGCACCAGTGGTGTTACCGTTGATGGCGAGTTCATTGCAGGAGATTCCTTAACATTGAGTAATTCGACCTGGGCAGGTCATCTAGTACTTGTAAATGCCTTCTATTTGTCAACACTAACCATTCCCTCTGTACACTTTCCCCCGGAACTTCAGACAAAGCCGTCGTTGATTCGCTAACCCCCTCCCCCATGCCCCAGGACTCGATCAATGTGGCGTTACCCCCGCCCTCCCACTCGCCACAAGTAGCGAGAATCCGGGAGTTAATCCCGAGGGAAAAATGCGTCTTTTGTTGTCGTATCAGATGGGGAGATATATTCTCAAAGCAGAGTGTGGATATTGATTGACTTACTGGCTGAACCTTAGCGGTGTCAGTCTGCAGCGATATAACTGCATGAATACACAAAACGGAAAAACGTCCAGGTCGGTAAATGGAAAAAAAAAAGCCGGAAGTCTGAAGTTCCTCCACCACGGAGTTGCGCTAGATATTTAAAAGCCATAAAGAGCCTTTTGCCAACCAACTTCTCTCCAGTGTGAGATGTAAGAATTTGTAAATTCATTGTGGTACATGAATAAAGGGACGCAGACAATAGTCCGGGAAGTGGGAGAGAGAAGTCAAAGCGACACTCCGAAGAATTGTATTCTCAAAATATTCATCAGCAAGTTTCTACTTCCGCGCAGGAGAAAGTAAAGCGACTGATCGAGACCAAAAACCAGCGTTAGGCGCATCATACCACCCCACAACAGTCCTCATGACAACACAGTAAGTAGTACCAGCAATTATGACATGATGGCGTAAGACATAGCCTGGAGCCCAGCCCCAGCTTCATTTCTTTCCTCGAACGCCTAAAAGTACACATGTATATACACCTAAACAAATGTTTAAACCCCCAATCCTAAACTCCATCCCGAACCCAACCGTCTACTTAAACGCCCAAGCAATCTGTATAATCCCCACCGCCTGTCCATCACTCCCCGCCAAATTCTCAAACGGCGCGACCGCCAGATCCAGATGGTTCGCATCACAACCCATACATTTATCCGCCACGGTCACATACACCACTCTCCCCCTCCCCGCCCCGCTTCTTGCATACACCTTCACTCTCTTCCCGCACGGATTCTGTCCCGCGAAATGGACTGGTGATAAGGCAACGACGTAGTCGTTATCGCTGTGTGATTGTCCGCATGCTCCTATGGCTCCCATTTGGTTGTAGAAACTTGCTTTTCCGTCCGTGCCACGGCGGAGGAGTTGCGTTGGGAGGGCGAAGGTTGTTGATGTGATTGAGAGGAGGAGGAGAAGGAGGAGGAGGAGTAGGGGGGTGTGCTGTCGTTGAAACATGATGAGAGTACCGAGTGACTCTTCGTGATATGACGGAATCCGGATCCGTTGGAGGAGCTTCCTGACAAAGAGAGAGTGGATTTGTGGAAGCCGACGGGGGTGAGTGAGCATTTTGGGGGGGAAATAGATGATCTCTTTATATATGAAGATCCGAAATCTTTCGGCATCATTGAATGGGATGGAGGAGGGGAGGGGGGTATCACGATTCACGAGCGAACGAACACGTCCCACCGGGTTCGTCCGGAAATTAAAACCACTTGCTGTCATCCTTTAGACAAAATGGTGGGTTTTTTGTTCCTGATGTTTTAGCCTCTAGGGCTGAGTCCCCGCTCGGAAATAATATTGGTTGGCAGATTTGGGTACCTGCAGATTCGGCGATACGAACACGGACCAATCAGCGTAATTGTTTAAGCTTAAAATATTCCGCCATGGTTTAATGCGTGCCCCCGTGAAAATTTCCCTATTAAGTGCTGATTAGATCGTAACAGACACCAAAACCAAACCCTGTAACCAACAGTGGCAAAAAATTTGCGTCCGTATGAGGAGCATTCGGTTTTACGTTCGAAACCCGGTCTCTGGATCTGATTTGATTGACAAGATCCGATGGGGGTCTAGCCTAGCTGTTCGGCAAATTTTCAGAAACCAGCCATGTCTGAGGTAAATCATGGCTTTTGACCTGACCGCAAGACTGGCACTGTCTCTCTCTCTAACGACAGGTGGTGGGTCTTGCAGGATTGCATTGCGTGATGGCCTGCAAAACAACCCATAATACCAAGGCCCCTCCAGTAAATCTAGATTCCGAGTTATGGATGTTGTGCCATACACTGGTAGCGAGCTGCATGATACAGCGGTGCCGATAACTATCAGAGTATATGCCGAGCTGGTTCCCAGTACTTTTCCTGCGATCCCCCCCAAAAGGCGGGGAAACAAGTTCAAAAAGGCCCCCTGCGTCTTGCTATATGTGGCACCGCGTCAGGAACCAAAAGGGCGTGGCAGTAGGCTGCGACTGCTGAGCAGCGATCGGTTTGCTTTAAGAGGTCGACCGGAGGCGAGATACGAGCCCATCTCCACGAGGAGGGATGGCATTACAAAAGTTTGATTGGCAAAGCTTCAGGCGGGCTTTCCCGTGGTGTTCTGGACCAATAGTTGATCCGTTCCTGTGGCCCAGAAGTTCGAAACACGGAATATCCAATGACGTGGTTGAAGTGCGTAAGTCACTGCGCAACCCCTGGCGTAGTCACTTCGCCACAAGGTTGTTGGTACGGGTTGTCTTACCGGGTCGATCGTATGAAACCGAGAAACCTATTAGACGCCCAGCCAATAGCGCAGCTCCCTCCACGTCAACGTCGTCTATGCGCAACCCATCAGGTTTATCCGCCGTGCGCAGTTTTTCCATCTTACCCACCAACCTTTCACGAAGGTATGTAGAACTCCAACCACGCGGCTCCAATCATCAAAGACGCCATCACAAAAAAATACCTCTCCTTGACTCAGAAACTACTCTAGAACAAAAATTAGTGTGTGAGTGAAAACGCAGCAACGTGATTTTGTCCCATATTCATATCTCGGGATTGGCCCTCGATGCGAGCATCATAGCTAGTCCATACAAACGAGATAGTTCGACCCACAGACGAGAAAGGAACAAACGGTTGACTCTCCCCAGGCGGTTGGGGGCGGCGCGGGGGAGGTGATGAATATGGTGATGTTGATCCGGCGAGAAGGCGGGAAGGCTCGGGTGTCTGGGGAGACGGAAAACTGCGGAGGCGTAGTAGTAGTAGTGCGGTGTGTTTCAACGGTACCGGTCACTCCGTCGGGCCAAGTCCCCCCTCGGAGAAACTAAGGGAGGCGGGGACAAGGCAAATCGTCGTGTCTAATATGCCATGCCCGCAAGCCAGCCGCCGAATAAATGCAACATGATCACAAACAAAAAAAAAAAAGCCATCTTGGATGTGTGCCTTGTGTATTGGATGTGTACTAAGTTATCTATAGCTATCTATGCAATTATGTCCTGATGTCTTGCAAGCTTGGTGAAAGATATTAATTGGATCCCAATGGGCATCTCTACCCAACTTCTTTCCTTTTCCCGGCGAAGCTCTCTCTCTCTCTCCAAGGAAATGGGTAAACATCCCTATGGACGGAACATCACCCATCCATCACCCAAACTCGTGGCCTCATCGATGCCGTCCCATTACCTGTGATCACAACCAGCGCGCCGTTTTTGTTGTTGCTGCCAGTTCATCACTCCAGATGCAGCTTACTTAGTACACATACGATCTTGCTGCATCCGCAATCGATCCGGTTTCTGCTACTACTGCTGCACAGAAATCTCCAGAAGACAAAGACATTTTTCTTACCCAGTTAACTTTTTCTCCTCCTGCTTCCTCCTCCGCCCCGCATTTTTTCTTAGATAGCTACGATGCGCTGTCAATATTGCATCTGGCAGCAAGAAAGCAAGTAGTACAGATGATGTGTGCGTATGTGTGTGTGCTTTTGTCGAACAACGCGTGTGCGGCTGGATTTTTTTACATCTTCCGTTCGGCGTTTGGATTATAATTTCTTGCGATGCGTTGGAGGGGTAAGCTTAAGGTAAACTTGGTAAACCGTAGTGGGGGAGGAGGGGAGGATAATTTTTTTTTGATCATATGAAGAGGAGCAGCAGTGGGGTATATATAAAAGCTTTCTTCTTTTTTGATTCTGCTTCGCATATAATCCCATCATAGAAACCAGACCTCAGTTTTTCCCAGAAATCGTTTGTTTTTTTATCCCCTCATCACGTCCCGATTAACTACACTCCGCAAAACTATGGCCTCCAACCGGAGCTCAGTAACCACGAAGCCGTCCACCCCTGTTCCTCCACCGGCGCCGCCTCCATCGCCAACCGGGCTGTAGTTCGGCGGTCAAAATCGGTATTTATGCCCGATCTGTGCTGGGGGGGTTTTCGTCAGAAATCCATGTTGATATTTTTTGCCTGCAGTGGCGGCGGCTGGGGTACAGAACTTCGCAGCGTGAGGTCGTGATGGGTGTTGTGACGACGACGACAAACTGCGTTCAGTTGCCTGTCTGGGACTTTTTGGTATTGTCTTACTTCTCTCTCTAGCTGCTTATCGGAAAGAAGCTAATGCGTTGTAGAGGACTAGTTAGCAAAGGCGGATACTTAAGGATGAGAGCTAGCCACCAGCATTGGATTTGAAGGATTCATGTCTTGTCATTCTTTGGTCATGGAGTTCGGGAAACATAGGCAGCTGCAGGCGAAGAAGGCATGCAAGATGGCTCTGGATTATGAGGCCTAACAACGAAGGAAATGGAGGAAGGGAAGGAAGGAAGAAAGGAACCTGAGGGAGGGTTTGGAAATGGCAGATCAGTGGAGGGAAGAAATATATTCTAACCCATTTTGGGCGCACATAGTACTGTAAATGTAGCATATTGGTATCATTAACTAACACAACACCGCCCGCTACTACTTGGATGAATCCCAATATTACTAAGTAATGCCACCAAAAATCCACTTGTATGCACAAAGAAAGAAAGAACAGTATACCTCCAAACCCCATTATCAATGGCTACACCCACCCTCACTCTCTTCCCCTTCCCCCTCGCTCTCCGTCTCCACCTTCTTCTTCTTCTTCCCTCTCTTTGCCAGTGTCTTCTTCCCCTTCGCCCCCTTCGCCTTCTTAACCCTCTCCACCACCCCACTAACCCGATCCCTCTCACCACTTCCCTTCTCCTGCAGCTCCTCCGCCATCTTCAAAAAACTCTCCTCATCCCCCTTCAACCCCACCAATCCCTCCAAAAGCTTAATCTCCCTTGCCCAAACCCCCGGATCCTCCCCCGTCGGCGTCTCCAAAACCATCGGCAACCCCTCCAACCTCTCATCATTCATAATCACCCTAAACGCCTCAAGCCCCAAATACCCCAGCCCTATATTCTGGTGCAAATCCTTCTTTGACGCAAACGGGCCCTTCGAATCATTAAGGTGCATCGCGCAAAGATACTCACGACCAACAATCTTGTCGAAGTTCCGCATCACCTCTTCATACGACTCGGCAGTACGGATATCATGACCTGCGGCAAACAGGTGGCATGTATCCAAACACACTCCAACACGCGATTTATCCCCAACCCCCGCGATGATATCGCGTAGATCCTCAAAACTCGACCCAACCACGTTCCCGCTACCAACCATGTTCTCGACGACAGTCTTAACGAATGAAGTCTCTTTATGCGCCTTATTTAGTGCCGCAGAAATACGTGCTAGTGCCTCCACGCGTGGTTCGCCGAGCGTCGATCCGGGATGGAAGTTGTACAGTCCGATTCCGAGGGCTTCGCACCGGTGGAGGTCGTCCACAAAGCAGTCGTAGGCTTGGGCTTGTTTTTCGGTGGAAGGGGTGGCGAGGTTGATGAGGTAGCTACCGTGCGGGAGGATCTGTGTGAGCGGGTTGTAAGCGTGTTCGGTACAGAGACGGCGGAAGGCGGCGGTGTCGGAGGCAGATAGTGCGGGGGATTTCCATCGCCGTTGGTTTTTGAGAAACAGTGCAAATGAGTTTGCGCCGATCTGTGCTGCGTTCGTGATTGAGTTTTGGACGCCCTTGGCCATGCTCACGTGGGCGCCGATGAGCATTTTTGAGGCGAGAGTACGCGCGACAGCGCTGGCGGCGGCGGCGGGCATTGCGGGGAGCTTTGGTTGTTTCTTGGTTGTGGTGGTGGTGGTTTTGCGTTTTTTGGATACCGTAGCAGTAGTAGTAGCAGTTGCAATTACGGCTTTTTCCTCGTCCGCTGCACCTTTGAAGTCGGAGTCGACGGGTTCTTGTTTGCGTTTCCGAGCTTTTGTTTTTGTTGTGCTAACAATTACCTCATCTTTTTCCTCCTCCTCGTCGTCTTCCTCTTCCTTGTAGACTACCGCCTTCCTCTTCCTAGTCGTGGTTTTAGTGCTAAAGGTGGTGATACGCTGGGAATCATCCAGTGCGGCGAGCGTTTGCGTGTTGAAAGCATCAATGCTGTCGGCCGGTGGCGGCGAAGATAGCGCGGAAGAGACGCCCGACATTTTTTGGTGCTGGGCCGGGGGGGGGTTGTAAAGTATGATGGGGAAAGCTTAAGGATGTCGCGTAAAAGAGGTTTCACGACGGCACGTGTGGAAGACGCTAAATTTGTGTGGCAGATCACTCGATGTGAATTTTGAAAGTGGTTGGTTGGTGGTCCCCAGCTTGCGATAGCTTTAGTTAGACGTGTATTAGGATCCTATAACTTCGCTCGAGAAGCTCAGGTCCTCAATCCCTCACTTGATCGATTTGTATCAAGAGTCACTGGTTTTTCAATGACAGTTCTGCTGACGCCGATCCCCTCCCTCGAACAACTTCCACTGCAGCCAAAGAGCCGTTTCTGGCTGAATACCAGGACATCGATAGAGGCAGAGAGTACCAGTAGTTCATCATTGGATTGTAGTATTCCGCCCGCCCGCCCACCGCCACCCGCCCACCACCCTCTCCACTCTATACCACCATCAAATGCAAAACCACACAAACTCCTAACAATAAAAAAAAAATAAAGATCATCAGGTAGAGAGGCAAGACAGAGAAAGATGGCTAACAAAGGAAACAAAAAAAAAACAGATATCTAACCGCAAAGCCCAAACCCCATCCCCAATTTTCTCTAGAAGTCATCCTAATCCCATGAAACATCAACCGAAAAAAAAACAACACTAAGAGAACCATTGCTCCACCGAGTTACTTGCTTAGCAGACATAATCCATACGGGGCATAATTACATCGTCTCCTCCTCCGGGTCCCGGGTGTCATGTAACCTTCCTCACGACCACACTTGCCGCCTTCCCCAGCCGATTCATAACTGCCAACCCCTCATCCGCCTCGTCAATCCCCTCCACATGTATAACATCGACGCCCTTCTCATCAAGGTCTCTGAGCACGGCAAAGAGGCCGCGTCCAATATCTTTCCCATCACTCCCCAGGCTCTCCTCGAAGATCTCTATCTGTTTCTGATCCCCATCGCCGGATTGCATGCATTTCCTGAGCTCCTCTTCGGCGAAGCCCTTCTTCCATGTCCTCGTGCGCACGATTCCCACCCTCCACAGGTACTTCGCTGAAAGCATGAGGTCACGGCCCGAGGGTGGGTTGGCTCCAACATCGTAAAGGACCACGCCAGCGCGCGGCGAGTAGTGTTTGTACTTCATTCCCGGGGCACGAGGTATTTCTCCTTCTTCTGCATCCCGCTTAGCAACAATAACGTCCTTCCACACACCCCCACAAGCTCTGATCTCTTCGGCACTAATTCCACCGGGTCGTAGCACAGCTGGTGGGTAGTGTAAACCGTCCACAACCGTTGATTCCAGCCCCACATTTGCTGAACCACCGTCAATGATCAGTGGGATCTTCCCGTGCAGATCAGTGTATACATGTTTTGCTTTTGTTGGGGATGGTTTTCCGCTAGCATTAGCGGATGGGGCGGCCAACGGTAGACCGGAGATTGCCGAGAGGGCAAGCGCGATAGGGTGGCCGGGCATGCGCGCGGCAAAAGTTGTCTGAATGGAGGTGACATTTGGACTCAGCGGACTCGGGGACGGTAACGGGAGTAGTATTGTAAGAGGTCCTGGCCAGAATTTCTCAATCAGTGGTAGATAGACTTTTGGTATTGTTTCCTCTTCGACCGGATCTTCTTCAGATGCCGAAGCAAGTGTGGGTAATCGTGCGGCAGCGAATGGTTTCGGCAGAAGTGTGCGGAGTTGCTTCAGAGACGAAATGTGGACAATGAGCGGGTTATCTGCCGGCCGAGACTTTGCTGCATAGATCGACCGTACTGCGGCCGTACACGTTGCGTCCGCACCCAAGCCATAAACGGTTTCAGTCGGGAATGCCACGCACTGTCCGTCCAGTAGTAGTTCTGCGGCAGATTCGAGGGCTAATCGTGTCTCTTCCGACGAAACAGTGAGTATGGGATTCTCATAAGGATGGACTCCAGGTTTGGTGCTGGACGGGGGTCTGAAGGAGATGGAGTTGGCATCGACGGTTTCTATGGCTGTCTGCACTGTTCGTCGGTAGGGCGGAGTAGATGTAGACGGAGGCGGTGAAGTGTCGGAATTGCTGTGGCAGCCGTTTCGAAGTTCGAGATTTGGACTGATCTCTCCACTACTCGGTACAGACCCCTCCGGCCGGGCCTGGGATACACCGTTCATGACCGAAGAAGACACTGTACCCCTCGTGGGGTGCGGTTGCAAAACGTTGGGGCAATGGTGGGAGCGGTGGACGAGTCGATTATCGTATGTTGTGACAAGGGAACAAATTTTGCTTGGTCGAAAGGAGCGGAGAAGAGGGGTTGGTGAGGCACGCTTAACGAGCGACAGCGTGGAAAAATATGCTACCCCAAAAGGTAGATAGGTAACGGAAGCGGTAAATCTGACGATGCCGAATCGGCGGAGATGACTGTCGTGTGATATTAAAGAATTGGCACGGGCAGACGGCGGTTGATGAGGGGTGCTGGGCGGGGGAGCAAACTGCCGGGGAATTAACGTAGTCTACGTAGTCTACGTAGTGCCAGAACCACGCCAAACGGCCAGCCAGAGTGCCGATTCGAATCGACGAGAAGTGAGGCAAAGATGAAGAAAAAAAAAATGAAAAAGATTTTGAAACCCAATGCACAGACATGCCAGAGCTTCGCCTCGCAAATAATTCTCCGTTCTTCCTGTTCCTGGCCAGCCGTAGCTAAGCGCGAGCCCTGCATCAAATTTTTTTTGTGCGAATGTGGTCCCCCACCACAGCACTGCATCACAGGCCACTTCTTGATCACAGCTCACATGTTTGAACAATGAGAAGTACTACTTGGTACACAGAAACGAGCACAAATCGCATCGAACGAGAAACCATCGAATACAACAACTATAAATCAACATCAAGTCCACACAAAAAAGCCAAAAAACAAAGCAACCAAAAACCGCCGCCTATGTAGTGTACATACAACTTTTGCCAAAATGCTCTCTCCCTGCTACGCATGTCACGGGATTCGCTCGTATAATTGCCAATTAACAGGATATACTGGTGTTGTGTAATCTCTCCACTCCATCCCTCTTTCTTCAATGTGATAATAACAAGCATAAACGATATATCCCGCCCAAAACAGAAGAACGCCTCTAACTCCAGTCCGTCCCAAGATCAGTCGAGAGCAGATTTCAGGCATTTCTACCGGTTCCCACAACGACTTCCCTCGTTCGACCGGCTTCTCCTTCCGCCTCGCGTCGTCGTTCTTCCTCTTCAGCCACTTGTTGTTCATCCTTCTCTTCGGCCCAGGCACCCCACAGTGCCTTCTTCTGCTGGATTTCAATCTGCCCGAATCCTTCGTCTTGCTTGACTTTGACGGCGTCCTTTGTAGCCAAGACCAGAATTTCAAAGAACATCTTTGTCGCATCCACCTTGGTTGTTGTCTTGACGGGAAGAAGCTCCTGGAATTTAACCAGAGGCTTGTTGTTGGGCTCGGAGAACTGCTCGCGGAGAACGTGTACAGCATGTCGTGTTTCGCGGGAGACGGGTTGGGGCGGTGCGGGCACGAATTCCGGCTCAGGCATCGGCTCGCCCATCTTAGCCATTTCTTCGGCGGTAATATCGCCTTGAGGAACGATGTCAGGTTGTGGAGAAGCAGAAGCTGGATATATATTAGAAATGTGTGACATAGCCAGAGATGCTTGCATACCTTCACGTTGTGGCGGTAGAGTATAATCACCCTCATCACCAAGTGGTAGGATTGAATCATCGGCGGGAAACTCCATTATCTCTTCCCTAGACTCTTCTAGCTCCAGTTCAGGTACTGCGACTTCGGGTTGGGGTTCTTCTTCCTCCTCAATTTCCAGTCTAGCCTGCTTCGGCGGACTGGGTCTCTTTCCCCCTTCTTCCTCCCCTTGCTCCTCTCCAGCATCACGCTTGCGCTTCAGATCTGCCATGCGCTTGACAAAATCGGGCGCAAGCAAATTCGCCAATTCCGGGGCGATATTCTTAGGGTAGAAAACGGAACGAGCGAGGCCACCAGTCTTTGTCAGGCTCATGAGAGCAAGAACAGTAGGGTCACGGGGCAAAAAGCTGGGTTCCTGTAGAATGCGACTTCGATCGGCTTGCTGTGCTTTGATAACTTTGGCCTTGATCTCGGTAATCGGATCGATTACAACCTTACGTTTGCGAGACGCGTGTTGGCGCGCATGTGCGGCCTCAATGTCTTCACTAGGTAGTCGCATTGAATCCTCTTCAACCTGGAAAGTGACGTCTCCTGGTTGTTCAACTTCGGTAGCCAACTGTCGTTCCACACTGCTGCGTACTGAAGAAAGTGGCGACTCGGAACGATCGCGAGCTGGAAGTGCCTGTGGAGCTGGAGCAGGAGTAGGAGAAGGAACAGGTGCAGCTACCGAGGCTGGAGCTTCAGGTACTGGGGTTGCCTCCTTAGGCGGCTGTATTGTGGTATCTCCTTCGAGATCAATATCCATACCCCTGCCAAATCCGATATTCTCGTCGTCAAGACCAAGATCAAGGTCATCTTCAAACCCAAGTCCAGGAGGCATGGACTCGCGGGCCTTTGGAGTTTCCAGTCCTATATCCAAAGACATCCGGGATTCATCAAAGAGGTCCTCTCCAATGTCTCGTCCAAGAGGTGCGTCTCTGCCAATTTCCATCGAGTCCGAGCCCGCGATAAGGTCTTCAAGACCTCCAATAGTCATATCGCGATCTTCACCAATGTCAATATCCAAAATGTCGTCCTCCAATTGCAGGTCATCGTCGTGATCATAAGCACGTGGCTGTTCCATTGAACTCATGAAAGAGTCCGGGTCAAGGGTAATATCCGCGTTCCTTCGCTGGTGACCCGGCTGAAGTGGCAAATTGCCCAAATCACCAAGGTCAAGAGTAGGGTCGGGAAGAAGTAAATCGAGTTCGGTAATGACGTCGGGGAGTGTCAGTTGAGCAGTGCTGTGCGATATGGCTCCGGCCGGAAGATCAACGTTTCCGGGGCGAAAGGCCTGGCCATGATATCAGTCAAAGGCATTCAGCCCTGAGAAAGAACTGACCGACCATCTTAATCTTCATCAAAGCTTCATTACAATCTTCCAATAGATAACGCGCCTTGCGCGAGTAGATCCTCACGACACCGAGAAGTAGCTGTCCGCTCAACCGCAGAGCCATCGGCGCCTGGTCTTGGCCAACGATCGCGCCAACCGAAGTTTCGATATTCGATTGGAGAATGTGAGTCTTCGAGAGCTTGCGCTCGAGATTGGCACTAAGCCACACTCGAGCCAGTGGCCCAGTCTTTGACAGGAGGGTCTCGGAGTAGAACATGGCTGCGCTCTCACGACCGACGCGTCAGTAGTAGTGGCGAGCTGAGCCGAAACGGACGGGACAAATATTGCGCGATAAACGATGGTTGATGGCGAAAGTGGAGGCGGGTGGTGGTTAATGTTGACAATGGTGGGGGGATGGGAAGCGCGTTGTTTTTGTGGATGACGATGGCTGCAGGTCAAAGTTGGAGACGATGAAAAGCGGTGTGTGATGCCGGTCGTACCTAGTCTCGGTCACGCCTTGCTGGGTTGTTCTCGAATAACCTATTGACAAAAACAGGATATCGTGGTGATTGTTGAAGGCGAATAAACGGTCTATCGGAGGTGGGGACGAAGTGCGAGCGCCCGTTGAACAAGTAAACTGGGAGGTTGGGAACACTTGCATGCCTCGATGACCGCGTTGCCAGGTAGCGCTGTTATCAGATTCAGATTATCTTGATCCGATTGATTAGATGCCAATTGCGGACTGATTCCCGCCAGGCTCAGCCGCTGCTCTTAAAGACAACTTGTCCTCCGTGCTGCCATGCTGTAGTTCCGGCAGTGAAACTTCTGATCCACTTCAGCTCTGCAACCATAAGACGCCCTTCTCCGGTCCTGCACTGCCTCGCTGCGGACATCATACCGAATCCAACCACTTAAGAACTACTGCATAGCAATTCGTATCGTGACTGTCAACCGCCCTTCAGCTCCTCCTTCTCTTGAACGCTCTAGAGCAGAGATCTGTTCCTGCGTCCCCTCGATGTTCTAGTGACTAATCGCAGCTATCTCGCTCTCCTTTTATTTCCTTTTCTGCCAGTCTATCGTTGGTGTCTTTTCTCGCCGCCCCTTGCTCCCTGCGCTTTCTTCGGACCCCTCCCCTGCCGGTAAATCTCTCGTTTTTGGCGCAAACCGTAAACCTGTTCACGTTATGTCCCGAGTACATACTCCCCTTGGAACTCCCTTACAGAACATCGCCTCTCCCTTTAACGCGGCGTCCTCGGCCAGCTCTTACAACAGTTCACACGTTGCCGCTGTATGAACTTCGAATCTCTTCCCCAAATGAATTCCTACTTACGGAGTACGCACGAGTCGCAGCCTCCCTCCGCCGTCTACGCTACACTATCTGTCGAAGAGACCGCCTCGAGACTAGAAACAAGCTTGACCCACGGTTTATTGGACACTCGCGATGCCCAAGACAGACGAGTGATCCACGGCTTCAATGAGCTTCCTCAGGCGGAGCAGGACTCGATATACGTGCGGTTCTTCAAGCAATTTGTCGAATCGCCCCTTATATTGCTATTACTCGGCAGCTCGGTGCTCTCGTTCTTGATGAAGAACTATGACGACGCTATAAGCATAGCAATTGCTGTACTTATTGTTGTTACGGTGGGATTTGTGCAGGAGTACCGGTCGGAGAAGAGTTTGGAAGCGCTGAATAAATTGGTACCACACTTTGCGAATCTACTACGAGGAGCTCCGGTGGCGAGCGAGATTGCGAACGGAGGTACCCCACACTCCCATGTTGTTACAGCAGGTCAACTGGTACCAGGTGACCTTGTCACTTTCGCTACCGGTGACCGAGTCCCAGCGGATATACGGATAACGCACGCCGCCGAACTGGAAATCGACGAATCCAATCTTACCGGAGAATCAGTGCCGGTCCGTAAGACCACCGATGCTGTTGCACCCCAATCTACGAATCCCACACTCGGGGAGATTCCAGTGTCAGAGCGCAGTTGTATTGCTTTCATGGGAACTCTTGTACGCAGCGGACATGGTCGAGGAATCGTTATAGCGACAGGACAGAAGACAGAGTTCGGGTCAATATCCGCAATGCTGTCAGAGATATCTACTCCAAGGACGCCTCTACAAGCCTCAATGGACAAACTAGGAAAGGACCTAAGTTATGCCAGTTTTGGAGTTATTGGATTGATTGTTCTGTTGGGATTGTGGCAAGGGCGACAGTGGTTGGACATGTTTCAGATCGGAGTATCGTTGGCCGTTGCAGCTATTCCTGAAGGTCTACCGATCATTGTTACAGTAACACTGGCTTTGGGAGTGTTGAGAATGGTCAAACGCGGAGGTATTGTGAGGAAGTTGCCAAGTGTGGAGACTTTGGGTTGTGTTTCTGTTGTCTGCAGCGACAAGACCGGCACACTTACAATGAACCACATGACTGTCACCAAGTTATGGGCTCCTGATTTTCCCAGTCCGCTGGAAGTATCGACACTTACTTCAAGCCCTACGGACCAAGCCGTGCGAGCTATAATACGAACTGGCAATATGTGTAATAACGCTAGACTATCTGGCTCGGGCACTTCAGCTTCAGCTGCCGCCATAGGTATCAACGAGGACCCTTCGAGCAACAATTCTCGATTTGTCGGACAACCTACAGACGTTGCATTGTTGGATATGATGGATGCATTCCAGCAAAACGACGTGCGTGATCATTTCCACCGGATAACCGAAACTCCGTTTACTTCGGCAAAGAAGTGGATGGGTGTAGTGGCATGCGATAATTCCGCGGATGGTACTCTTGCTTCTGTATACATTAAGGGTGCCCTGGAGCAAATTATCTCTAAATGCGACACCTATCTCACGAAAGATGGCCGAGAGATCGTGTTGGATAATGCGCGGCGGAAGGTTGCCGTTGCGGCAGCGGAATCAATGGCAGAGGAGGGGCTCAGGGTCCTGGGATTCGCAAAGGGAATCACCACGGTGACCGCCAAGAACGGAACAAACGACGATAAGGCTTATACGGGATTGACCTTTGTTGGAGCAGTTGGGATGTATGATCCGCCACGACCCGGAGCCGAAGAAGCTATCCGTCGTCTCATGCGTGGCAGCGTCAAAGTCATGATGATAACTGGTGACTCTGAGATTACTGCCGTAGCAATAGCCCGCAAACTTGGAATGCCACTCCTTCCTGTTGGTCATAGTGCTCATAGCATGGTTAAGCCTGTACTTCGAGGAGAAGACATTGACGCGATGACCGACTCACAACTCCGACAAGCCATCACGACGACTAGTATATTTGCACGCACCAGTCCTGAACATAAAATGAGAATTATCCGCGCTCTGCAGGCAAACAAGGAAGTCGTGGCAATGACCGGAGACGGCGTCAACGATGCTCCTGCGCTGAAGATGGCGGATATTGGTATTGCGATGGGAATAATGGGAACTGATGTGGCGAAGGAGGCATCAGATATGATCTTGAGTAACGACAGCTTTTCGACGATATTGGCTGCGATTGAAGAAGGAAAAGGAATTTTCTACAACATTCAAAATTTCCTGACTTTCCAGTTGAGCACCAGCGTTGCCGCTCTTAGCCTGGTCCTTCTAAGCACGTTCTTTGGCCTTAAGAACCCATTGAACCCAATGCAGATCTTGTGGATTAGTATGGCTCTCACCCTGCAGAGCTGGATCAGAAACTAACATGTGACAGACATTCTGATGGATGGCCCTCCAGCTCAATCTCTCGGCGTCGAACCAGTAGATCCAATCGTCATGACCCGTCCTCCCCGATCACGCGATGCACAGATTCTCACTCGTTCGGTGATTCGGAGAATCCTTATCTCCGCCGCTATCATCGTTGTCGGCACCATGTTTATCTACGTGAAGGAGATGGCAGCCGACGGCATCGTCACGGCAAGGGATACCACAATGACATTCACCTGCTTTGTCTTCTTTGACATGTTCAACGCTCTTGCCTGCCGGTCAGAGGGAAAATCGGTGCTGAAGGGAGAGGTGAAGATATTAGGGAATAAAATGTTCAACATCGCTGTTGCCCTGAGCTTGCTAGGGCAGATGGCGGTGATCTATCTTCCCGGTCTCCAGGGTGTTTTTCAAACAGAGGCTCTGAGTGCCTGGGATCTGTTTATGTTGGTGTGTCTCACTAGCAGCGTGTTTTTTGCTGATGAGGCGAGGAAGTTTGTGAACAAGGGCAGAGACTGGCATGGAGGGTATAGTTCGCATGTATGATGTTTTTCTTTTTGTCTTCTTTCTTTGGCTTTTACTCTAGATAGGGTGTTTTCATTTGGAGGGTCGGGCCGAGGTATGGGGGTGGTGGGGGTGGGGGTCTTGATATATTTTGGTGGTGTTTTGTTTGCTTTTGCTTGTTATTTTAGCTAACAACTACCCAACAGCATGAATGCCGCTCTCTTTTAAAATGCCCTTCTTTCTGTACATTTTTTTGGTGGACCACTGGAGTTTTGAAGTCGTGGCGATGGTTCACGGCCGAAACCAAGACTTTGTTTTGCTATGGTGGGTTGCATAGATGGAAGGGAGGTGTGGATGTACAAGTACGGGGAAATCGGGGAATAGACGGACGGGTTTGTTATCTACTAAGTAGGTAATTGAAGGGGCTCGTAAGCTGAGTGATCGTATTCATGGGTATTCCTCGTTCTCGCCATAATGGGTTGCACACCGGACGCCTCACATCTCAAGTTTCAGTTACTCCACAAGTGATCAATACCCGCATTGCGGATTGCCGGTTACATCGTATGTCACTCGCTCTGGATCTCTCGAGTGAGATCTTGCGATAGCAATTCAACCACTCACCACTCTATCGCCGCAACAGGTGACAGCAGCTACGATAAAGTATAAACTAATGTACCCCGCCACCGAGTCCAGCGCATCCATCCGTCGTCGCATCTTCCACTTAATTGGAATAGATGAATACTATGCAAGACACACAAGACCACTGCAGCAGTAGCCACGTCGACACTAAACACGTCAACCCGGAACCGCGTAAAAAACAATGGAGAGTGACATTTATATATAACCCATGCCCGCGCACCCGTGAGAGGGGATAAAGAAGTTTTTTTTTTTCGTTCCACAAAACGCAAAGATCGAAAATCTAACAAAACCAAAGAAACACATTAAAAAAAAAAAAAACAGTATGGAGTTAGTACTTCCTTCTCCTTCTCCTTCTCCTTCTCCTTCTCCTCCTCCTCTTCCATTATCATGGCCATTCACCCTCCTAACCGCACACCGAAGAGTCTCTCCACCCCGTGTCCTACCGACCCCGCCGAGCGACCACAACGGAAGCCCCCCAGACCCTTCCTACCCATCAGTACCATCACCAAAACGTTCCCCATCCCGCTCTTCAACTCGTTCCAGAGCTTCAGTTCAGACAATCACAACAACCACACCAGAACTCCACGTAAAACTCTCCCTCCCCAAAGCGCGCTACGAAAAATCCTCAGCACCGGGTCTGCGTCTAAAACTCACCGCAAAACTTGCCCCGCATATCGATCAACCTGTGTCCTTCCACCGCCGAGGAACTATCTTTGATGAGCTGTGTCCGCTGCTCGGGCGCGGCGGGTTCTGGGGTATTGCGGATGCGGCGAGGAGACCGGTTAGGAGTATTGGAGCCAATGCTGGGGAGGCCGAGGGGGTCAGGAGAGTGTGTACCCGCGCACATGATGGTGAGGAAGGGTTTTTGGAGTTTGGAGATAAGTATGTTTCCCCCCCTTCCCCCGCTCCCGAAGATGTAGTTAGTAACGGCGCTGATATGTGAAGTAGTTTTGTAACCCTGTATCCCGGCCAGGATTTGGTGTGTGAGAAGCTACTGCCGGCGAAGGATCTGGAGGCGTTGGTTGTCGGCGAGTCGTATACGGTGTATTCACGGCCGGACCGGGAGAAGAAGCGGCCGGCAAAGGTGCCCAAGTGTAAATGGGGGACGAGAGAGGAGCTGGCCGAGAGTACGTATTGGTGTGGAGATGAGTCTGGCGGGGAGGGAACCGGATGGACAAAGGTTGATGTCAGCCATATTGTGAGGGATCGCGAGTGGACTGAGATGGTTGTGCTCGTGGGGAATTCGGTCAGGTTTCATGTGGTGTAAGATGGATGTTTAAGTAGTTGTTTCTTGAGAGTTTCTCTTTTTTGTTTTGGGCGTTGTTTCTTCTGGTAGGAGGTACGATAGCTGTGGGTTTCCTATAGATTCAGGCAAGCACTCTCATGATTTGACCGATGTATATCCCCCTTGCGCTAGACAGCGTGTTGCAGTTGCGTATGCAGTTCATTGAAAGCTACATATCAGACGAATCGCAGCGGAGGGCTAGGGTTATGGCATCGCTGGTCCTGGTGGGCTTGCGTTAGCGTGTGATCCAATCAGATGGCGATCCTGCACGATGCGTTGTTACACACCACCCGTAAAAGCGTGCAGATCTCTGGTACGGAGTTCAGTTGAGCAGTTTTATTGGCAGATGTACCAGAAGAGGATATGCAACAAGAAACGCCACAAAAAGCGAGTATGCCATGGAATTTCCAAGTTATGATACTGTACAAGGCATAATCAAGTCGAGTCATTCGGCCATTCCGCCCTATCCCATCCCATATGTAGAGTAGCTCTTCCCTTCTTCCCTAGATCCTGCTCTTTCCCTGCTCTCGCCTCATCTTCGTACCTGCTCATCCATTGATTCCATATACATCTACACAAACAAAACAAAAAAAAACATGACAAACATGCTCTCCAGATCACTCCCCAATCTTCCTCCATTCCTCTCCCGTCTCCTCCGCAAAGCCCGTCTCCTCCCAGCACCTCCCTCAACACCTCTAAAACCTACCGACACCCTCTGGATCTATGACAACATTGCCTACCCATCCTCCACCTCTCCCTCAGGCTGGACTGCCGAATTCATCTCCGCCTACTTCCTCGCCAACTCCGGCAAGGGAGTCGCGGAAGTCGTAGCCGACATCTCGGAGAAACTAGGTCTAGGAAAAGGTGATGCAGCAGAAGCCCGGATTGCGGAGCGAGTCCAGGCGTTCTTGGATATTGTTGTTGAGGGCCGGACAGTGGAGGTAGATTTTGCGGGGCAGGGAAGAATCACATTAGGACCCTCACAGGCCGGTGGTGTGGCTATGAATCATATCCCAATTCCTGGACGGGGCTATCAAGACGGCGAGGAACTGATTTCTACCGCTGCTCTGCCGAGTGGAATTGATGAGGCGAATGTTATCGCTACTATGAAGACGAGGTTCGCGGGTAAGGATGGTTGGGCTGTTGTTTCTGGTTCGTTTTTTAATCTATTTCCTCCCCCCCCACACACCCCGCGTTCCCGGGTATAATATAGGGTTTGCTTGCTAACAGGGATGGCACGGATAGATATTGACGACACCATTAAAGTCTCTCACGTCCGCGACCGTATTGCATTGCTGAGATACACATTTGCACTCGAACCACAGTCTGTTGATGAGATGCCACGGCTGTACTCGCATCTAGACCGGGTTCTCAAGCCAGCGTGGTACTACCTCTCCGCGTCGCCGTACAATCTGTACCCAATGCTGCGGTCGTTCATTGGCGATAATTTCCCACAGGGCCAGCTGCTGCTGCGTGAGATGTCCTGGCAGGAGCTAGAGAGCTTCGTAGTCTCCCTTACGGTGGGAACTCAGAAGTATAAAGAGAAGGAGCTGGAAAGATTGGTTACGTTCCTCCCAGAGCGAAAGTGGGTGCTTATCGGTGACTCGACCCAAAAAGATCCAGAGGCGTATGCGACCGCGTATAAACGTAATCCGGAGAAGGTCAGAAGGATTTGGATCAGGGTTGTGGAGGGCGTTAATAGGATGGAGGAAGGGAGGTTGAATTCGGATGAGAGGTTTGCTACTGCGTTTAAAGGCGTGCCCAGGGAGGTGTGGAGGACGTTTAAGCATGCTGGAGAGTTGGAGGAGTTGGTTAGTGAGATTGTTTAGGTTTGGCGTCTTCTTCCCTTTTTTTTTTGTCTTTGGTTATGGACGGGTTTATGATACACACTTTGGGGTTTACTTGTGGGTTTTGCACGGTTTTGTGCTGCTTTTGTTAGATGAGTGATGGGGATTGGGATAGAGTACATCATGGTAGAGCACTCGAGAACCCATGAAATGAATTATGACATTGATTGATGATGATTTCCGCCAAACAATTTTTTTTTTTTTTACCTTTCCGGATATCTTAAACACAATGATGGATACCGGAGAAATATCCTCACTGTCTTCAACTCAATCCCTCAGCTATCTACGACCACCAAACCAGCGAACAACTCCAATCTTAACCCAACCCACGCCTGCAATACCAACATACAACCGACACCGACGGCAGCGTGTATGTTGAGGGTCACATGTATCGCATATACCATTGTGGTTACTTGTGTATACTGTGCGGCAGGTGCAGCAACGCCATAGCGGTGGGCGGGTTGGGGGAGGAGGAGGGGGAGGGGGAGGGGGAGAGGGAGAAGGTGGGGGTAAGGATGGAGTGGAACTGGTGGTGGAAGAGGGAGCCATACTTTTCTCTTGGAGTGGGGAGGGAGTGAGATGTGGTGGAAAAGCGCCTTTTTAAGGGGAGAACTGGATCCTCTGCTTTGAAAGGTAGTAATGGTGAACTTTTGAATGTTTATGTTGTGCTATATCACTCGACAAGAAAATCACTCGTGTGGTTGAATTCTATCCTCGACAACTGGGAACGAAGTCCTCGAGTTGTATAGTAAACAGTACAAGCCCCCTGTTTCTCGATTCCTGGATCGGCGCAGTAAAATAAAGACGTCGAATGATTCTCGGATCATTAATTGTGCCCGAAAGCCATCCTTGATCCAGCGGATGAACAAGAAAAGAAAAACAATTCATTCGTAAGAACGCCCACCCATCAATGTATGCTCGACAAAAAGAAAAAGCACCCTGAATATCCCAAGCAATGAAACCACCAACTATGCCAATCATGTAATCGCCTCCCTTATCTCCTCCTCGATGGCATCGCCAACGGATTGACCTTCTTTGGCCTAAAGAAAGGATCTACCGCCTTCTTCTCGGGTGCAGCCTTCACCTTCGGGCCAGCAGCAACGAAAGTACGTCTCTCGCCCGCCTTCCTTCGCCACTCCTCAGCCTTCCTCCTCCTCTCCTCCTCGGCTTCATCATCATCTTGCTCGACTTCCTCTCTCCTCTGCTCGATCTTCCGCTTCCCAGGCATCATCCCACTCTCTCTTCCGCCACGTCTACTCTCCTCCGCGATCTTATCGCGCTCTGACCGGATTTCCTCCACGGTCTTGATCTTTTGTCTCATAAGCGCTGAGACGACGGCAGGGGGCTGTTTGGCTTTGTCGGGAACCCTGGTGCCGTTCCGACGTGCAATCTCTTTTGCTTCCCGCCGCGCCTTTTGGATGATGTTTTTAGTCTTCGACCCGACTTTGGCATCCCAGTTGTTCGCGGGTCCCCAACCACCGCTGCTACCGCCACCACCACCAGAGGATCCCCATGGCTTGGAACGTCGCACGGGAGGAAGTCTACTCGGATCTAGGACTTGAGTGCGACCGCCCTCTTTGGCGGAGTTGAGAGAGCTGAATTGAGCTTTTAGGGCTTCTGCAGCGCGTTCTTGAGCAAGTGTTGCTTCTTTCTGGTGTTTCTGTGGTAGTAGTGGTGTGTTAGTTACCGAGTAATAAGGGGGGAGGTGTATCTGTACATCATAGACTTTCGACCAAGATTTTGGGTTTTTTGGGGAAAATTTATCAACCGCATCTATGCCAAAGTCTCTCGCAATAAATTTTTTCCACAACTCCACGTCTTCACCGGCGATCTGGGGGGAGTTCGCTTCTAGCTTTTTGAGTTGATGAGGAGATGTGATCTTTTTGAGGACTGGCTCGAGGATCCGGTATTCCATGTCGCCTACATCTTCAATTGCTGTGGATGTGTTAGCGGAGAGAAGGAAACGAGAAGAAGGGGAAGGAGGAGGAGGTACAGTTGATGTATTTCACCAGTACATTGCGAGCGTAGGCGTATAGTGTTAGTGGGCCATCGGTGTTGGGCATGGTGGTATTGGAGATTGGAGCTAGCTAGCCGGGGAAGCTAGTCGTGGACAGACTCGGTGCTGGTGCAAGAATGTGAAGTGTAGAGTAGTTGGGGTCGAGTTCTGAGCGCAGAATGTCGTTGATGCTGTTGAATATCGGTTGGTGTAGGAAGTAGAGGAGGTTGACAGGTGCAATATATAGTGGCGGAGGGAGGTGAGTTGGAGCGGTGTCTCTCTTCTAAATCTAAATGTGGCTCAGCAGGGCAACTAGCTACCTCGACCTCACCTCTTCACTTCATCAGTTCGTTACCCAATTCTTCAACACACTAATACTACCACCAAAATGTCTCTAAACGAAGGTAAACTCTCCTCACAATTACCTTCCCCAACATATTCTAACACACCCTTCTAGAGGATCTCATCAAAGCGCGCCCGCTACTATTCGAGTCGCGCCCATTCAGCCGTCTCACCAAACGCAACACCACACTCCAATCCCCGCCATCCCCCTCTTCCACACCGATAACAAACCACCACGCCGAGATCGACCTCGACTTCTCCTACTTCACCTCCGCGCTCACCCGGATCCAGCTCCTCCTCAACACCAACGCGCGCGAGATCTCCCGCTACGCCACGGAAAAGAACACAATCACCGCACGCGCCTCCGAGGCACGGTCCACCCTAATCGAACTCCGTACACTCCTCGAGCAATCGCAGAATGAAAAAGTTAACCGCCTCGAATACGACAAGATCGCGTCCGACATCCTGAGTATCAAGGCACTCCGAGCCCGCGACGAGCAGCAAACAAACATTGACCGCTTGAATGCCGAGATCAAGGAGCTGGAACGTGAGCGCGACGAGTACTCGCAGGTTTGGGCGGCGCGTAGAGGCCAGTTTGAAGAGATCGTGAAGCAACTCGAGGTTATGAGTGCGCAGATTAAGGAGGATAAGGATGAGCAGGATCGACGGGAGGGTATGAGTGAAGAGGAGGAGGAGGGAGAGGAGGGAGAAGTCGCAGGGGGGAAAAGTGGAGGTGCGACGCCTGCACATACGGGTGAAGGGTTGGTGGTTCCTGTTGCGGCGAGGGGGGTGACGCCGAATGTCGGGAGTGGCGCGACGCCGCAGCCCGTGAGTGATGAGAAGGAGGAAGGTGAGGAGGAGGAAGAAGAAGAGGGGGAGGACGTGGATTTAGTCGATGCGCCTCCATTGAGAGGGAAGACGGTAGAGAAGGGGGGCGATCGGATGGATACATCGTGATGAGATACCAGGCATTTTGGGTAATGTGTATTAGTAGAACTAGCATTTAAAATGTAAATCTTTCCATGAGATAGTTGCCTGTCACGATTGTAATGCTAGAATGGATTGCGCCCTTCATCTCATCTTTCATTTCATCAAGCAATTTGTATATGTATGATCCACACCAAGAAGATATCATTCTTATACTGGTCGTCATTGGCCGTATTTGAACATAATCACACAGGCAGGTAGGCCATTGCCAACCAGCATCATCTCTCCCAAAAGCCGTGATATTTACAGTCCCTTCCCAGACTCAGTGAGAGAATCAGGCCATGTCTAACAAACATTATATAGAAAAAAGGCATAAGCAAGAAAAAATCAATACCAACCGTGCGTAAAACTCCGAACAAACACTGGCAAACCATTTGAAACCTATTGAGAATGAAAAAAGATACAAAAGAAAAGTTGCCATGGAAACAAAAAATATGCCACACCAAACCAAACCAATTCCCTTTTGACAATGACAGAATCCTCCCTAAACTTAAGTCGGGGTAGGAAAACAAACAGAATCATATCATAACCCAGAAACCGTTCCCTCGTCACACACCTCAGAAAGATAACCGTAGGGCCATGAACATAGACACAGCTCACAAAAGAAATGAGTCCTACTCCACGTCTAGCGGTGCGGTGTCCATATCTTGCCCAGGAATAATCAATTCCTCACCACCCTCCCCGCTCACAAACTTCCTCTCACTGACGTGTTCACCATTCTTTCCTTTGCCAGGAGCCGTCCAGACCTTGTGACCGAACGCGTTTTCGCCTGGTTGAGCTAACTGTTGCTGTCCTTCCTCGTGCCTGTAGATGCAGTTCGGGTTGAGACATGGCTTGAACTTGCAGGCGGTTTCGGCGTGCGTAAAGTGGCAGTCTGGGCGAGTACAGTTGGCACCGTTACGGCACATGGGCATAACAGGGCTGCAAAAACTATTAGCATATATACACTGAAATGGAGAAAGGATTACTAACTGCTTGAAAGGACACGCAGGATTTGTGCAATTTGGAAAGAATTTGCAGTCTTGCTCTATCTTCGTGGGCCAACCACCGTGGTAGCCAGGTGCAGATGCCGGAGATGGGTGCGAGCCGGTACACTTTCTATTCTTGCATTTGGATCCGAATGGGCACTTTTCACCACTAATGTACTGCGTGGGTTTGCCAGCTGGTGTGGCAGGGGTTGGGTGACCGAATGGACACTCTGGCTTTGTGCAGCCCGTTCCAAATTTGCATGGAACCTCCTCTAGCTTCTCGGACTTGCTGCTACCGTTCCATCCCTCCTCAGTCTTATCTTCATTGGTATCCATTTGTGAATCGTTGTTGAGTTCTGGCGGTGCCTGAATTCTCTCGAAGAGACTACCACCAGCGCGTTGTGGCTGTGAAAGGTTGTTGGAGTATGCATCTTCCATGCCAGCACCTGGAGGGTGCATGTGCCGACCTCCATGGGGCATTCCCATATGGCCGGGAAATGGGGGTGTTGGCATGGGGCCGTTGGTAAATGGCGCAATCATATGCGACTGTTGCTGGTACATCTGGTAAAATGCCATCTGCTGCTGCGGGGTTATGTTCTGAGGGAGCATGGGCTGATTGGGACCGAAAGATCGGCCATTCATACGGTTCTGATGGTGGCGATTGTTGTTCATGTTATTGTGTCGGGAGGGTCCATGTGGTCGTGAAGGACCCTTGGGCGGGTCTCGTTTGAACTTGTCGATCCGCTCTGATGGTTGTGACCGTACCCGGTGAAGGACGTCTTGCGGTTTTCTCTCCATCGCCTTGGTGAGCTGATTAATTAATCTTCTCGGGTTTGGATGTCGCATCGCCTTGGGTGCTGTGGGTCTGAATTTAAACTTCGTCAGTTGTCCCGCAAAGCTATGACGGGAGGATAACACATACGCTCCCTCTGGTGTTTCTTCAACATCACCCATCTCTTCGTCACCATTCGCAACACTCTTCTCCGCATCGCCGTTTGCTCCTCCCATCGATTTTTTGAGCGTTTCCAACTCGTCGAAAAGCCATCGTGCGAACTGTGCCGCAGAGGCGTCGTCAGGACCAAGTCCCAATAGATCCCCCGAGAGTTCCGACGCGATTTGGTCCTGACTCTTTCCGTTGACCATCATGAGGCAGATATATTCGCCGAGCGGCGAGTTATCGTCACCAACACTCCATCCAATCTCGACTAGTTTTGGCTGGATGCGGTTATTAAGCGCTTCCGCGAGCGGGGTATTGAGAGCAAGAGCCATGATGGGATGTTCTAGCGAAGGGAGTAAACGGGCTGTTGGTTGTGGCAGGAGAGAGAGGGGACGCGTGAGAACGGCGCGGCGATGAACCGAGTCACAGCAGGGGGCGCCGGTGATGGCAAAGGAAGTAGGTCGGCGGCTGCTAACTGCGTCCAAAGAGACAAGGGAGGGGTTTTATTCGGAAAGAAGTAAAAGAGAATAAGTAGGTAGGAAAGGGTACGATATGGCAGCCGAAGGACGTTATAGACGGGTTCGTGGGTCGTGTGTTAAGGAAGACTGTGATGGTGGTTGGTTGGTAAGTCCAGCAAAAGCTCTCATCAATGCTTGCGCGAGGCCACTAGTCCGGAACAAGGGATGTGGCTCAACCGAGTGGCGGTGCATTCTAAGGAACTTGCCAGACTGCACACTTGGCACATACTAACCACCCTTCGTCTTGAATCTTGGGTCTACTGTGTTGATATCGCGGGTAGTCTGTGTTTCATTTGAGACGGTTTCGATGGGAATCATTCTGTGAATATTCACGAACTGACTGGTTCTTTAGTATACAAACACACATCCATCCATCCCGTTCTTTCTCTCTATTTCCTGTTTCCATATTTCTCTTCAACAATCTTCCCCACGACATCCGCACTGTTCTTGTCTCCCTTCTTCTTTGACCCCCCTCCACGTTTCCGCTTCTTTCCCGCTTCCTTCTTCTCCAAACCTTCATCCTCGTCATCATCTCCAAAGTTGGTGCTGCCACCAAAGCCCATATCGATATCATACGAATCACGTTCATGGGCTTCCATAAGTGCTTTCCGCCGTCTCTCTCTCTCTTCTTCCTCTTTCGTGTGGATGGGCGCCAGTTTAGAGGCCTTCTGGAGCGCCGCAGCAAGCTCAGGATTGGATGAAAGGAGGTCTGAGGCGGAGGCTGGTGGTTTGTAGGTATCTGAATCTGAGTCTGCCGTGGATTCGTTGAAGTAATTGACCATTGGTCGAGGTGGAGGTGGCATTGCTTCATTTGGTTCAACCTCTGCTCCTGGTTGCGGCCCCTCTTGTTTTTGTCGCTTTGGCGGTTCCGTATCAGTACTCTCACTATCATTATCATCATCACCGAGTGCAGCCAAAGGATCATATTCAGCCGCGCCAGCAAAAATGTCACCATCTTCATCTTCCTCCTGTTGTACTTGGACACCTGGCAGTGGTGGTGGCATCATTCCCATGACCCTGGTTTCTCGGGGAGGAGACCCTTCCGCCCGCGCTTGCCGTTCTTTGTCACTCCTCTTGACCTTCCGTTTCACCTTGCCATCTGCACCGACGAAATGCTTAACCTTCACACCATCTTCTGTCTCTTCTATTCTCTCCTTTCGTTCTCCAATCTTCTTGAACTTGGATCCCAAACTAGGTTGGGCCGCCTCCTTTGCCGCCTGTCTACTCCTCTTCAACTCTGCCAGAATTTCCGCGCGAGTCTGTGGTTTTGGTGCCAACTCTCCACGCTTCTTCTCCTTCCTTTTTTCAACAGTCACTACCTCCTCTTCCAATGCTTTCTCCAACTTTTCTTCCAAATCTTCCTCTGGTGTTTCCGGTTCTTGGTCTTCCTTCTTTTCAGAGTCCTCCTCCATGACATTTTCGCCACGTCGCACTCGTTGCAAAAGCGCAAAATCAAGACCTTTGACTAAATGTGTGCTCTTGACATCACCTCCAAGTAACTTCGTCTGCTTCACGTATTCTTCGCGGTCAATGTGGCCTTCCTTCGCGAGCTGCTCAAGCGCCTCAAGCCGCCGCACCCGCTCATCCTCGATACTACCTTCAGCTTCGCGGAGAGCTGCAGCGCGATCGGTATAACCTTCGGCGAACTTTGTGCCTTTTGGGGCCGCCGAGGAGCGGAATTTCTTGATGGGTTGTTGCGAGGCTCGATGGGCGGCAAGTTGGCGCGCAAAGTCATTATTGCCGGTTGTGAGAGAGCGCCTGGAGTCGTCAATACCTAAGTGTGAGAGAGGAAGGCGGGTGAACATACGGTGTCATTGGTATTGACGATCGCATCTTTGAGCCCAGAGCGGGCATGGTGGATGATGCATTATTAGTGGAACTGGAGGGTTGATCAACCCTGGGTGTTTCTAGGAGCTTGCGAAATTGTGCATTGTTCATGACGCGAGGTGTAAGTGAGAAGGTGAGTGTTAACGTTCAGAATCAGGAGATTTGGGATTGAGTGGCTGATCAAATTGTGGCTGCAGAATCCTGTGGCTTGTTATCGGCTTGGCGTTTGTCAGTCGTTCTCTTCTTCGGCTCGTCTCCTTCCTGCTTCTGTCCACATCTCCTTCACCACCTCTCTGTTTCCTACCCCCTTCAGTCATCTCATAACCACCACAACTACCTTCTGCATACACAGGCATATACTCCAGTCTATCATCACCATCATCCTCCTCCTCCTCCTCCTTATCTCCATACTCCTCATCACCAGCCTTTTCCCAGGTCTTCAGCAGGCAGGCAAGGCAGGCCAGACAGACACAGCCCCTAGCACGAAACTTCATTTTCCGCCCGCTCCCGCTCCCGACCCCGATTTTATATTCCTCCTTGTCATACACCTACCTACCTACACGCACCTACTCTACACCTGCACCGATATCATCACATCCTCATTCACTCGCTTCCTGCCCCAGCACCGTCCATCACCATCCGAGCGCGTTTTCTTTCAGGTGTACACAGCAAGACAAACTCGAATATAATTAATTGGGTCGTATAAACATTCGCGTCCTTCAACCGTAGTTTGAACAATCCAAGAAATGTCTTCCCCAAGCGCATCCGGGGCTACTAAGCGGCCTCTCGAGGATTCCTCGTCACCCAATGTTAAGGACGAACATGACTCCAAGAGACCAGCCCTGGAGAAGGGAACTCAGGACGATACTGAGAGATCCGTTTCGCCATCTCCGGTTAAGGCGGAAGTGAAGGCAGAGCAGGAGGAGGAGGAAACAGCCACCTCCACTGATGCCGCCCCTGCCGATACTAAAGACGGCGATACCGTTGTTCCTGATGCACCTCGCCAGGATCAGCAACAGCATCAGACCTCCGCCCAGCCGCAGATTGACGAGAGTCAATGGATTCATATACGTGCATTGATTACCTCTGCTGAAGCTGCTACAGTCATTGGCAAGGGCGGCGAAAATGTGACTCAGATCCGCAAGATGGCAGAAGCAAAATGCACCGTGTCGGATTATCAGCGTGGCGCAGGAGAGCGCATTCTGACGGTCAGCGGGGCCGTGGATGCTGTCGCCAAGGTAATTTACGATCTCTTCAATTGCAGGAGCTCGAGAGCGCGGTTAGCTAACGCGATAGTTAGGCATTTGGACTCATCATCCGCACACTCAACAATGAGCCGCTTGACCAAGCATCTTCCCCACAGTCAAAAACGTATCCGTTGAGGTTGTTAGTACCTCACATCCTCATTGGCTCGATCATTGGCAAGGCAGGATCTCGCATACGCGAAATCCAGGACGCGTCAGGTGCGCGACTCAATGCCTCCGGATCTACGCTACCGCTTTCTACAGAGCGTTCTTTGGTCGTGACTGGAGTCGCCGATGCCGTTCATATTGCCACATACTACATCGCTAATACTCTTGTGGAACAACTCACTGAGCGATATGGAGGACCTGCAGCTTCCGCTTATGCTACCCGAACCGGCGGACCGGCTGGCCCCATCCCCGGTGGAATGCAAGTTATCCCATACCAGCCACAACCTCTCCACGGTTCCTATGGTCATCCAGATACTTTCAAGCGACATACCAACTCATCCCAGCGTACCCCGGCTAACCCCTACGGTATGCCTTACCTACACGGACAGGCCCCAGCGCCAGCACCACAGGCTCCGATCCATTACCCCAATCCTCAGGATGCCGGGGGATACTCCGGTGCTGGACCCCACCAACCTGGCCAAGCTGTTGGTCCAACGCCACAAGCTGGACAGGCCTCTAACGCAATGGCTATGCTGCCTGGCCAGCCTCTGACCCAGCAGATCTTCATCCCTAACGACATGGTTGGGGCGATCATCGGCAAGGGTGGAGCCAAGATTAACGAAATACGTCAACTCTCTGGGAGTGTCATCAAGATTAACGAGCCGCAGGACAATAGCAACGAACGTCTGGTTACTATCACGGGAACACAAGAGTGCAATCAGATGGCTTTGTACATGCTGTACTCAAGACTTGGTATGTTTTGAAATCTATACTACTGACGACAATCGCTAATGGCGTGGTGTAGAGAGCGAAAAGCACAGAATTTAGAGCCCGAGAATGGACAAATGCCGGACTTTCTCATTGTCACATTCTATCATCCAATATAAGCACGGATATGGATGTTGTTGTATCTTTTTATTCCGTTTCTAGTTCTCATCTCTGGGTTTCTTTCTTTGAATGGGTGTATGTCGATTGTTACGATATGAGCGCACAAAAAAGTGAAATATTACAGTTGCCTTTCAGTTCCTCGTGTGGTTTGTTCGCGTTGGAGGAGGTAGTGGTGGCGGCGGAAGGAATGAGCAACTGTATTGAAGGGGTATTTTCACCTGTCCTCTGTTGGTTTCTGGGTTGGTTCGATTGCGCTGGACTCTCAACGTGGTGCTAGTAATGTGCTGCTGCTTGTCATTCGCTGGTTTCTTGTTCATAATTTTTTTGTACGATTTAAGCCGTCTCGTGCTCAAACTCTAGTGGCTGCCTCGTCCCAACGATCGCGAGGCTGGATACGAGACATTAATTTACGGTCTGTCAACTGTACACTTCGAAGGACTTGGTAAGTAAATTGTGCCTGGGTGAGGGTTAATTGCGATCTCTTCCCTACTTCCTAAAGCAAAAAGCATTTGCGATCTTGTCATACCACGCTGCTGACTTGCGCCTCGCTCTCGCATACTCACCCTACGTTCGCGAAGCGAAGATCTGGTGAGGCAACCGAAAATGGCTGGCGGCCATTGGAACGTAGTTTCGAACGCTTGCGTGCTCAGCGCCGTGCTGGCACAGGTGTACTCGTACATACCACGGCATTTCCAGGCGCTGAAACCCCTTCTTTAATAGAGAAATTTATGCATTGTGATAGATAGACGGCGGTTCTTTCACCCGTCCGTCCGCATTGACAAAAGTGCCGGCCTTGGTAGAGTAAGCGCCATAAGCTTCCGAGACTACCTACTTAGTGGCTAGTACAGTTAGTCCTTGCTATACCGCAACTCGATGTAGCGGATACCTTGCAGTACCGCATTGTCTGGGAGCAGAAAGTCTTCCTCCAGCAAAAACCCACCTGTCATACCGGATTCTGGCCTATAACGGACCGGATGGGATTGTTGAAAATATTAATCCCTGCTCCCATACAAATAATTTTTCCTATGCCAAGGTGCATTATACCGAATTGGGTATGTATGACGCCACAAATACTCTAGTCTCGAACTGCTTACTGGCGCTGCGCCAAGCAGTGGTTCGAGACTACAAATACTCTTCCAGATCCATGGTGGGCTATTTTCGGTCTTGATTTACCAAATTTGTTAGCTGCATGTGACTGAGTGCTGAGTAATTAATTTTATACCGGAACCTTGCTATACCGGACAAAAAGGCTGTGATTTTAGGGTATAGCAAGGGCTAACTGTACCGTTAAAAAGGACTCCCAGCCTCCTCCTACTCTACAACCCCAAGCCCCGGGTATAAGTTCTGGAATGGGTTGAGAAGGTACGGTGAGGTTTCCCCACAATATAGAAAGCTTCATGCCACATCAACGGCTGTGCGCTAGCGAAAATATCTAGCCGCCTGACAGCGCTCGAGTCTTCGAGTTCGACACTGCTGTATAGTATCTACAAGCATCAACTGCTTAGAAAATTCATGGAACTCACCTCTTAACCCTGGACCGAGGCCAGCGGCAAACAGCTCCCGAGCGCGGACTCGGAGCCGGCACTTAGGAACCAAAATCATGCCATAGAGTACCAGTGGTTGGAACCCACTGGAACCAGTTACATCGTTACATCCAAAGTGAATACACTCCGTTTCGGGCATGTATAAGTCACTCAGGAATGTTAAGTTGTAAGTGCAAGGACAACAGTGCTAGGGTTAGGTGTCCGGATAGCAATGAATCCGTCATGGGTGTAACAAATTTACAGCTGTGATTAAAGGGTGCGCATGCCCGTCATACGCCACGATACTAGCGGCACCGGCGTTGTCAATGTGTCCATGCCTCAAGCTTCCCCTGACTTTGAACTGCTACCTTGGTAAGGTACCAGGTAGCTTTTCAACGAGCTGACTGACTGGCTGGCTGGCTGAGTGAGGGAGTTTCGTTGATCCCAGATTAGAACCCTCGGTTCAGCCCTTCCAGTCAACAGCTCATTCTACCTGCAGACCACCGTCAGTCCAACGACGAACAAAGAAAAACTCGATGGGATTTTGAATTCTGCATGCAGACAATTATATCTTGCTTAGCGGTATTGTCGAATCTGGAGTTGTGCAGGTGAACGGGTAGGCGAAGTTTTAAAACAAGTTCGGCGTGCGCCGCAGGTACCACATGCACACAGGGCACCATTCACTCCAGGCGGTGGATAGTGCTATTTCTGTCATGGTTTGCTGCAATCCCCGACTGAAACATGCCCGATGTGGAGAATTCCTGCCTTCGAAAATTACTGGTTCGAGTAGGTTTCAGCCACTCAGCAGTTCTGGTACTTTGTCTGTTCCCTGCCCTATGTAACATCACATCATTCATTATGCTCAGCCCCGGAAGGTGAGCGTGAGGGAGGGTACTTTGCATGAACCTGGTCATCTCTTTCCTTCCATCGATCGTTTTATAAAGTGCTGCTGCTGTAAGGGCATTGGTATCCGAACGAAGGCAACGGCATTCTTTTCAAAAGACGAACGAATAAAAATTATAAAGGCCTCAGCACTCTTTCCATAAAACCGGGCCACTTCCACCCCCACAACAACAACAACATCAACGTCAATAATAATAATTCAAACACAACACACACAAGCACAACTCTCTTTCACGAAACTATCGCTTGCACACATACATTCATTCAATCATGACGAAACTCGCAGTGCTTCTTGCCGCGTGTCTGAGTCTTCAGGGCGTCTCAGCACTCTGGCCAATCCCAGCCCAGTACTCGCAAGGCAACGACACCTTTTGGTTGTCATCCAGTGTTTCACTAGAATTTGGTCATGGTCATGCAAAAGTGAATGCTGGTGATTCTGCAGGCCTCGGATGCTCCGTTCGTTTTCCCTCCCACTCCAATTCCTCCCTTTGTTTATAAAAATTCCCCAAGCTAATGCAGAAACCAGGCCTTCGGGAGTACGCATGGCAGTGGCGACGATTCTTCCAGTAGCAAGAAAATCCACGACGCCTGGGACCGCACCAAGGATGCGCTCTTCAAGAACAACATTGTGCCGTGGAAATTCCATCCTAAAGGCCACAACTTCGAGCCATCCCCAGGAAGCGGAACGAAGATCACAAAGGTGGTGGTGACACAAACCGGCGAAGACATTGAGAAGCCGGATTACCAGGACATGAAGGAGGCATACAACCTCATCATCCCAGCTTCCTGCGGAACAATCTATATCGAGGCCGAATCGTCGCTGGGTGTCCTCCATGCCTTCTCAACACTTGGGCAGCTATTCTATGCACCGGCTAAGAAGTCCGATGCGGTCTGGGGCAAGGGGCCAGTCAAAATTTCGGACAAGCCCAAGTTCCAGCATAGAGGATTGAATCTGGATATTTCGAGACAGTGGTATCCAAAGGAGACAATCCTGAAAACCATTGACGCATTGAGCTGGAACAAGATGAACCGACTGCACCTTCACGCCACCGACTCGCAGAGTTGGCCAATCGAAATCCCAGCGTTGCCAGCATTGGCAGAGAAGGGTGCCTATGCCCCTGGATTGACGTATTCTCCCCAGGATGTCCAGGATATCTTGGATTATGCCGAGGCGAGAGGAATTCAGGTTATTGTTGAGATCGATATGCCGGGTCATACCACGTCCATCGCTGAGGCGTACCCAGACCTGATTGTTGGCCGCAATATCCAACCCAATTGGGACACATATGCAGCCCAGCCCCCGTCGGGAAGTTTGAAGCTTAACAACAAGGATGTCGACAACTTCATAACGAAACTGTTCAAAGATCTTCTCCCCAGGCTTAACCACCACACAAAGTACTTCCACACTGGAGGTGACGAGGTGAACAATGCTATTTACAAGCTCGATCCTGGAGTGGGTACGGACGATAAGCAAAAAATCCAACCACACTTGCAAAAGTTCATTTCCCATGTGCAGAGTGAGGTTAAGAAGCAGAAGATGAGCCCTGTTGTGTGGGAGGAGATGCTGCTGGACTGGAATATTACGTTGCCCCAGAAGACGATTGTACAGACGTGGCGGTCGGATGATGCGTCCGTGAAGACGACAACGGCCGGATATAGGACTATTGCAGGGAATTACAATTACTGGTATCTCGACTGTGGACATGGTTAGTAGCCCCATTTGAGATGTACAAACTCCAGAGGCTGACGGTATTTTAGGTCAATGGTTGGATTTTGGTGGCCCCGCATATCAGAAGTTCTACCCGTTCGCCGACTACTGTAGTCCTCGTAAGAACTGGAGGTAAGCATCGCCGTCCCCTCTCTAGCCATAGATTGTTCTGACTGGAATTAGATTGATCTATTCATACTCCCCCGACCAGTTCCTCACTAAGGAACAAGCCAAACTCGTCCTGGGCGGAGAGATTCACATCTGGTCGGAGCAAATTGATTCACAGTCTCTGGACGTCATGCTTTGGCCCCGTGGAAGTGCCGCTGCCGAGGTTCTCTGGAGTGGCCGTACAGACGCAAACGGCGTCAACAGGACGTTTGCAGATGCGTCCCCCAGATTGGGAGAGATGAGGGAGCGTATGGTCGCCCGAGGGGTTCAAGCCAGTCCCGTCATGCAGCTCTGGTGTCACCAGGTATATCTAGACTTACTTTCCATCTCCATCGGTTCATTCACTAACATAAACATCAGAACGTTGGCGACTGTGAGTTGAACAAGTAAGACAAAAATGTTACGCGATAATAAGTGCTATTTGATGGGGGAGTATCATGTACGTACTGTATCTGGATTGGTGATATATATATCATTTTGGATTTCTTTTCATGCATTTTGGTGGGGCTTATGACAGACGAATATATATGGATATATGGGATGATGTACTTTATTTAATACCATGACGCTGTATTTGTACCCTGCTCCGAATATGGAACCCCTTGCAAGCAAATCGATCATACATATGTATGCGTTCTTTATATCATACTTATTGTTTGTAACTTCCACTGCCGGTTCTCCCCCGCTCTACCTACCCCGCCATTTGGAACTCCATGTACCCTAGAGAGTTCACACGTCATATTATTCCAAGCTACAGCTTTCCTACCGAGATGGTCGCATTCGGTATCCGGAGTGCGGGACGCCGGCGCCGGGAAGTCTACCAGACGCAGATTTAGGCGCAAAACAGGCTGAAGAATTTCTTCATGGAGCAAAAGTTGAAAAAAATCACCATGGGTCACCACCACGGAAGCCAACCAACCATGTTCGATCCAAAACACTTCACTATCGTATCTCATCTCCCGATCCGCGTCACCCGTTTTTGACACCTACAGACGCCGCGGAAGAAGAAAGAAAAGAAAAGCACATAAAGAGGTGTGGGAGCCTCGCTTGCGAAACGAAGTTCGGTGATCCTAGTTAGGGCAGGGATTGTCCGCTTGTGGTATCCGCCGATAAGTACGGATGGAAGAACGTGGGCCCATCGGAGTGCAGGAAAAAGATGAGGATGATAATGCAGAGTACGTACATGCGTACCCACCTACATGTGGGTGAGGGAGGGGGGGGGGGGGGGGGGGGGGGAATCGTTCGATCGTTTGGGGATGATATATATACTGTGGATTCCCCGATGCGCTCCGTGAAGTGAGGGTGTAGAGTCTGATCCATCGACCCAGAGCGATTTCATCAACCTGTGGGTTTATTTGTGGGATTGTCCGTCAAGGCTACTTACTATACGGAATCGAAGGCCCCATAAGAAAACGAACGATGTTGCTGGATTCCCTCCCTCAGTCATGGGCGGGGTTATTGGCGACTCTTACCGTCGCGGTGGTCCTGATGGTGGTTGTTGCGAAGGTAGCTAGGAATAGGAAGATATACAAGCTTGGGAAGAGGTCGGCTGTTATTGAGTCGTATTTTTTTGGTTTGTCCTACCGTTATGCTGAGAAAGACTCTGGGGTTAATATACAGATATAGGTATCACTGAGACGAAGGAGGCGTTCAAGTATGCGAGGATGAACCGGAATAGGGACTACTGGACCATGCGGCACGAGAAGTATCAAAACTATACAATGGAGATGGAGGTTCTTTGGGATAGGCTTATCTTGACTTCGGAACCGGAGAATATCAAAGCGATATTGGCAACGCAATTTCATGATTACGGTATATTGTCCTTCCATATATACACTTCCAAAAGATCCCTCCCGCTAACCTGTTGATAGGCAAAGGCGAGGTCTTCCACGAACAATGGAAGCCCTTCCTCGGGGATAGCATCTTCACCACAGACGGCAAAGAATGGCAAGGTTCCCGCCAACTAATCCGTCCACAATTCGTCAAAGACCGCGTCTCAGACCTCCACATCTTTGAACGACATACACAACACATGCTCCGTCTTATCCCCCGTGACGGCTCTACAATCGACATCGCAGACCTCTTCTTCCGTCTCACTCTAGACTCTGCTACCGACTTCCTCCTCGGGGAATCCGTAAACTCTCTCGGCACAACGGGAGAATCTGAGTTTGCAAAAGCGTTCGGGCAGATACAAGAACATGTTAATGACATCACACGTGCGGGGCCATTGGCGGTGTTTATACCCGATAGAGAGTTTAAGAAAAACCTGGCGGTTTTGAATTCGTTTGTGGAACCGTTTGTGGAGAAGACGTTGCGGATGAGACCCGAGGAGTTGAAGGGGAGGAATGAGACGGATTATAATTTTTTGCATGCTCTGGCAGGGTTTACGAGGGATCCGAAGGTGTTGAGGGATCAGTTGGTCGCTGTGTTATTGGCTGGGAGAGTTTGTGTCCCCCCTCCCCTTCCCGGGCAATGTACCACTGGGACCAAGGCGCTGATGGATGTTTTCGTGCAGGACACTACGGCGGGAACTTTGAGCTGGGCGTTGTTTGAGCTCGCGAAACGGCCAGATTGTGTCCAACGACTAAGGAACGAAATCCTCGACACAGTTGGCCCCGACGCTGCACCAACATATGCCGATCTGAAGGGGATGAAGTATTTGCAGCATGTTATGGATGAAACGCTGAGACTCTACCCGGCCGTTCCGTTTAATATCAGAGTTGCGTTGAAGGATACATTCCTTCCTGTCGGTGGAGGCGAGAGTAAACTCGAGGTATATGTCTATCATACTATGTAGCTCATACAAAAGCCCCGCCACTAACAACCATGATTTATCTACATATAGCCAGTAGGAGTCCCTGCAGGCACCGCATGCGCATACTCAGCAATAGTGATGCAACGACGAACAGACATTTTCGGCCCGGACGCGAACGAGTTTAAACCGGAAAGATGGGATAATTGGGCTCCGAAGCCGTGGACGTTTATTCCTTTCAATGGAGGGCCGAGGATATGTCTGGGCCAGCAGTTTGCGTATACGGAGATGGCGTATACTCTTTGTAGGTATGATAGCACCCTCCTCTTGTGCGGTGGTAGGGGCAGTATTGATGTTTTTTTTAGGCTGTTCCAGAATTTTGATGCGTTGCTGGATAGAGCTACGCAGCCACAGTTTGAACGATGTGAGACTACGATAAGTCCTGGTGCTGGGGTGAAGGTTGCGTTGAGGCCGGTGGAGAAGTAGGTTTTTTGGTGCGGCTGGTTACATCAGTTGGGGGGTTTATTATGTTTTCCTTTAAATATTGAGGCTACTTACTGAATAGAGAGATTTCAGATATCTTAAAAAACATGTATGGTCTCTTGTATCGAATTCTGAGAAGCACACTCCGAGATACTTACTGTGTGGTCGGTCGTCAAAATATCCCATAAAGGAAAAGCCACCCTTTATCATTATAACAATCCCGTCACTTTTTGGCCCTGCTTTTGCCCCTCAAGATCCAGCTAGGCTCGGTACAAGATAGTGGAGGTTGTTACATGTTCAAGAACTGAAAGATTAGCTTAACCGGTGCAATAAACACCAGGTGCTCTAAACACCGGCCGCGGGTTCGAAACCTCATAGCGCTCTAAATGTCCCAGGCTCAAAACCTCAGGCGCTACAAACGCCAGACCGCGGGTTTCAAACCTGTTACTTTGTGTCCCGGCTTTTGCCTTTCGAAATCTGGCTTAGGCTTTGTACAAAATGATAGAGGACGTTGCATTTCCAAGAGCTGATAGCTTAGCTTAACCGGTGCTACAAACACCAGGTGCTATAAACACCGGGTTCGAAACCTGATGACGTTCTAAACGTCAGGACCCAGGCTCAAAACCTCATGATCATGGTGCTGTAAACACACACCGAGGTTCGAAACCTCATGGCGCTACAAACGCAGCTTGAATAGACCGCGGGTTTCAAACCTCCAGGACTCACCCTTTTGCCCTCCGAATGGACGGTTTTCGTAGGGTCATCGGGTATCACTAGTCTGTATGGTCACACTAAAGGTCACTTCAGATTCGCACTAGGAATCTGTATGACGACATGGGTGAGTTCTCTGGGCGTAAGAATGGTATTAATGGCCCCCAAATACCCCGTGGAATTTGATGGGGATTAGTAGCAGTTAGGACTTTTCGTGTGCTTGAAGAGTGACAAAGTTTCCGCAGTTGGAGCACAAATCGTCACTCGGCATTCTCCACCGTGGGGAATTTGTTTCCGATTCTGCTTCACGATTGAGTGAGAGAGCCCGGAATGGATAGGATAGTACATAAAGGGATTGCTTGGTAATTTAACAGCAGAAAAGTCTAGCTGGAGAAAAAGTCAACCAAATCAAAAAAAAAATCTAAAACAAAACCCAATAGCTTTTAACCTTGAAGCGTCTCCCCTCCCACCGCTCCATTCATCGCCACTATGGCTGCGTTGGAGGTTGTTGAGATGGTGGTGGTGGTGACATATACTGCTGTTGCTGGTACTGATACTGCTGCTGTTGCGGCAGTGGGGGAGCATGCACCGACGGATTCCCGGGAGAAGGCGTAGTCTGGTAAGCTTGCGGTTGCGGGACTGCATACACCGCTGCCGCCGGGGGAGCATATGGTTGCTGCTGTGCGTATGGCTCATGCTTAAACTGCGGTGTCGTCGGTACAGAATACCCCGGAACCGGTGTTTGCAGCCCACTCGGCACCGGTATATAACTCTGTGTTGCTCCAACAGCAGTCTTATCCCCCGAACCACCGCGTTTCTTCAAACGCGCAGCGTACACGGCGGTCACAAGAAACGTCAACCTTTTTCTTCTTTTTCAGCAGACTGTTCAGAATGGTGGAACTTGAGGTACTCTACTGACATCAACGAGATTGTGAGTGCCAATGTCGCTTTGTAATAACCCGCGTGCGGCCCCGTTTTGTTATAGATGTGATGGGCGCTCATAACGCTTACTAACATTGCCATCCCGACCAACCAGAGGACGAAGAGGAATGTGTCCCATATGTGGAAGAATTTCAGGGCACTGATGTTACGTCGTGAGCTGCAGCATTGTGTGCTGAGGGAGGTGAGGGCGGTGGGGGCTGATATAACTCCCTAATTATGCTCGTGAGTTGTGTGGAACGGTGAGTGCGGAGGGTACGAACTAGTGCTAGGAGTAATGCTTGCGGAATTCGTGGGTTCATTGAAGTAGAGCTGGAGGAGGAGGAGGAGGAGGAAGTATAAGTGGAGTATGAGGATGATGATCCTCCCCCACCGCCTCCTCTCCCCGGAATAGCATAACGCCTGACGAGGCGATAGCTGCCATAATTAAAGTCGGTGAAGTCGTTGTCGAAGTAAAACACCAGCGCTCCACAGGAGTATTCTAGCAACGGGCAGAGTAGGAGTTGAGACACACGGATGAGGATGTAAACAATGGAAAAGGGTCTCTTTCTTGTCATTTCTGCGGACAAGTCGATGCTGGCAATGAGAGAAAGGAGGCCGTAGAGATAGACATCCGGGGAAAAGGCCGTTTTTAAACTCACAACAGAAATACGCCAAGATCGTGAATACGAGGTCTTGAGACGTTGGTGGTGTTGGTTACACGATCTAATGCAGGACTTAAAATTTATTTGATAGGGCTGGGTACGATCGGCGTTCGATACCGCTGTGAAGTCTTTGGTGTCTGAGACAGGTACTAAAAGTACGTCGTGCCAGCCATGTAAGGTACGCAGTCACCAGTGCTGCACAATGTCAGCGTGAAGTTTATATCTTGTAGGATACAAGGGAAACTAATCAGAACATTATTTCCCAGTGTTTGGAATCAAGCGAGGCCACCATTCCCAGCGTTCAGATCGACCACCGGACAGATTTGTAGGTTATGAATTGATTCCATGGACTTGTTCTCTTCCACCATAACGGTAGAACGCCGTTCCAGTTGAATGAGCGGTACCTGCGAACGCGATGGCGATTAAATGCCGAACGCGCGTTGACGATGACTAGTTTTGATGGCTGTACTCTCGGACGGGAGAGCGTCGAACGTTGTGACTGTTATGTATGCGAGTGATAAAATGCTGAGATCTGGCCTGAAAGCGCCCATCCGCTTGTCTCGTGCCGCAGGATATCATAGGCGGTGGCGATGCAAATGGTGCGGTATGGAGATGGAGGGAGCAATTGTTGATGGGGAGATGAGTGGGAGTATTGCGAATCGAGTTTGTTGTTTTTTTCTCTTCCTTCCCTTCTCCGGGTTGACTGAGGAAGTGACAGCTGCAGGAAGTCCTCTGTGCGGCTCAAAACGCGTCAAAAGCAGCGGTTTTGTAGCTGTAATGTAACCTAGCTGCGTCATGGGTAAAGCATGGGATTAGGATGAATAGGCTTTCTCCAGGATACATCTTCACACCGTGAGCCAAATCAGGACTGACATCGAGTGTATGTGACTGAACACAATTTCAAACTTCCCGAGAGAGAGAACCACAACTAAGTGACGCAAATATGTTGGGACGTCTAAATGCCCCCAAAGAGTATCTCGGAGCTTCCGTGTTTCTGTTCAACAGTGCTAGCTCTTTTTATGACGAGGGGCGGGTTTAAAGATAAATGGAGAACATAGTGCGTGGTAATGGGAATATGGACTGGGAAGAGTTTGACGTAAATGGATGGGAATGTTAATGCTGGCATTGGGATGTGACAGATATATATCAGGCGTCCATTTTACTGTCTCCTTTGGGGCAAACTCCAGGGACACCATGGAGCGGGCGATATCACGCATCTGGCACCTGCACGACTACTTGTTCTCCTACGCACTGTCACATTATAAATAATTCTATAATAGGCCGGACCACGCAAAGATCTCCAACTAGTCAGGCCACTCGCTGCAGCTAATCATAATAGTGCCCCTAATATGCACGTATGCCCAGACCATCCGTTCTCCCACTAGACCGGAACACCTCCCTGCACCTACATCCGTCAAATTTATTTGAGATGTTGGTAACCTGGACATCTTATTACCCACGGGTTTTGGTGGGAGTGCCTACAGAAGTTAGAGTGTGCTTCATGATCTGGGATCTATCCGCTGCAACATAATCGCTCGTCAGGATCGCAAAACAAGCCGCTCGGCGATCCCCCGCTGGTCAGGCCACCTGTGAATGTTAGGTCTTCCTTGAATACCATCGAGATGTCTACAGGGCTCTCTATGACAGTCCTACTGGACTGGAACAGCTGTAGAGGGATGACGGTTGGCCTTGCGTGCATAACAGTCTTATAAATCACCGAAAACAGTCCGAATAGTTCTCCTATTTCTTCCGCCTTTGTCGGTTTGCACTCGAATCTTCCATCACACGCGTGCCAGTACCCGATCAATGGTGTAACGCGACCACGATTCTGCGCATCGCCGTTGGTCAAAGATGGCGGAATTGGTTTCCTAGCCTAGGGTCTAGGGCTCAGGCGTAGGGCTCGCTCCGTCCTCAACAAACAACAAACAACCCCCCTGGGCAAACGCCGTCATCACCACCTCCACCCATGGCGGTCATCACATCAATCTCCACATTTTGCAAAATTTTGAACCGTTCTACCATAATTCTGCAGCCTTCCATCACCGGGCATATGCAGGCCTTGCACCGGATCACGCCGGGGTAAAGTACTCTACTCTACATATTCCCCGCCAGCAGGGTCTCCCCCGTCACCACGACTGGTTCCTCTCGGTTACGGGGGCGGGTATCGAACTAAGTGCTGAGGATATGGCATAATCTCGCCCACGTCCCGAGTCAGCTGAAAAAGCTTCGTTCTCCTGTTCGTATAGATAAGGCAATATATAAACCTCGTAGTCTGCCGTAGTGAGCGATTCGTCCGTCAAGCGCGGCGCCTAACAGCCAGCCCCGAGATTTCTCGCTCGAGTTTGCTCTCTTCTTCTTCTTCTTCTGCTCCCCAATTGCCTTTAATCAATCACGATGGCATCATCCTTCAGGTCTAACCAGCCTCCCCAGACCAGTGTAGCTGAAAAGCTCGGGCTCGCGTTGGTAATGGCAAACGCTCGTACGAAACACTCCTCTACCCCTTATTAACCGCCCGCTGACGGGTAAACAGTGCGACTTGCCTTCCAGCAGTACCTCGCAGCATCAATCTCCTCCCCTCCTCCGAACCGTCCTCCCAAAGCGGTCCTTGTTCAATCCGCTGCACTCCGCACCGTATTCGGCTCCACAAATTGGCGCCAACAACATTTGAGGGCTCCCCCATCGTCCGTCACATACAAGACGTGGGTTGAAGAAGCGGCACAGAAGGGTTTGGGATACGAACATGCGGTCGAGGATATATTAGGTGGTGGGTTAGAGACACGGATAATGTGGATTGGACCGCCGTGGAAGACGGGGGATACGAGCCGTAAGATACTGCTATATATCCATGGCGGAGGATTTGTGATGCCTCTTGCTCCGGCGCAGCTACAGTGGATGAGGTTTTTGAGGGAGGAGGTGAAGAGAACACATGGACAGGATGTGTCCGTCGCGGTGGTAGAATACTGTAGGTTCTACCATTGAGAAAGGGAAGATATTGGCTGATGTGAGTGATAGCGACGGCCCCAGGGAAGGTGTTCCCTACTCCGTTCCATCAAGCCACATTGGCTCTGAACCACCTTCTTGCGGCAGGATGTCCTCCATCAAACGTAAGGCCACCACGACCCCTTGCATTCTTTGTCATGCCATAACAGTTTCCATTTGTGTAGATTTCAATTGTCGGAGACTCTGCAGGTGGCAATGCAACGCTCTCAATACTTTCACATATTTTGCACCCGTACCCCGGGGTCACACCCGTGCTACCTCTTTCGGAGCCACTCGCATCTGCAGTCCTCATTTCCCCATGGGTAACCATGGCCACCGATTCGGAATCCTTCGTTAAATACCAAGACATCGACTATGTTACAGCGAAGCTTGGAAAATACTGGGGAGGATTAGCGATGGGCCAGGGGACAACCGAGAACGAAGCGGCTCGTGGACGGTATCATGCAGAAGCTTTGTTGGCTCCTGAGAGCTGGTGGAAGGGTCTGGATAATGCGGTTAAGTTTGTTGGAATTACAGCTGGAGGGTGCGAGACATTGGTGGATCACATCTTGAAGCTCGACAAGAAGATTCGCGCTGAAGGTGGGACGAAGTTCGAATTGTTTGTTGATGAAAAAGAGATTCATGATGGACCTATTTTGGACTTTTTGGCAGGGAGGCCAGCGAGTGAGGTAACGCTTAATGTGGCGAAGTGGTTGGGTGCCGGGTTTACGGATTAATTCTTAAACCCTGGCGGATGTACTCTAGCGGGTGCTCTATATTCGGGCCCTCGGAAGTTTATTGTACGAGGGTTAGGGATCGCCGGGTTCAATTGCATGCGGGGTGGGTGGATTAGCCTAAAGAAACTGCATTATCCATTGAATATCACGATGTGTACCTCTTTAACAATATCTACCGCAAACACCAGCGCAATTCGTGCAAAGCATAAATAACCTCCAAACCCCTTCCTTCCCCTCACAACCCCGAAAATCAACAACAATGTCCTCCCCGCTTCAAAGAAAACTCGCCATCATCACCGGTGCCTCCCGCGGTAACCGCATCCCCGATCTTCCACCCTGCATCAAAACTAACCCAACCCACCCACAGGAATTGGTGCCGCAGTAGCCCACAACCTCGCCTCCAAAGGCGCAGACCTAATCCTCAATCACTCCTCCGCCTCTTCCGCCTCCGCCTGTGCCCAAGTGGCCGACTCCCTCCGCACCCTATACCCCACCCTCTCTATCACCGTAATCGAAGCGGACATCTCCACCATCACCGGGCCGCGCACCCTCGTTGCCGCCGCCTCCGCCCGCCAAATCGACATCATAATCAACAACGCCGGCGTCGCAGGAAACCACTACATCGCAGAAGTAACCCCGGAAGAATTTGAACGCCAATACAACGTCAATGTCCGCGGTCCGTTGTTACTGATACAAGAAGCCCTGCCGTTCCTGCCAACAGATAGGTCAGGGAGAATCGTCAATGTCAGCAGTATTTCGGCTTCCTTGGGGTTGATGGCACAGAGTGTGTATGGTGGAACAAAGGCGGCGTTGGAGGCTATGACGAGAACGTGGGCGAGGGAGTTGGCAGAGAGGGCGACGGTTAATAGTGTTAACCCTGGACCAGTGGATACGAGGATGTGAGTATCCATTCCGGGGTTTTAAGGAGGAGGGGGCTGATGGATGGTGTAGGTATGGGACTACGACGGAGGAATTTCAAGTGCAGATGAGACCGCTGCTGCAGACGACGCCGTTGGCGCAGTTGAGTGAGGCGGAGAAGGAGGGGAGGTATAAAGACCGGGTAGAGTTGTATCAGGAGACAGGGGGACGGTGGGGGACGCCGGAAGAGGTGGCAGGGATCATCGGGATGCTGTGTAGTGAGGAGGCGTCGTATTGTACGGGACAGGTTGTGTGTGCGAATGGGGGGATGATTTTTCAACATTAGATTGCTGGGGAGGACATGTATGTTGGCTTAGAGACATTAATGCCAATGAACAGATGTTTGTGCAGTGTTTTGACTCGGGATTGAAGAACAATTTGGACTGATAGTGTGAACCATATGTAGATTCGGGAATGCACTCGATAATATCACAGCAGAGAGAGATCATATCAAAAGCTATTACTGTTCGAATTCATGCAAAATCCAAAGCTCCCATCATATATAAAAATACAAGCCGCCAAACCAAAGAAACTAATAGTACAAATAGGTATCATATCATATCACCCTCCTCGTCCTCCTCCTCGCCATTCCCCCCTTTCCATCATCATCTACCATCGTCTCCTCCTCGTCGTCGCCGTAGATCCCCGCCCATCAGTTCCTCTCATCCTCCTCGTCCCCGCCGCCTTCTGTCCAGGACGACCAGTAACAGTTCCCTTCAACTTCAACAGCGCACCAGAGATACGGTCGCTGATGGAAGGCCTGCGTTGGTGGTGGTGGTGGTGTGTCGCTGTGACAGGAGCGACAGGAGCGGCAGTCGTGGTGTGGTGATTGTGACGGCTACGTCTTGTGGTTGTGGTGTTGGTTGCGGGTCGCGGCCTGGTGAGGCGCGAAAAAAGTGAGGGCTTCTTGGTGCGGGTGGTGGTTGTCACCGGGGTGGTGCGGGCTGTGCGGCGGTGGGAGCGGCGCATCATTTTAATTGCGTTTGTGTTTGTTTGAGTGGCAGTAGTAGAAGTAGAAGTGGTAGTAGTGGTAGTAGGTTTGTTTGTAGTGGTTTGTTTGTTTGTAGGATGTTGATGGATAAGAAAGGATTATCAACGGCAAAAGATGGGTCGTTTTTATACAACTTCCCCCTCGCTACTCCAAGTGTTTTCCTGCTTTGAATGGGATGCGTCGTTGAATTTACTCGCAGAAAACAAGGTTTGTACACGGGATCGGCGATAGTTCTCGCGATCTTCATGAAGAGTTAGAGTTGGCGCACCGTCATCGGCGGGTCATGGAATTTCCAGAACGTCATTTAGAGTCCTTGATCCCAGCTTGAATGAACAGGGGTTGACGTCACGAATGATGTGATTGGTTGGCGCTTCTACGAGCAGGGAAGGAATTCATGCAGGCTGCAGGTCCGGGGCGTCTCGAGTGCGCGCATGCTGGGTTTTGTGAATCTTAGGACATTATCTTCATCCTTTTTCCCCTTGGTATGAAGACCCAGTAAGAGGTTGTCGTGATACATTCGACCATAGAAATGCATACCTGCTTTCTTGAGTGAATCCAGGTAGGGCTTTCCTGAGGGACGCCGTGAATATGAGGATGGCATTGTCTGGATTTTCATTAGCATTAGATAATTTATTAATCTCGTGGTTGCGTGTAATTGGGTTGAGACGAGACCTCTGCCTATCCGGTCGAGATGTCTGGCGATTTTGCGGTATATTTTTAGGCTTGGAAAAGGGATTTGTATGTATGGGATTTGCTCCGCTTACGCTGAGAACTAAGGGCATCCGGACTCAGTGTGTTGGCGGAGATTTCTGTTTGACTGTAGTTTCTGTCTTGTCTTTCGTTTCGTTGCAGTGATAGAAAAAAAGCCTTGGAACTTGGCCTCTGAAATGCCACATCACCAAGCCCTTGTAGAGGGCATACGCATCAGTTCTTGGTGTGATCATGACAGAGGCTCCATAGAGCCACCCATCGGTGTTATAAACGCTACACTCACGTTGCGGATTTGACATTTGCACTGATTATTGTTCTTTTTTTTTTTGTTTATCGCGCGGTTGAAAACAAGATCATATATGTATGCCTGCTTGATGAATGAATTCGCTCCTGGGCAGCTATATGCCATTATGGGAAATTAATCGATACGTTATCTACTACCACAATGTTTGACGAACCAAAGCCCCCTAGGTTTATTGTGTAAATAAGATCGGATGACCTGGCTTAACCGGTGGGGTGCTTTAAACGCTTATCTACCGATCGTGGGTTTAAAAACGCCAGTGCCAGGGTGCTAAAAGCATCCCAAGGTTGCAGGATCGAAACTTGTACTGATAATTATTTTTTGTACCACAGAATTGTCCGAATTCACTGCCGGCCTGGTGGATAAACTACCATACACAAGATCCTGCAGGAAGGCCTTCGTACTGTAGCTAAGTTGACTCAAGCCAGGGCTATGAGCCCGAACATAGGGATGAGATAAGATCGTGGATATATCTACTGGTTTTTGTTCCCGTGCGTGGAAGTTGATGGCTTGGATTTCTATGCTTTCCGGTTGTACTTCTTAAAATTTCACTCCTCGACACTAAGGGAACGAGCAACTGAACTGCTCCAAGACAAGCAAAAGAGAGAAAAAGAAGGCCCCGAACCCCGATGTTTATAACACCTATCAACTTTGATGTTTACAGCATCAACCTTTGGGTTTCGAACCGAGGCGTTTATAGCACCCTGACGTTTTGCAGCGCCAGTTAAGCTAGGTTTTTAGCCCTTGCTTAATGGAGGGTTTGGATCCTGGTACATAATGAAAACAACGTGTACAATCTGCCCTTGTACCCGGCCCTTCGCGAGCAATCTGGCGGCTGTGAATGGGAAACGAAACGATATCTTCTGCATCATTTGGTGGATTATGTGGGTGCGTTCCTACCACAAGGGGTGATCGGGGTACCGGAGTGGAAGATCCCTCCTCTAGACCAAGGACTGAGGACAGCAAAAGAAAATTATATGTGCAGGTTTTGAGCCTACGATGCGGTGTTGTGTTTAGAGCACCCGCCGGCAGCGTGTTTGCAACACGATCTGGTCTTCGTTTATTGGATCGGGATCTTGTCTTGGATGTGTGATAGAACTGGGATCTCTCAAGTTGGAGCCAAATACCTATTATATTCTAATCACACAATTTTCGCGCAGGTGTCCGGATTCACCCCAGGACGCAAGATCGATAAGTTACCAAACCTAAGACCCTACAAGTCCATCGTATCAACAATGCCAGGCCGCCTAGCTCGTGCTGAAAACATGCCGCTGGCGGGTGCTCTAAACACCAGGTACTGTAAATACCATGCGCTATAAACGCTGTGTGCGGGTTCGAAACCTGCATTGCCAAAGCTAATGAAATCGTTTTCGCGCCGGCGTGAAAATGAAAAGTTAACCCAATTAGGACAACTGTAGACAAACACATTGCTTTTCATACATGAACTTTTCTACACTCTATCAACTAATCCCGGATCATTCTTTTGCTATTCTCGTGGAAAACCACCTGTATATCAAATATGCAAGTAAACCTGGATACACAATGTGTCCATCGATATCATCTGAGGTCAAGTATCCTACTACAGGTTGCTCTTGTGCCCAAGCTTTTTTTGCCTCGCTCGGGGAGCCTGGAACCGAGGAGAAAATATGGTTAACGAGAGCAACTACAGGTTCAAATTTGCGATGCTTACTCTTTTGCCCTTTGAGATCCTAGTGCAGGTCCTGAACAACATGGAGGAAATCGTTGAATATTCAAGAGCTGATCGCTTGGCTTAGTTGGTGCTACAAACACCAGCTGCAGGTGCTGTAAACACCAGGGTTCGAAACCTCATAACGCTCTAAACGTCGGGACACAGGCTCAAAACCTTATGGCTCAAAACCTCATGGCTTAAAACCTCATGGCGGTACAAACGCTAAACCACGGGTTCCAAACCTGTCACTTTTTTGCCCTGCTTTTGCCCTTCGAAATCCAGCTAGGATTTGTACAAGATGGTGGGAATCATCACATATACAAGAGCCGATAGCTTAGCTCAGCCGGCGTGATGCTAGAAACACCAGGTCACGGTGCTGTAAACACCGGGGTTTAAACCTTATGGCGTTGAAACCGCCAGGCCATGGGTTCGAAACCTATGGTACTCATTATTTTTGTCCTAGCCCAGGCCCCGGATGTTAAAGTGAGATGTGCTCATTCTCAGTATAGTGCTCTAAAAAATGGACTATGCCCCGCACCGGCTCTTTATACGAAAACTATCCGGTCATGTCTCCAACCAAATACTCCTCAGGACGGTGGAAACCATCTCATATTCAAGAGCTGACCGCTTGGCTTAGCTGGTGCTATAAACACCAGGTGCTGTAAACACCGAGGTTCGGAACCTCATGGCTTTCGAAACGCCAGGCTACTGGTTGGAAACCTCATGGCGCTACAAACGCTAGGGCACAGGGTTGAAACCTGTTCTTTTGTTTCTTTCCCTACCTACGAGAGGCATTATAAAGCCGCCGCTCGGAAATGGGTAGAGCATTGCATCTTCATTGGTGTTGAACAGGATAGGGTAAACTGATCGAGATATCCCTTGAACTTCGTCTTGGGGATCGAGAACTATTTGCGATCCGTAAAGGTTTAGTTTCCCATACGCTGCAGCCTCAATTATGGTACTTGATGTGCTGCAGCTGTCACCCTATGCAACTATCGAATCCCTTAGCTAGAGTGGCTGTGGGTGGGGAGGGTGCTGAAAACACCACCTGGTGTTGTAAACGCCAGTTGCGGGTTCAAAACCTGCAATTATCACTCTTTTTCTCCTCCTCCTCCTGAGACAGTAAAACTTACCCGCGCGGCAGTATCTGAATTCGAAGATGGCCATGGGTACAAAATTCCGCGACCAGCGAGAAATGCGGGATCCGCAAGTTATCAGTTTTGCTTAAGCTTCTTATCTTCTGGCTATGCTTCAATACGGCCGAATATACATGGGCCTATTCCAGTCTAAATTGCAGAGGACGGTGCTGTAAACACCAGCTACTGTAAATACCAGGCGTTGCAAACGCTGAGTGTGGGCTGCTGGTTCGAAACCCGCCGTGATCACTCTTTTTTTCTTTCTATTGGGAAAAATGTGACCATATTCACCCCTAAGCAACTCTCTCAAGAAAGCCAGATACGCTGTTGAAATAGGCAATCCATCTATGAGATTGGTACACTATTCTACCATAAATAACATCCCGTAAGTCCATGGTATAAACAAGACCAGATCGCCTAGGCCAACTGGGAAAGCGTGCTGCAAACACGCTGGGTGCTCTAAACACTAAGCTGTGGGCGCCGGCTCGAAACCCGCTCCGATCACTTCTTTTGCCCTGCCGCCGAGCTGCTTTCTTTATATCTTATGCTCAATGTGTTCCAGGAATCGACGCCCGAAGATACTATGCCACCAGTAAAATACCTGTTCCTCTCAATTATTCTTTCACGAAATTGCAGGTCTCAGGTCGTCTGATTTGTGCTTGCTTATTTCAAATCACTCACTCCCAATATGCGCGGTTGATGACTTAACGGGTGATAGCGTGTCGATATCTCAGGTTATCCCATCACGGGAACCCTCGGGCCCGATAACTCGCAACAAATACCCGCGTAGAAGTCTGAACCCGTAATTACCCCGGCAGTTTGTGGGAATCGATAAATCGCGGCACATTTGAATGAACCAAGACCTCGTGAGTCCACCATATCAACAAGACCAGACCGCTTAGTCTAGCTGGTAGCTATAGAAAGTGCTTTAAACGCTCGCCGGTGCTCCAAACACCTAGTCGCAGGCTCGAAACCTGCGGTGATCATTTGTTTTTGTTTTCTTTGCAAAGAAAGCGTATGTTTCACGCAATCGAGGCGGATAAGCGCGTGAGATACTGGTATTTATGAAGATCCAAGACATGTTTGCTCTATGTTTGCGTAGATATCCAAGCTTCCTCTTCTTTCGACCAGTCCGTGGCGGTTGATGGGTTACTGGATAGTCAATGAACAATAGCAAGTTCTATGGCTTAGCTGGTAGAGTATGGCGCAAGAAACGCCAGGGGTGCTAAAAACATCATCCAAGGTTACAGGCTCGAAACCTGCTGTGATCATTCTTTTGTGCATTTTGTCCTGCCAGAAATGCGGTACCACCTACCTATTTGGAAAACCATACAGAGGTTGTCAATTATTTCTTATTACAATTGAGGAAGTTGGATCCAATTGAGAAGCTCTACCCCTGATAATATGTGAGGTTTTTACCAGATGTCAACAATCCGAGCACATGATGGACAAGAACAGGCTTCATAGCTTAATTAGCTGGTGCTGAAAACTCCAGGGGTGCTACAAACACCAAAGGTTGCAGGCTCGAAACCAGCAGTAATTCATTATTTTTGCTCTTTTCTATCCATTGAGGGTGTCGATTTCGTTCATCACACATCCCAATCGGACAAGGCTTGAGGAAATTGGATATTTGAGTGAAAAGTGAACGTATCTCCACCCCAAGCCCGCGCAATAATTATGTCCTCCCTAACCCCAATGCACCCTCAACGCTTAGTCTGTGTTGCCTTGGTGTAGATATGTACGCAGAAGTCTTGCCCAGGCCATTTTCGGGTCCTCTAGGCCTGGTAAGCTCAGGTCACTCGATTTCACATGGCGACACCGTGGCCATTCTGGAACGGGACTGAAACAACTTCAAACATATAAGCACAATAATGTAGTGAATCCGCAGGTGAAACCAGACAAAAGCGTGAGTTGAAGATCTATATCTAATGTCATTCCTATGTAATTGAACCAGCTATATAACTAACAGGCATCTCTGGATACCCCCTCTCCCCAATGGTGACAATCAAGATATACAGGAATACACAATATACACTTCCAATCAAAGCTCTGAAAAGAAAAAGACCCATTAAATATCCAAATAATCCCGAATAATATAAGAAATATACAGCCGAACCGCCAGCGCACAAAGCGCCACCACTACAATCCATCCATAAGCTATGTACCCGATATTGAGCCACACAGCTTGCGCCCAAAACTGGACATTGAAGGTATTGGTTCCCATCGAAATAATCGTATCCTTCCCAGCAAAGAAACCTGCTGCACACCAACAGGTCTGGAACGCACCCACCAATTGCAGCACTGTACCACCAATCAACACCACCACCGCATTGAACCAAATTAAACTCTGATGTGCATATCTCACCGCCTGGTGCAGGCGTGTGCGTTTCTGGTCGACACTGTATTTGAGGACCCGCAAAGACGCGGCAATGAAAGTAAGGAAGGCGTAGAGGAGGTGGTTGAAGGATCTGCAGCCGAGTGTGACCTTGGGTGTGGTGAAGGAAACAAAAGCGGCGCACAGACACGGGAAGAGAACAAACAGCCACGCGAGGGTTTGGCAGATCCAATAGCGCCTCATCGGGCTCGGTTTACTCCAATGATCGAGCCAGAAGCGTTGAAATCGCCAGACTCCCCGGGTGGGACGGCACACATCCACACCGCGGTCAAAGAGCCACTTGTTCCATCTGAGGGCATTGAAGTAGCGGTCGGCAAGTGGGAGGGCGTTGACCTCGATGGTGCCCTGGTACTTGATGGCGCGGGAGCCTGTGAAGGTATTGGGACAAGGGCTGGGGAGAGGAAGGAACTTCTGTGAGAGGATGGAGGATGCCGCAAGCTCGTATAATTGCCTTGCGGGGCCGACTGATTTGTCCCAGCCCAAGTTTTCGGTTTCGGCCCAAGTATAGTTTTCCACAACTCCTCGAATGATGATTTCCAGACTGCTGCGGATGGCTTCGGGGGAGATGTGAGATGCCGAGCAGTTGGAGAAGATGGAGAGAAGCAGAATCCAGTTGTACCAGATCCCATATGCAAGGCTGTGGCTACGGTAAAGTCAGAAGTGTCATCTCAAACAGTATGATATAGTAACTTACGAAGTATTATTGTCACCCAACTTTCCATACGCATCGTAAAAGATCGCTGCCGCCACACCGATGTAGAATATCACCGGCAAAGTAACGGTCATGTGAAATTTCCTTCGAGCCGCCATCATAGTCCGGCATGCCGTTTTAGCGTATTCCTGGGCCTTATCCAGCCCCGAGAGGATCTGAAAGGTGGTGCGGACGATGGGAGTTTCGATATCCACTTGCTCGGCCAGAATCACGGTGACAATAAGTGACCGTTCTCGATGTTTATTTTCGGGCCGTTTCAAGGACATGCAGAGTGTAACGTCGTTCATCATCTGAGCCAAAGCACCATTGAACGCACTCGCCGGGTCTCCCAAAATCTGCATATACTCCACAACTGTATCCAGCCAGTTGAACACAAACTCATCTAGCCATACACGCCAGCTTGGAGTTTCCCGCGGCGGCAGTAAATGTTCGGATATCGGACACAGAAAGAGCATAGCTGTGGCTGGTATCACCCACGAGGCGAAAGGGGTAAGCCATTGACTTGTCTCATTGATCATGAACATTCCGTTGTATTCGCAGTTCTGTTGGCACCATTCCAGCGTCGTAAAGACCGGAGGTGCAAACCGTTTGAGAGGATCCATCTCCGATTGATTGTAGCTGGAGTGGCAGGCATCCCACTGATAGGGTTTAAGATCATCTGGTACAACAACTTTGGTGCAACACTGTGCGAAATCGGTAGAGGCCTTGACGATCGTGATGAATAAGATATTCGCAAAAACCGAGGTAAGTGGAGTTCGCTTCTTCATCGATGTTGTTGAAGAATCGATCGTTGTGCTTACACCGATCATATATAGAGATGGGAAGATTTCATCTCGTAGCAGGTGGTGGATTGTTTGACTTCGGACGATGGGAAAGTGACCGCACACCATATATCAGCAGGTCCGTTTCTCGATGTAATATCTACCATCAAATATCGAGAATTCTTGTTTGCCAGCCAAAATATTCGTCGATCAGCGTCTTCATCAAATCAATCAACGATCGATACTCACGTAATTGCAGCGGAGGATATCAAGGGCACCGAGCTGTAATCTACCCATTGTTTGCAAAGGACGGGAAAAGTGTTCCCAAATCTGACATTCACACGGTCACTAATTGCTGTTAGTGCAGTTCTATCTTGACACCAGCTCCGGGAGAAACTATGAAATCTGCGGCCCAATAGAACTGCATCAGTGAGATTCGAATTTGGAGATTTGATCCGCAGTACGTATTCACGGTCAGCTGTTAGTTGTCCACAAGAAAGAACCACCTCCATCAGTGGCCTCCAAATGGAGTAGAAAAGACCCTAGAAACTGAATTGAATCCCAAAACAGCAGAACATTCCATGGGGTGGGGTGGGGTGCTATGTTGCCAATTTATATATAGCCAGCACGGACCACTCTATGAGGCCCCAAGGAAGTGACGTAGATTTACCAAATCAAGTATCTATGCACGATTCGATGTGACCGTGTCGTACATGATTCTCGCGATCGCTCCTTCTAGACCACGAGGCACACGTGGCGCTGTGCGATGTCGCAGGAATCAAGGGAAGACATATAAGGCCCCATATAGCCACAGTTCCATCAACATGTTGTAAGTATGAGTTATTTGGCCACACGTTCCAGACCCGTCATCAGACCATGTAGGCTATGCTCGGCGACGTTTTGCGAAACACGTTTCCATTGGCACCAGAAAGATAAGCTTTGAGTTTCCCATTGAAAGTATTGAATTCCGGCTGAACCAAGATACTAATATCCAACTCGTCGATCCCGTCACTCCCGTCATTAAAAAAACCTTGACAGTATCCCAAGTAACCCCAATTTCAACCCAAAACGCCGTTGGATGGTCCGTTTGTCGTCGTACCATTCGCAATTCTACTCGTCATCTAGGGTCAGCGTCGATTTTATGCAATGGTAAACCATGGTCGCCTAAGATCGGCAAACAAAACAGGTCTACCGTACTGAAAACTATCAAGAGATCGTACATGACGGCGAAGAAGCTCCAGGCGGATACTGACTGCCTGCAGGCTTTTCGCATTGGCACCGCTCATTCTCAGGAACAGAGTCCATGACTGCCGGAATGTGCATTCCGCAGCCAAACCAGGTGACGCCGTCTGCGGAAAACACTCAGTAAATATCCAGACAAACCTCGAGGAGGAGGAACGCACTGCAAGTAGAGCACTTAGCCTTTTTACACATCTTGAATCTTTATCCTTATCGAGTTGAGGTCAGACAGGAGAGGGTGAGTTTTGGATTTGAATGTGGGGAACGGGACCAGATGACGTTGAGACTTAAATACTGTATTTGTTCTGATCAGATCATGATATCAGATGTTTTGAACTCCGCTCCGAGCTCGCCGAAAAGGGACCGACAATTGTCCGCACCCCGCTTTTCCCCGAGAATATAAAATGTCCTTAAATTTCAAAGTTCTATGGAGATGCAAGTATGTCCGTGAAGCAGCAAAGAAACAAGAACATTTGAAGTGAATTGCCTGTCGATGACTCGAACACGCATCAAAAATCAAGATCAAAGAGCCGCACTGATAACAGCGTCGATCTAATCTTATCTTAATCTGGCCCGTGCATTTGACTTGTCACTCCCAACCTCATCTAAACATCGTATGGCAAGGGAAGAGATTGTGCTTGAGTGTATGGTGCAAATAGCCCTAGATTTACTTAAGTAGTGGGCATAAATTTTGAAACGGAGGATCGAACAAACGACTCTATTGGGGTACGGAATAAATAGCGAACGAAGTAACGAAACTTAAAAGAAATCGATTGCTTTTAGAGTATGAAAACTGCTGCAGTGTTTAAGCACAGATCTGAAGATCGGACCATATTCGAGACCGTGGACAGGGTTTTGGATCACTGCCAGGGCCATGGTACTTAATCTTTATCAAGCCCAAGTGTAAAGCAGTCCGGGAGTTGCTCTGACCAAACTGTCATACAGTTGATGATCCCAGACTGCATTGGTTTATTCCCAGTACTTTGAAGTGCTGCATTAGCAGGTGGTCGTTCTGACTGCCGTAGGGGAATAAGTTCGCCGTTCGAGTGCTGAATCGTGAAGAGCAATGGGTATCAACAAGACAGAAACCTGACTATCCTCCTCCCCAATACAAACTCTTTGATATCGGTCAGTTACTAGAACTGGGTCCCAAGGCTTGATTGAATCCACATCGTCCGACTCGAAGAGGAGACCAACACAAAGCTGCACTTGCACTGTCAGTCCGCTCGGACATCCTCCTGGGATTGCTATTCCACCGAACCCAGCTCCAATATTTCTACCCCATTACCTCCATATCCTCCACACATCCAACTTCTCAATCCCTCCCCGCTTCCCACTCTGCCCCACCTTTTCACACCTCCACCCTTCCTTCTCCAACCCCGCCACAACTTCGGCAGGCTTATTACTCCTGCAAAGCAGCACATATGCTACGCCGTGAGAGCTCAACACTCCCTTCAAGCCCTGGAAAACGCGTCTCGTAACCTCCATCCCATCCTTACCTCCCGCATACGTTAACGCCAATAACCTACTTTCCTCCTCCCATGGCGTCTCCTCCTCCCGTTTGTGCAACTCTGGCACCTCTGGCGTCGGGACATACGGTGGGTTAAAGACAAGTACATCAACCGCGTGCGCTCTTATCGGGGAGAATAGGTCTGCTGTGAGGGCGCCGAGGAAGAGGTGGGGCTGCGGAGTGAGAGAGACGGTTTTGTTTGTGGCATAGCAGGCGAGGGAGTTCACGTCGGTTCCAAGGAGTAGGAGGTCGGAGCGGTTGAATAAAGGGAGGGAGTGCGAGGCGATGAAGGCGGTGATGATTCCCGATCCGGTGCCGAGTTCTAGGACAACGGGTGTGGGAGAGGTAGGCGGAAATCGCGCGGTAAGGAATGCGGCATCGGAGGTGAGAGTATCGAGGATTAGGAAAGAGTCGGAGGAGGGCTCGTAGGTGGTAAGGGGGTCAATGTGGGAGGTATCGGGGGTTGGCAACATTTCCACGGCAAGAGATGGTGGTGGTGGAAATGGGAAAGAGCCGCTGTGTCTCAAGATCTGGCTTCGTTCAACTCGACTTCGTTCAAACTCGAATTTCCCTCCACAACAAGCATAAAATCCCTCCTGTCTCCCCACCGGCTCCCTACTCCTCCACAATTAACCGATCAAATACTCCACTCGACCCGCGCGCAATGTCACAATTCATCTCCGAGATCTGGGCGTCCGTCTTCGAGCCTGGCACCAACCGTTCCGTGCTTGTAGCTACATACACCTCCTTCGCCGCGCTTCAAGCAACATTATTTGCGCTCCTCCTCGCAACGCGCAGCTGGCATTTTGTCTTTCTCAGCATTATCTGCGCTTGTCTTTGGTCCGCGGTTGTGTGGTTCGTCAACGAACTTGAGGCTGTCAAGAAGGTGGAAGCTGAGGCGGAACGGATACGGGAGCTACGGAAAGCGGGAGGAGATGTGATGCAGACGGAGACAGAGGAAGTGGAGGAGAAGAAGGATCGGTAAAGGTTACGTGGGCAAAAATGTTTTGGGAGATGGATTTTCCGCAATTGAGAGCGCACATAGCGTTGCATAAGTCCAATAAAACGCGATTGGGTTTTTTCGGGGCTCCAACTAGGAATCCCGACGGTACAATGTAATATTAAATGACGGGCACGACGTTCGCAGTCGAAGGCAACGAATTGCTTTTGGTTATTCTCCTCGTCTCGCTGCTCGTCTACTACCGCTGTCCCAGCTCATGCTCATAGACGTCGTATATTACATCCTCGTATAAAGCAACGCATTCACAACACCTGGCAATTACCTCGGACCCCGCATGCCTCCACCACCTCTGCCCCGTCCGCCGCCTCTTCCTCCTCCTCCTCCCCTACCACCCCGTCCACGATCGCCTCCTCCACGTCCTCCGCGTCCGCGGTCACTCTCTTTGCGAGCCTTGTTCTTTGGCTTTGGCGCATCGTCAATGAGCAGGGTATCAAGTGGCAGCGAGTCTGGAAGGATAAAGTAGCGGATAGTGGAACCGCGGATGTTAATGGTGTCCAGCGCGATGGGGTCGCGGTTACGGATTGTCATCTTGACTGTGCGCAGGGCTGTATTCATCTTGACGTCGACGCTGAGGATAGTGCCATGAACTGTTGTGCCTATTTTTCCCGAGGGTGCGAATTAGTTGAATTGCTCCAGACGCACAAAGGAAGGGGAAGGGGGAAGAACCATTCTTGAGCTCGATGGTCACCGTCTCATTTTGACATTTCATCAAAAACCTGGATGAGTTAGCGGCATGCGTTAAAACGTAGAGAGTGGAGGAAAGATACGATACCTAACCAACTTCATGACGGCAGTGTTGTGCGAGTAACGTAGCTGTGGGTTTGTTGGTTTGTCGCGTCAAGCAAGCAATTGGGGAGGTGTGTCGTGCGTGCTGTCCGACAAGAAGAAGCTTAGAGTTGATTACCCGGTTTGACAAAGAGCAGAGCCGCAATTATGGACTCGATGATATCCCGTCAGAACACCTTTTGCAAATGAAGTTTAATGTTTGGAAATCTATCTTTACCAGTCGAGGTATAGAGATGATTCTGTAAAAATTTTTATCCATTTAACTCACAGTATGTCACTCGATATAACTGTCACGTGTGTAGTCTTGGCGAGCTCCCAAATTTAGCTCCCAAATTTAGCTCCCTTATGCACGGCAATACGAATAGAAGCGTCTCGGGCAAATGACCAGAATGTTATGACTGTGTGCTTCCCAAAAGTTTAATGAATCCTACCAACCTCAAGACTACCGATGCAACCAGCCGATCAATTGTTTCCAATTGCGAATTCGAGCAAGTTACAACATCATACCACAGGCACCTGCTCCTCGCCAGTTTCAGCTACATTTAGAATATTCACCGAGGATTGCAAGCATCTATATAGTATTTCATTCGAGTCTATATTGTTCTCGCTACGTGGAGTTGCTGACAGCTGTCAAAGTAGGGATGTTTGGCATTTATATCCGCTTATAAACACTCGCGGTCGATGCTAAATAGGGCTGATGGTTTTAATCGCTCTGGATCATGATGGTGGGTGGACGTGCCCGCTAGGGTTCCGGTAGGTGAACGTAACAGATAGGGCTGAATCTCCCGACGCTACATTCATCTGTACCTGTAGCACTCATTGCTAGAATACTCGGGTCTGGATAAACAACGGCATGTGCACTTTTGAAGTGTCTTTCACCGCCAAAACTACGAGGCGACATAGCACACTGCGGTGGCTTATGCGAGCAATATCGATATTAAAAGGGGTTGTGGGGTAGTGGGGCCATTTGTATAACAGCACAACGACACTTGATCGGCCAGGTAACTGCTTCTCGATTGTCCGCTGCCCGCTTACTATTCAAACCTGGACGGCAGTCGGGGGTTTTGTCGCTCTTATCAACTCGTGGTTGAAGGTGTCCGTGCAGCGTGGATGGTCGCACTTATTCATTGGCGAGTCTAACGGAACACAAGGTTATTACATACGATTATTGATCGAGAATCCCTTTCAAGGATGAAGCATGCGACGCCCATGTGCTGATAAACGGAAATCCGTTGCGTAGGGTGTCTCGAGCCGTGCTCTACAAACGATGGGATATGGAGTGGCTGCGTCAACGCTGAAAACTACTTTGGGCCGAGACTGCATTTTGAAGATGAAGCTCGTCAACAGTACTTGCTCATTATGGAAATTCCATCCTGACCGTGTAACTTCGGGCTTGGGTCCGAGATGAAGCATCCAAGCAGACGATCAAGAACAGTGAGTCTTACGACTGCTTGGATGCGCTGCAACATGATTCAACATCAGCCACCTTTATATGCCGGTAGGAGAACGATACATTGCGCCTTATGCACCGCTAGGAGATTTCGGTTGTGGCGTTCGCTTGCCTTGCATTTATCCGCATATCACTCTGCGTTTTAGATATTGGATGATGCGGGTGGAACGGAGGGAAGTAGTACAACTGGAGTACTCTACACCATCAGACAAGGCACCCCGAGAGGATAAAACCCAACCAAGCCACAGGCTAGTACTAGATTTATGTTGAGGAGTCATTCTCAGGTCCGTTGCACGTTGGAGGCACCTCTCCTCTAAAAAGAAAAGACTAACGAAGCTCATTAAGGGAAGATTCGCTGATTTTATTAAGCAAGAACCGCTGTCGGAATTAGCCTGTGGCGGCAGTCAAGTTTATTGACCGTCACGTCCAATCGTGATTATGCACCAGCGTCTGCGTCTATTGTATCAACTCCGGAAGAGGCGCCGGAAATCTCCGCGGCCTTCATGTGGTCCGCGAGCTTGACGACCTGTCATGCAGTCGAGGAGAACAGCACCAAGAAAATCGTGCATGAATTAACAATCTCCACGCCTGAATCTGAGGGTCACCAACCAGCCTTCAGAATCATGTGGGCAACCTATTTCTTTCAAAGCGTGCGCTCTTAACTACTACAAACCAGTTTCTGAGTCGAAAGGGATAATTTGGAATGCGGACACCGAAGCCAGTAATAAATGGGCCCTTGAAGCGGGGTATATGCGAATAGCGAAGAAGGGAGCTGTCAACGTACGAGTGAGGGGCCAAATTCCAGCGTTCGAAAAAAGCCAGCCAGCCAGGTCTGAACTTTGGCAGACCAGTCAAACATAGACCGATATATATAGACTAGTTCAGTCAATATCGATCCAGAAAAGCCCGACTTAAGATATCTACCTGACCTGTCAATCTGTTGCTGTATGGTCCGACCCAGGAAGCTAGGAATGGAGTTCGAAAATCTCTGATTGGAGAGCTGAAGTGGGTTTAATCAGTTGGTGCTCAGCGCCGATACATTCTTTATATATATTTACACTCGGGGATAGCTGGATAGGTATTAAGAGCTACAGCGACCTGTTTCTTGCCCTTTCTCGGGGACGTGTACCTATACTCTGAGACTAGGCAGCAGGGACGCTTGGGATTTGCACCTTATGCCTTATGACCAGGGACTCCGATTGTGGCATTTGCTTGAAATTGGCGTCCATCTATCTAGGTACACCCCACTTTGCATATTTAGATACCTACTTAAGTACCAAGTAGGTACATAAGTTTGGGAAGAGTGCTGGTGAAGTTTCCGGTGACCCCCAGTTTCAGCCCCACGAGAGCAGTTGAAACTAAATACTCTTCGGCCTCAATACTAGAATAGAACTTCTAACGAGACCACACAAATAATTGGATCGGTCATTTAGCTCTCACCGAACAACTGGCATCTCAATTTCAATCAGGACATCTCCCGCCCAATCGTGGCTATGCAACCAAGCGTCTGCGCCTAAGGTTGGTGTGCATCAACCCTGACTCGAAAAAAAGCAACGCACTGGATCTGATCGATCAGAGCGATTCGGTCATATGTGCGATATCGGTATTCCGGCAGCGTGGTCGCTATCTGCCCTCGTAGGGCTGCGTCCTGCTGCTGCTAGTATCTGTTCGCCACCGAGTGTACTGATGTGAGTATTAAGCAAACGGTATTCTCACTCACGAAGAAAGCTCTAATTTACGACTCAGACACTTTGGGCCTTCGTCTACATCTTGGAGACTGGACCAACAGAGTGGTCGTCCTTAGTCCCCACAACTTGCCTTGTGGTGTGCCTGGGTTATCCTGTTCCTAGCTAGAGTACCCGATATCGCGATTCGAGAGTACAAATAGCTGTATGATCCTGCTTCGTGAGTGGAGAGTTCATACATATGTAGAGTACATAAAGGATTCCCACAGATTTAACGTGCAACTAGAAGAAAAATCTTAGCTTCATCTTTTCTACTACCCCTGCGAAGCTGAGTCTTGGGAGAAAATCTAATGATGCGTCCAGTCAGATTGCTGACATCGCGAGCTGCAGCATGGGTACAACGTAACGTATCACCGCGCATCAGAACTGAAATACTCAACAATACGGGGAAGGGGGGGCAGGGATGGGAAGGTGTGGGGAGGGCGGGTCAGCCTGTGTTACGGCACTGCCCTTTCGCAGGAATTCCGCAGCAGGAGATATGACCGGATGACGATTATTGGACGTGCGCGGCTATGCGACAACTAACTGACAACTTGGATGTGATCTGCAAGAACCCTTACCGAAGGCCATTTTCTTATTTATAATTAACTTCCCCTCGCTTTTCGCTTCTGAACCATTGTGTTCGCAGTTTTATTCCCATCGTTCTGGTCGAGTGCTGGAACTTCATATCACGTTGAGGTGTGTATATCTTTCTGCTTGGACGGCTCTTGAGATCATTGAACCAACCCCCTGTAGTTCGCTGGTGTGGCAGCCCCGCATCAACTCAGCTGGTCGTGTGTGATCAAGATCGAAGACGTGTTCGTTTGAAACGAACAAGAAAACCCCATACTCAACATGCCTTCGCCGGTTGTTTCGATCGTCATCGAGTGGTTATGTCTGTTAGTCACCTACGGCATTTGCGGTGCGCGAATATTCGTACTTTGGACTCGGAAACGCAAATCGATGTACCGAAAATGCGATACGGAGATCATCTTGTGTTTAGTCCTGCTGGTGGGGACCTGCAATGTGAGCATAAACACATGGAAAAATGTTAGGCTCATTCGGGTTGGGGATGGAACGACATCGGGTCCAAGGCGCGAAGAGCAATTATTTCAATTGAAGGTATTTCTTTGTTCTGTGTTACTGGGGAACGATTTTTTGACTGAGGTATTATAGCTACTATATGCTCAAAGCTTCATCTATTTCATCATGGTGTGGCTTATCAAGGCCGCATTCCTGTCAACATATTTCCACTTCCGAGAAAAGATAACGAAGACATGCAAAACCGCCCTCTATATTTTGACCTTCCTGGTTGCTGCTTCTTTCATCATCATCACTTTGGTGATGATCCTGACTTGTCTCCCGATAGAACGCGCATGGTACGTTTTGCTCCTGCTCAGCGAAAGACGTCTATCTAACTTCTATTCCAGGTCACTAAACCCCAACTACTTTTGCTCCCCCCAGCAAAAGATCTGGAACCACTCCAAAACAGCCGCCGCAAATATCTTCACCGACCTATTCCTCGTCATTCTCTTCCTCGCGATTCTTCGCCGACTCCATCTCGGCCGCCGCGAGCGCTGGGGCGTAATCTTCTTCCTTACCGTCTCTGCAATCCCGATTATCGCAGCAATCCTGCGTCTCACTATCATCATCCTAGCCCTGAAGCCGCTGAAACCCCGCACACCCGCCGCCGTCCAGAGATTCTACGACGTGCTGTACTTAGCCTCCGAGATCGAGGTTACAACCGCATTCATTGCCGCGTGCCTTCCGGCCATGAGGGTATTTGTGAGAGAAAAGCGCGAGACAAGACAGTATTCGAGGACTTCGAATGAGTATAAGAATGGCAACAAGGCACCGCCAGGAACACCGAGAACTCCACGCCCGCAGACTCCCAGACAGGCGTTTTTGTCGAGTAATAGTAGGGATAGTAGCACTGATGGAAGTCAGGGGTTTAAGTGGGGGAATGTTTACCCGCAGGATGATATTGAATTGGAAATTCATGGGAGTCGAACGGGGCTTTGGCCATCGGAGGGGAGATGAGGGAGTGATTCGGATGAGTGGAGGAACGTTTTCTTATTTGGAAGTGTTTGAGATCACGAGAAGAACCCGGTAGCGTGTTAGCGACTACATACAGAGGCTCCGATATTGGCTGGGGGCGAGGGTAAACTAAGTCGTGGGAATCACGGGCAGGGCTTGCCCAGGGAAGAGAGGGGAGGTGCCCGACGAGACGAACGGTCAAGATGTCTGGCATAAAGGGGCGGTGGGCAATTAGGACGGAATAATGGAAAGGGATTGGATGTATGACGAAGAAAGGATGACTACTCTGTGTGTACTGTACATATGTTGAGAACATGTCGTTGCTGCGGGGGCTATGGATGGTCATGTACCTACATTACATACGACTGGTGGGCTCAGCCCTGGGAGTTTTGCTCGCATATGAGCTGATGTGGGGAGAAGTAAACTCACATATAACTCTTATCATTGATCACGACGGCCATGAAGATGATGATTGTTCAGCTGAGTGAGCACTTGGGAACCCCCACCCTCTAGACGAATGACGATGATTTCTATCCTTGTTACACACACTTACCTACGTCTTAGCACTTACCTAAACGTATTTACTTACGGCAGCCTGTAGCGGGCAACCGCGAAAGATAAGTAGAACGGGGCACAGTAAGTGCGAGTGATTTTGCACGATAATCGAAACTTAAATTTTTGTTACCATCCTACAACCTCTACCTTCACCACCCACCTTCACTAAGGCTTTAATCACTCAAACTCTAGAAACAAGACACTGGCCTGATCATGAGCGACCTCGATTGCCAACTCTAGCCTGAGCAAATTGTTAACTCGTTAAGCCACGGTACTGGTCGTGAATGGGGATCTGTTTGCAAACCGGCCTCTACAATCTGCGACCTGCTGGGGTCGCCGATGGTACGGAACACATGCAAGTAGTTGAGTAGTATGATGAGTTGTAACAGTTTTTGGACGGGGTAAATCACCGCGGCCCGCCTAGACGCCTTATATTTGAGTATGAAATAACAAACCTCTTCCCCCGGAATATCTAATGAGATGCGTACTAAGCCCACGACCTCACCTCTATCACTTATTTCGTGCCTAAATTCACCAATATTTCAGCCACCTCCGGGCACGAGAGAACTCTATCACCCATCGCTTGCATTGCCTCTGAATCTAACGCTTTCTCCAATAAATTCTCTGAGTCACTGAGCATCTTGGCAATGCATTTTTGGGCCGTTACCCTTTCCAAATGCCTGTTGTTTGCATAGTCTGGTTTCTGTTCTTCCAGGAGATCTCCATATGCAGCCTCCAGTTTTGTCAAAAGGCCGAGGGTAATTTGTTCCACGCGTTGTTCCGTTTCTTCTTTTAACAACCGGAGTGAGTTTCCAAAACCCTCAACACAAGTTAAAAAGGCTCCGGGTTGTGTTTAGACTAGGCTGTGGATCAGGATATTCAGCCATTTTCGAGTTGACTGTCTGCCAGTGATGTTTTGACACTTAGCATAAGTCTCTCTGAGACTATTTTGAAGCGTATCCGGTAACATCATGTAGGCAAACCTGCCACCGGTTAGAGTACACCCTGGAGAGAAACGGCCCAGGGATACGTACTCGGCCTGTTGTTTCCAGAAGTTTTTTACCTCTGTTGCATGGACCTGTTCAAACTCAGCCTGATGCAGCAGGAGTATCTCGCCGATGCTAGAGAGTTGCTGCTGTGAGGTAACATCAAACTGGTCAAGAATGCTTCGGTGAAATTCGTTGATTGACTGTTTCCGGTGAAATTAGCTCTTGCCAATAAGCTATCGAGGTCTCGGCCCTTCTCGTCTTATGGTTAATCTTACCTTCTTGTAGCTGACAACCCATATACTGATACAATCAGGCGACAAGAATTGGTTCCAGTGGCTGTCTATAGCGGTGTATAGTGGTTGCACAAACAACTGGTTAAGGTCAATGTTCTGGGATAAACCATCACGAATGATGGCAGCCTTGAGGGCTGGAAACCATATCCGATTGGTGCAGCGTGCGCCATGCCAGTTATTAACGATCTCTTCAAGTTTTGCACAAGCCACTATTTTGTTACCTTCATCTAGAACGAATTTCACCATTTCTTCTGTAGTAGTAAAGAGTTGCTGGATGAACTCGTTCTTCTGGGCATGGAGCTTCCGCGCCAAAGCTCTTGTACCCTCTCGCAGAACTGTTGAATCTAAGGGCTGAATCCGCCGGTGATCATTGAAATGCCGAGTCGTTTCTAATCTCCTTAGGATTTGCTCAATCCTAAACCTAAGGAAATGTACAATTGAGTGCTTTTTCCGTTTAATTACAAACTGTTGTAGGTATTCCTGAAGATCTGACCAAAGTTTTAGACTTGAAAGAATGCACGCAGAAACAAGAATACAGACCTGGGATTTCAGTTTGTTCAACCTTCAGGAACTTGAAACTAGGAACGTTTTCTGCACTATTGGTAAATCGCCCGCGGAATCTTTGATATTCACGGCTTGAGATCGTAAATATCTCTGCTGTGAAACCCTCGCGTTGAAGCTTCCCACAAAGCTTCTGCCTAATCGATTCATTTCGAATTTTGATTGCAATGAAGGTTTCTTTGATTCGAAGCTGCTGAAGCTCTGAGCGCAGCTTTTCTCTACAACGCAGTTAGTATCAAGTAATACAACTTGGTGAATGAAATACATGGTGCGCACATTTTGTTAAAAAGGTCCATCGCGCTGTCACTGAGATTCTCTAACGGAATGTCTTCTCCAGACATATGATGCTTATGTCTATCTCCAACAGCTTCATCAACTTTGGTAACTAGGCTTCTGTACTGATGTTCGGAAGTCTTTAGCTCCTTATTTAGTTGTTTCATTTCTGCTCTAATTGGCTTTAGAGCTTCCCTTATCTCTTTCGTTTCGGCTGCCATAACACTGGCATCACAATCCTATATCTGTCAGCTACTAGTACACCGGGTTATACTGGTATAACCTTGACAACACTTACATCCGTCTTGGTATACACAATTATTGCAGAGCGGGAGCGGTGCCCTTCCGTAAAACTTGAAAACTCCTGCTTGATTCGGGATTTGACCAGCTCGTCGCCAGTCTGGTTGTCAACTGCCCTTTTGCAGTCCCTAGCGACAATAACCCCATCGGCCTTCCCTGATACCACCCAACCGTCCTCTGAGATTCTCCATCATTGCAGTTGCACTCTTATGACCATTTTCATCATGACATTGTAGAAGCTTGACTTTTTCAAGGTCGGGAAAAATTGTTGATAATTTCCGCCATCTATTTCACCCGGTTGTGAATCCAGCTCCGCTTCATCAGATTCGTTACCATCATCATTCTCCTGCAAAAGTTCCCTCACAAGATATTCCGCCTCAACCAGAAATTCTTCAGATGTTACATACTCAACGGTTGCTTTGAATTTCTTATCTCCAGCTTGTCGATGTCGAAATTCAGTAGCAACTGCTGTGCATGCGCCGCCAAAATCACATGCCGGTGCTATCTGTTCGTAATCCAGGAGGGCATTAATCAACGAGCTTTTCCCCGCACCGATATCACCAACAACGGCAATCATTGTTTGCAGGTTTAGCCTCGTGATATCCTGCTGCTCTTCCAGTGCAGAGCAGATGGTATTGAAGATCTCGCTGCGGGGGTCGAGTATGTTGATTGTACTTCGGTCTGCTATTAAGCATTCCTTAAGTCGCTCCAGAACCTTTCCCGCAATAGCTTCTGAACGTAGGATGACGGTGTCATCCCTGGAATTTGAGATTTGAGCACAAAGATCTGCAGCCCGAAACAGTGTTTGTGGTTCTACTGTTTCAGACTGCAATTTGAACTTGAAGGAAGTCAGTTAGTAAAAGCCGTCAAACAGACTACGATGGCGATTCATGAACAAACCTGAATACGACGTTTTCGACCGCTCCTTTCCAAGTCCGACTCCCCGTCAGCCGACTCAGTCTGCCTTCGCTTTGTGCTGGTGCTAGGCCCGGCCAGTATCGTATCCAAGTATGCTGACATGTGAGCTGATTGCTATTGGAGGCCCGGATATACGTATGAGGATTAGAGGACAATCTTGTTGTGATGTCAGTGAGAACGCTGAGAAGATACATATAATGTCAAGTGAAACAAACTGGAGGTAGCTGATTGCTAGTTGGAGGACCGGGTACGTATGAGATTTAGAGGATAATCTTGTCGTGATGTCAGTGAGAACGCACGCTGGGAGGACGAAATAAGTTTGGATTGTCGAAGTTGTCTATTGGTACCGTGGAAGCTAGCGGCGAGGTCAGCGAGATTGAAAGTTGACACGGAGGAGGGGGGCAACGAAGGCTGGAAGGGTCAAACGGGGGTGAGGGGAGGAGGGGTAATCGTTTGTTGCAGAAATGGAGGTGATGGAAGAGAACTTAAGTAGTTTGATAACAAAGACAAAGGTCGTGAAAGGTACATAGATCGACCCCAGCCACCACAAAATTTAGAACACGAAAAGAGAGCTTCAGGGACGAAATTAAATAAATTCAGCATCAGAGAAAATTGGTTTGGTTGGTGGGGTAGATGCACGCTTTTTTTTTTCTCGTACATGTACTCTACGTCTGCAACAAACAGGTGTGTAACGTCACGAAAGAGAGAATGTGCAAACTTGAGTAGTAACCTGCAGCCAACCGCAACACTTAAGATGGCGCAGAAAATAAAAGGTTAAGTTCCTTTGAGATCTTTTTTCTAAGAAGCGAGAGGTCGAGACCGCAAACACCAGCTTCCACAATACAGAAGAAGAAAAACAAATCTATAGTGAATTCAAGCAATGAAGATGATGCCCCTTCATACTTTAGGTAAAAATCAACGCAAATTCACAAACATACTATCTCTCGATTTTTTGTGTTCACGGAAAGCACACCCCACAATCCATAACGAAAGACAACACAAACCACAGTTACGGTAATTCATTTTTATTCCATTTCCCTTCTAAAGCCCAGTTTTTCTCTGAAACCACCCCTCCCCATGACCCCCGTAGGTACCTAAGATCCCTCGTCGTAGGCCAAACACTCTGTGCTCTCGAGAATTCTCCAGATCTGTAGACTTTTCAACTTTCCCGACAGCTCCCTCTCCTTCTCAAGAGTATTTCTAGTCCTGGCCCAGTCGGCAAGATTAGAAATTTGCTTGCTGCTCAGCAGACCGTCAGGGTCTACAGCCATTGCAATGATGTTCTTCCAGAGATTCTCCGGTAAACCACCTGGGGGCCGTCGCTCAGTCTTTGCGACAGCTCCCTGAACTCCGTTAGAGACTGAATGCGCTGCTTTAGCAACTGATGGTGAATGCAAGGGCGGAAAAGCATGGGAATCATCCATTCGATTTAGCGGTGTCGACTCAAGCAAATAACTGGCCGGCGTGGAGAACCTGCGTGTGGGTGAAGTCGGGGGTGAAAGTGGTGCTCGATTAAACCCTGACGACATAAGATTTCCACTGGAATGCCTCCCAAAGCTCCGATGGTGGCCTTCGTACGACCCTGCATTCGGGTCGAAAAATATCTCCCGCGAGATAACAAGGACCTTTAGTGCAGAACCCCACAAAGAGATGTAGTGTGGTCCATTTTCTTTAAGGATCGCCCCTTGGATCTTGCTTCTTGCACGCTCGAGATCAGGAATCGAACTTGCAGGACTGCTGCCACCCAGCATAAAGGTGACGCTATTCCTTCTCTTACGTGGAGAGAATTGCGAATCGTTGAACTTGTTATATGGCGTAGTACTCGGTGCGATAAGGGTTACTGGCTTTCCCTCCCTCAATGCCTCTGCACAGTCTAGAACACGCTTGCTCAGAGGGCTGAGTTTGTCGTTCGGTCGGTAAATGATTCCCCGGCAACCGGAAGCATAATACGACTCCAGAATCTCTGTAGGAGCTCCTGGCTTCGGTGCTGGTAAGAACTTCATAATTCGCTCTGGTGTGGGGTGAGTAGGCAAGATATACGACAGAAAGAGTGCTGTGCTGTCAGTTACGCCAGTCTTGGAGAATATCATGTACGGGATGCCACGGAGGCCATGGATCTCTGCTGCTACGGAGGAGCGAGAGTTCGACAGAGATTGTACTGACGGACGCCCGGACATTAGACTATCTAGGGAATATACATGTTAGAAAGTGAAAATGATATTCGAAGAGGCCTGGCCATACCGCGGTCTGATTTTGCTGGGGAGGTATGTGTACTCGAACAAGAGTCAGCACTGCTGTGGAGGCTCATGGAGCGTGCTTGTTCGAAAAGAGAATCCATTTCATCTGAATCGCCGCCCATATCGTCCGTATCGTAACCGGCATCGGAGTCATCAGAGTGGAGCGATTTCAAATGCTTCGGAATGTAAATCGGTTCCTCTCTCGAGTACACTCTCCATAAAACCTCAAAGCCTCGATCACCGATGGGGTTTTCAGAAAGATCTAGTCTGCGAAGGCAAGTAACCTGGTAACTGGTCAGCGTTTCCGTACGGCAAATGCGAGGGTAAAATTACATCTCTAAATGATTCCAAGAAATGTTCCCAATTCTCTGCGTCTTCCTGAGTGACAATAGCCAACTCATTTCCCCTCAAATCCAGATCCTTCAAGTCTGCACTCGCTAGCCTCGTGACATCTCCCAAGAACTTGAGGCCTCTCGAGGTGATCTTGTTCTCGGCGAGATGCAATTCATCGAGACGTAACGAGCCTGATATTAGTCCTTGACACAATCCGTCGCATACAATCTCTAGTCCTTCGTCGCCTAGATCTTTTCCTTGGAGGTTGAGCTCTAGGTCTTTGATGGATCGAGACTTCGAAGCTGATTGACTGTGCTTGAGGATGTCCTTCTTGACGGTAGAGCCTAGCTTTGCCCCGCTTATTTTGCGCTGGAAACGAAGTGTTTGTTAGCTGTGTTTGAGCTTCATGGAGGAAGTAGAAGAAGTGTGAAGGAAGAAGAACGTTTGTATAGTTGAGTTTACCCATCGTGGAATGTGATGGTGGTGAGTTTGTCGGCTAGATGAGGTCGGTAGCACTGGACGTGGAAGAGAGAAATGTGGGCAGCTGTCAAACGGTGATGATCGAATTGGTGATGGGTGCAGCCGGACTAAGTAAGGTACCAGCATGCACGACGGAAACAGACAGGTAGGCTGCGACATGTGCCACAAGAGAGGGTCAAAGAACAAAGCAAACGTTCCTGAGTGTGTGTGCATCAATCTACTATTCGCTGCTCATAAGAGTATGTACAGCCGATTGCGATTGTATTGTTGGCAGTTTCTTCTTTTTCGGCTTCACGTCCAATCCTGACAATTATCCCTTCGTTCGTATAACCTTTGGGACCGTTTTCGGTCCCGATAATTCTACTGCAAAACCAATGACACCGAATCAAGAGAGAAGAAATCCAAAAGTCGCTCTAAATAGATTGCAGGAACACCATCAAAGTTGAGTACCGTTTTTTCTCTACTCTTTGGACTTAATGGGCTTTGTTGAGCGCCCCGAGTGCTCTTGAGACTGTTTTACGGTTTCAGGACCACGTCTGGCCCATATACGAACGAAGGGATAGTGCAACATTCCTGCCCCTGTGCCCTCGCATTTTTCACTTACTGCTAAGGGTCTTTGTAGTAGAGTAGAAGAAGTTTCAAACCAAAGATCTCGAGCTCGTGTATCACCATTGAGCAATTCTGAATCCACGGTTGCAGATTCAGCAATTTCTCCTTGTGGGCAATATATCAGGCAAATAACTCCCGTTTATTGATACCAGATAAACATCTTGATTTTTTGATGACGGAGTCAAGCCGGCATTCCTCCAGCAGTGCTCTGAAATCTCACCTACATTCGGGCGTAAGTCAGTGTTCTTTGGACCATCGTTCGAGGTATGCAAGGTTGGGGTCGTTATGGGAATCATGTGATTTATATACGAGGAAGTTTTGAAGACCAGAATATCTTCAACCAACAGAAACACGCAGTGAAGACCAACTTAGAAGCAAGACACAGCCCATATAAAAGTTCATATACAAACACACCAGATCATCAAGAATTACCCAACAGTAAGCACAAACACGTTATTTCCCAGGAGCCCAAGATAAACCCCCCTCCCAAGTATGCAGTTACATTATTTATCATGACAGCAAAGAATAAGACCTCTGGCGACTCCACATCCACCTGCTAGAACCGCTGGTGCTTTTCCAAATGCTTCTATCCGACGTTCCTCCTTGCACCGACGACACCAGCTCTAAAAACCTCACTGGCGACTTCTTAATTGGTTCCTCGAGGTAACATCCAAATTCCACAGCGGTGGAGTACCTGTCATGTTTAGCACAAAAATCTTAATCGAACGTCAAGCCATGTTTATGTTTAGCCTTGTTTTAGCTTTAAGCCGCCGACGTCATCGATTAACCTTCCTTGTTACCTTTTGTTTACTACCACTCCGTCACACTCTTCTTTCCTCTTCAATTCTCCTAAATGACACTCAGAACGACCGCATTTCAGAGGTTGATATCCTCAAAACCCTTACAAAGATCTATATCAGCTATTCACATCTCGAAGCCGCGAAAACTTCCCAGTGTTCATTTTCAGAATGCATTCCTCTTTCTACCTCCAGCATTAGGAACACCAAGATATTTTTCCTCCTCCCCATCACGATGCGGCGAGAAAGATCAAAAGCTACTCAAAGAAGCGGAGGGGAAACAAGAAGCTGAAGCGCATTTGGGGGTAAAAAAGGGCACGGAGGAGCTAGCACGGACACAGTCTGTTCCATGGCATAGAGCGAGCGATGGAAAGCCTCCGCCTTATCAACATCGCAAAATCCTAAATTCGGAGGAAAGTAGTGTTATTCCCAACCGCAGAGGTACATCACTCTTCTTCGTCTCTGGGAGAAAAAAAAGAACTGACTGACATTTGGTGCCCCAGGAAAACTAGTCTCCACCCCTTCCCGCCTCCTAAAACTCCTCCTCCCACTCCGTCCCAAAAACTCCGAACACCCTGACTCAAACGAACCTCTAGCACTCCTCATCCACCCCCACCAACCCCTCTCCTACCTCGAACGCCTAATCCAAGCCGAAATCCCCCCTCTCGAAACACCAACCATAACCCGCCCACCGGACATAACCTTCCTCGCGCACGACCCCTCCTTCCTCCCCCCCAGCAACAACAACAAAAAGAAGGAAATGGTCCGCTGGTCAGCAGCAACAGAAGTCGGCGACTTCGTCCGCGACGCATCAAAAGGCCAAGAATTCATCATCTCTATCGAAAACTCCGCCTCTCCACTCACCATAAAAGTCCCCTCCTTCCACGACCGCACATACTTCCTCCGTCAACGGCTCCGCGCAGTTTCTAGCGAAATCGAAAACTACAGTAAGCTAAAGCAGGAGTGCGACCATCTTGCGCAATGGGGGGCACAAAAGCTTGCACTCGGTGGATTTGCGGGGTTGGTGAGTTGGTGGGGTTGTGTGTGGTTTCTTACGTTCTATACTAGTTTGGGGTGGGATGTGATGGAGCCGGTTACGTATCTTGCGGGTTTAACGACGATTATGTTGAGTTATTTGTGGTTTTTGTATCATAATAGAGAGGTGAGTTATAGGAGTGTACTGCATTTGACGGTTAGTAGGAGACAGGTTAGACTGTACGCGGAAAAGGGGTTTGATTTGGAACGGTGGGGGGAGTTGGTGGATGATGGGAAGGCGTTGAGGAGGGAGATAAGGATGGTGGCGGAACAGTATGATGTCCAGTGGGATGAGAAGGAGGATGAGGTGGGAAGTGAGAGGGTGAAGAAGGCGTTGGATGCGGGGAAGGAGAAGAAGACGGAGAGGGAAGAGGAGGAGGAGGAGGCGAGGGAGTAAGTATTTTTTGCGTGAGGGGATATCATGATGGAATACTTAGACACATACAAGGGAGTTGTTAGAAAGATGATCTGAAGCTTGTGAACCACAGTGATGGTACGGGACGGGAACAGGGGGTTGATCTATGGGGGAGTTTTTGCTTGCAAGAAGCGATCTCATGTGTGCATGATGCTGCTCGGTACATGTTCAAGAGCCGATAGTTTAGCTTAACCGGCTGGTGCAATAAACACCAGGTGCTGTAAACACCGGGTTCGAAACCTCATAACGCTCTAAACGTCAGGACACTGGCTCAAAACCTCATGGCTTAAAACTTTCTGGCGCTAGACTACGGGTTCTAAATCCGTCACTTTTTGGCCCTCCTTAGGTCTTGTACAAGATGGTAAATATCATCGTAAATATCAACAAGTAGCATAGCTTAACTGGCGTAATAAACACCAGGTGGTGCTACAAACGCCAGACCACGGGTTCCAACCCTGCTCTTTGCCTTTCGAGATCCAGCTTTAGTATTATACAAGATGGCAGAAATCATTGCATATACAAGAGCTGATAACTTAGCTTAACCAGTGCAATAAACACCAAGTGCTATAAACACCAAGGTTCGAAACCTCCAGGCGCTACAAACTCCAAGTCGTCCAAGTGCTATAAACACGGGTGCTATAAACACCAGGTTTGAAATTTCATGACGCTCTAAATGTCAGGATACGGGCTCAAAACCTCATGGCTCAAAACCTCACTTTTGCCCTCCAAAATCCAGCTTTCGTCTTATATCCAAGATGGTAGGGGATGCCACATATTTAATAGCTGATAACTTAGCATAGCCGGTGCAATAAATACCAAGTGCTATAAACACCAAGGTTCGAAACCTCATGGCGCTTTAAATGCCAGAACCACGCCCCGAGGCTTAAAAATCTCGAGCTCATAGGTTTCCAAACCTCTAGGACTCACTCTTTTGCCCCCTGCTCTTTGAGAATCCCGTACTAGGTGCCTACTAGTAGAAACATCCAGATGTAGGTTTCGAAACCTACCTACAGTGGCTGTGACTAGGAATAGTCGAAGGGCGGTAGCACAGAAATCACAATTATTTCCGCAAAAGCTTAAGATAAGTAGAAACAAAGAATTTTCATTATCCACCGCTACAATTATTTCCCCGCCTTTGCCAGGGTGTCAGGGCCGTCACTCAATTAGCTGCCTAGATAGAGCTCAAGGTTTCTGCCAGTTTCCCCTCGAGAACCCATGGCCACACCCTGTTGGTAATATATAATCAATCAATCAAACCCACCCCTAAATTAGTGCTCTCACACGGTAAAAAAAGATACAAAATCGACCTCCTCGCCTTATATCTGCCATTGACCAAGGAGGAGGTGGAGTGATAGCATGAAAATTGAAGATGTGGGAGATGTGTAGGTGAAGGCTACAGGTAACCAAACAAGTTGTATGCGTACACCAGCCGAAGATTTTGGTAAGGTTCGTACTTCACCGAAATCTCACTCGAGTATGCCATCCCCGCTGCTGTTGCATATATACATCAGGATCGTGTATGAGATCTTGTATGAGATCATGGCTTGTATGGAAACCTGAGATGTATATGAAGACATGAGGATATGCAATGGTACATAATCATGTGAGTTTCAGACTGTATGGCAGGTTCTATATAGACTATTGATTTAGTATAGATTTAGACATCACAAAAAAGCATCTATTCATCACTCAAAGTAATAGGTTATCAGCCCAGCAGTCACAATCATCTAAAATTCTAATCTTATCTCTACCTGAAACACTTTATACTCCTTTTGGTTACTCTTCACACTATAATCACATCATCTAACTTTATCTGTACTACTGAAACTCTGTCACCCCAGCGACAATACTAAAATATCCAAACAAACAATCTAATTCGAACTCAATACTATTATCACATACTATCACCTCCAAAAGACCTCTACCTTTATCATATTTGCTGAAATCTTCAAGACTGACTTCAAAAATATTTCAAAGCTAATTGAATCCAACTTCTCTATTTGGAGCGAAACGATATGCCTTGTACTAATCTCCATAGAAGCATACGAAATTGTCACCGGAGAAGAGTTTCTACCAGTTAATTTAGAACCATGACTTAGCCATCTGATCTCAACAATTTGATTGCCAACAATAAGCTAACAATACTGAAGTACAAATCTACACGGGGTGATTTGACTATCTAGTAATATACATCAAGAATGTTGACGTTCTAGCCAAAATGTGGGAAATCGTCCAAAATTGACTCAACAATATAACTACTTAAATTGGACAAAACCAAATCCTTTGCAGCTTCTATACAGCCCGACCAATTAAGGAAAAAGGGATTCAAAAATACTTCACATGGCTTCTTGACTATTGAAACGAATTAATCAGCACCCCCAAAGAAATCACCGATGAAACTTTCAATATCCAGATCTTTACTACTGTACCAAAAGAATACGAAATATCAATTAAGATCTTTGAATATCAAACTCCACATCGGGAAATAATCCCTGCGCCCGTGTAACACCGGGAGCGTCACTCCAGGTTTACCAGTACAAGTAGTATCCTTACTGCTTTCAGGACTTGCTTGCGATAGAGGTTATGAAGATTCGCTCAGGATGTGAAAGTCACTAAAGATAAAGATTCAAGACAAAGATGTTTGGCTTTTCAATGCGTATATTGTTAAGGCTTGTTCTCCTTGTCAAGAAGCTTGCCCTTCTACCCTCGAAGATTCTAGAGGTCTTTATACCTCTATCCTCTCGCTCTAACAATTACTTCTATCTACGCTTTTCTCATGAGCTCCTCTACCTAACCTTCCCTTCGCTCCAATGCCCTTCCTTTCCTTCAGCGCTGTTTCGGACCTTCCGTTTCTTTCCGCTCAGATTTCTATCTCAGATAAATAGAACCCCTACTGACATCAGTCCTTCGGACTTATGTGGTCCGGACCTATTGAATCCTTTCGATCTCTTTGCTTCCAGGCGAATGGTATCCTTTCGATCGTGAGGGACATAGAGGCTTCGTTTGCTACGCTGCAAACGCAGGTGCTTTCGTATCTACAGTCTCTCAGCTGTCTTCACACTATCTATGGTATGAGCTGTCAGGGCATCGTCCCAATAACCACTTCTAGTTTCTTATCAGTGGTGTGGTTGACTGCATGACAACTCATCTGATTTTGTTGGGTGCGAGTGATATTCTGTGTAGTTTCGATGACGTCCAGGGATGGCGCTTGTACTATCCCGATGCGGCTATCGTCGAGTGATCGTAGGTGACCCCGCTACGATGGTCTTTGGTGATGTACATCTTGTCCGGTGTAACACTACCCCCCTCCTCATAGAGTTCATCTCTGAATGATCATACTAATCTGCTCTTCGTTGCCTTTGGTAAAAATGACCTCTTGTGCCCAAAATCCAAAGTCCCTCCTTTCCTCCTTGGTAAAAATATGACCCCTTGTGCCCAAAAACCAATTCCATTTCCTAGGTGTCTTGCTAGCCATTAAAAACCCTTCGTGGGAAAAAGGTACTAGCGCAACCTCTTGTCCTTAGCTGCCTGGGGATTCCGCTTATGATAATCCTTCAATAACCCCTTGTCATCGAAGTTCTCATAAGGTTCCTCAGTCCAATCTGCTTCGTCTGGGTACCCTTTCCACTTGACCAGGTATAGCACCTTCTTTCGTTCCTTGCTATACTGGCTGCCCATGATTTCTTCAACCTCATAGCCTGTTTCGTATTCATAGCCCTGTACATCATAACCCAATTCGTTTCCTTCGCTGGTGGCGAGTTCTGGTGTAGGTCTGATCGGAACAGTGGCTGTTCGATAGGGCTCAATGAGAGAGACATGGAAAGCATTATGGATTCGCCAGCGCTTAGGCAATTCAAGTTTTAATGCAGTGGGTGAGAGTACTTTTAGCACCTCGAAGGGACCATGTAGCTTCGCATCTAGCTTTCTAGATGGGCGTCTGGTCTTAAGGTTCTTTCCATTTAGCATTACTAGATCACCAACCGAATGCTTTGGAGGTTCTTTAGCACGCTTATTGTGGTTCCTCCTCATTGTCTCTTGTGCCTTTTCTAAACCTTTTCGACATAGGTCATGCATACTTGATATCCAATGAACATAGTTCCTTGATGCCGGATTCTTTGCCTCTGCTTCAACCGGCCAATTCGTTCGAGGATCGAACCCATAATTCGCAAAGAAAGGTGACATGCCAGTCGCGGTGGTAAGTGAATTGTTGTAGGCATACTCTGCCATTGGCAACATCTCAGACCAGTTATCCTGTTCATAATTGCAGTAGTTCCTCAGATAGCATTCTAACGTCTGGTTTACTCTTTCCGTTTGACCATCAGTTTGTGAATGAAACGGTGAAGACATCTTCAACTGAATATCGAGAGCCTCGACCAAGGAAGACCAGAATGCGGATGTAAACCTGGAATCTCTGTCTGATACAATATTCGATAGCAGACCATGGAATCTCCATACTTCTTTCAGGAAGATCTTGACCAGGTCTGTGGCCTTCTTTTCGCCATCTTTTAATGGAATGAAGTGTGCCATCTTTGTGAATCTGTCAACGATGACCCAGACCGATGAACAACCATCAGATACAGGTAAATCGATGATAAAATCCATAGAGATTGAATCCCATGGACAGTATGCTAATTCGAGAGGTTGTAGAAGTCCGTAGCGAGCGTGACGAGCTGCTTTGTTCTTCTGGCATTCAGGGCATGAGCGGACGTAATCTTCGATATATCTCTCCATCTCTGGCCAAAAGAAGTTCCTTCGAACCAGCTCAATTGTCTTGTCCTGTCCCATATGTCCTGCTACTTTCGAATCATGCTCTGCTTCGAGTATTTGTTTTCGTAACTGTATATCGTCTGGGATCCACAGCGTTCCTTTATAATAAAGGGCTTCATTCTCGAAAGAGATGTCATGGCTTGAGCTTCCTTCCATTGCTGTAACGTACTCTTCCTGCCATGCAGCGTCGTGATTTGCAGCGCCTACCACTACTTCTAATAACCAAGAATTGAACTTGACTACTGGGATTGACCTCAACTTAGCAGAAGAAATCATGATCTGTTCGCCTCGTAGCTTCGCTGCTGTTACCTGCACTGTTTCCCCTTCGGATGTTACCAACTGATCAGGTCTTAAAACGCAGTGTATTGGTTGATTTTTGTTTTCTTCGATACTACCTCCCCCTTTTTTAGGGTGGTACTCCGAACGCCTAGATAATGCATCAGGTTTCCCATTTGCACTACCTGGTCAGTAGAACATCTTGAAATCATAACCAGCTAGTTCTTGTGCCCAGCGGGCTTGTCTCCGATTCAGTATCTTAGTAGTAGTGAAGTACTCAAGATTCTTGTGATCGGTAAACACACTGATTTGATGGGCTGCACCTTCGAGATAACGTCTCCATTCCTTAAAGGCAGATACTATTGCTAGCATCTCCTTATCGTGGATCTCATAGTTAATCTCTGCCTTATCCATCTTTCGAGAGTGGTAGGCCACAGGGTGTAATCGTCCATCAATCACTTGGGAAAGAACAGCACCGATGGTGAAGTCACTAGCATCAGTCTCAATAACCACAGGATGTTCAGGTTCAAAGTGACGAAGGATTGGTACCTCAGTGAAGCACTTCTTTAACAAATTGAAAGCCTCTTGACAGCGTGAGTTTGCCTTCCAATCGAACCGTTCTCCAGTTTGTTTGGTTAGGTCTGTCAATGGCCTGCAGATTCTCGAAATGTCCTTTATGAAGCGTCGATAGAAATTGGCAAATCCTAAGAATGACTGAACGTCCTTGACTGAGTCTGGCGTTTCCGATTTCAGGATAGTATTAACCTTGTCCTCTGCCATGCTGACACCTTCTCCCGATATGATATAACCAAGGAATTCAACTTGTTTCTGATTCCATTCACACTTATCTGGTGCTATTGCCAAGTTGTTTTCCTGTAATCTACGAAGGACTTCTCTTGTCAATCGTACATGCTCTTCTTCGTCTTTGGTATAGATGAGGATATCATCTATATAAACCACAACTCCATGATCGATTAGATCTCTCAGGATCTCATTCATCATATCTTGGAATGAGGCAGACGCATTTGCCAATCCAAAAGGCATAACCAAATATTCATAGTGTCCATATCTCGTACGAAATGCTGTTTTCCATTCATCACCAGGTTTTATTCGAATGAGATTGTAACCAGCCTTCAGGTCAATCTTCGTAAAAAGCTTCGAGCCAGTAACTCTGTCTCTAAGTTCGTTCATAAGTGGCAAAGGATACCGATTCATAATCGTGACGCGGTTGAGTCCTCTGTAATCCACACACAACCTTAAACCCCTTCCATGAAGCTTTGGGACGAAGCGTATTGGTGCTCCAGCTGGCGACTTGCTTGGACGAATCTTGCCAGAATCGAGCATCTCCTTTAGATATTCTTTTAGGACCGAAAGTTCCTTTTCAGAAAGAGCATAGATGGGATCCCATGGAGGCTGCTCCCCATCTTTTAAGTCTATTGCATGGTCAAATGATTGATGTGGCGGTAGAGCATTGGCAGTTTCTCCATTATAAACTGACTGAAAATCTCGATACTGCCATGGAATTCGCTCGACCCAATCGATCTCCATTTCACCTGCTGCATTGATATGCATAGACCCAATTACTCTGATCCATCGTGGATCAGTACCAAACTTGAGAATGCCATCGTCATATTTAATCGAGAAGGAGCTGACTGCTGCCTTTGTACAGTGCTGATGGCAATGCTTCGATGTGAATTGGAGCTTATCACCTTCTTCAGTGATTCCTCTACGTGCTCCATGCTTGACGATCCACCAGTATGGTAACATGATATCAGTTGCTGATTCCATAGGTCCGATTTCGAAGGTTTCTTTGGTATAATGATTTTCGCACCGAAGAGTAACTGGAAAGGTATACTGCCATCCAGCTCCTTCTACAATCTCGCCATTGAAGTTCTCAACTGACTTTGGTTCTGTTCGAGTAACCAATGGAACACCATTAGTTTCGGCCCACTGCTTTGACATCATAGGTGTATCACACCCTGTGTCCAAAAGGACCCTAACTAGGACATTCTTCTTGTCCTTGAATGATGCAAACATGCGTACTGTGGGTCTTGAACCAGTCTTTGGTTAGGGAGGTAACTGCTTCGCATTCTTGAGTTGAGGTTGAGGTGCTTCGGCCGAGGCCTTGCGCTTTCTATCTCTTTGTGTAAAAACCATAATGAACAGCCTTTCGACACAGTTCCACCCGCAACGGGTTGTGGTTTTAGTGGTAGTTATAGCGTAGGGATGTTTTATTGATTCGATAATGTGGTAGTCATATGTTTGCACTTGGGTACTATATGGCCAGCATATTTCGAGTACTGAACTCATCCTCAGGCACCCTTTTATATAGAAATCGTTTCTCATTAAGACTAAACTCAAGATACAACAGTTTGTGGGTGTCTGTACCCGAAAGGAAAGATCGCAATCCTAAACCTAAGAAAAGACATAAGAAACCCAGCATTTCTCAATCGTCAATTTCCATACCATCAGAATCTACCTCATACAACCTCTTCGAGGGTGTGTGAGTTGCAGATGCTGTAATCCTATCAGCCAAGCTCCTTGGTCTGACCTTCGAACTGGAGGCTGTAGTCTCCTGCTTTGGAGCTTCCTTCTTATCCTTGGGCTTCTTGTTCTTTTTGCTAAACGAAGCCTTGATGGGATTTTTGCAGAAGAACTATCGATCATGTTCAGAGGATCCACAACGCTTGCATTCGTTGCGTTTGGCTCTTGCTTCTAGCAAACTTTCAGGAATACCCTTAAGGGCTTCAGCCTTATCAGTGTGAATAGGCTTCGGTCCCTTCTTCTCTGTTCGAGGTTTCTTGGGGTCAGAACCTTTGTCCTTCTCTGGCTTCTTTTCTGGGTTCTTATCTTGCCCCTGGTACTCATCTCTCTTCCGCTTGTTTCCCTTCTTCCCTTGGGAGTTGTCACGATTCTGATGAGACCTATTCTTCTCTGCCAACCTATCTTCGTATGATACACCCACTCACCTCATTAATTCGATGAAGGCTGTGTCATCATTGGGTGGTACCTCTGCAGTTGACATTCGATCCAGTATTTCCTCGTTCATTCCTTGCTTAAGGGAATGGATGTAAGAGGTTCCGCTGAGACATACTCGAAAGTTGAGGGTTTCCATCTTCGTCAGGTAGTCCTCAATATCTCCAGTAAACTTCAGATCATTCATCTTTCGCAGGGACTTCTCTTCCTCCTGCTTATCAACGAATCTCTCTTCCATTGTACTGGTGACAGACTTCCAGTTATCAACCTGGAAGAACTTCTTCATGTCTTCTTCGCGGTTATCATACCAGGCTAGAGCCTTGTCTTCCAAAAGGCCTCCAATCCATATGATCTTGTCAATATCATCGTGGAATTCGTCGCGGAAGTACTGTAGATAACGTTCCACTGATCCAATCCACCTTCGATAGATTTCCTTGGGATCCTTCTTATCCCCTTTGAAGACTGGAGGCATTTTCATTTTGCCTTTCTTGGAGGATCTGGCTGGTAAGCGAGGGTTGGGAGGTGGCGTACTATAGTGTGTGCTGCCAGAAGGAGGTAGGGGTATTTGACTTGGATGCAAACTTCCTGCTCCACTTCCCCCACCTCCTCCTCCACCTCCTCCACCTCCACCTCCGCCTCCGCCTCCGCTTCCACCACTTCCTCCGCTTCCACCACCACCACCACCATCTCCGCCTCCTTCCTCATCCTCAGAACCAGAGAGGCCGGATTCCGAACCAGAACCTCCTTGTGGTGGTGGGGCTCCCTCAGGGTCCGGAGTAATGGCTTCTTTAACCCAATATCCTTCTCCTTTGGTACCTACACAGTAACGAAGGCGGAATCCCTCATCACTGGGTTTGATATCTCCTTCATGATGCCCAAGGACAGACCTTGCTAGGGACTTGATAGATTTCTTGGTGGATTCGTCCGATAGCTTGGTCATAAGGGTCCTTGTAAATTCCCGAAACCTTTTCTCCATGTCCCTTCGAGTCTTCCTTATATCACTCTCTCTCTGCTTCTTCTCAGCGTCAGTCTTCTTCTTGAGTTCTGTCACTCTTTTGGCCTCTTCGTTGGCCTTCCGCTTGACACTGGTAAGTTCTTCTGACTGTATATGTACTTGGAGAGCGAGCCTCTCCTGAGCTCTTTCCCTCTTTTCCAATATGCCAGAGAGAGATGTCCATGCTGCTGATGAGCACTGTATTCGCATCCCAAGAGCCAGGCATAGCTCCTCATATGCTTCGGAAGACTGTGCTTTCGCAATGGCAATCGCAGCGCTAACATTGGCCGCAAATACCTGGGATTGGGCAACAATGTCTGAGTAATGCTCCAGTTGTGCCCTCTGTAGGTTATCGACTCCTAAGGCCACCGCATCATAGATCTCGTTTTGCCTAGATACTAGGGCTTCGTATGCTCTGACCAACTCAGGCAATGCTTCTCTAATTTTGATGTTGCTTCCTTGAGTCTGGGTGATCAGTGCATCCATTCGGTTCAGTTCCACTTCAATGCTGTTTATCAAGGAGACCACCCATTCAGGAATATCGTTTCGCACAATGGGTTCATAACGAACCACCTCTTTCCCCTTATCGCCTACCACTACCAACGCACTTTCCCTTCGTGTCAACGTCACTGCTTCCCCCATCATTGTATCAGACCCAGCGTCTGTCATTGCTTAGAGTATGACCCAGATTTGTCCTTGAAAGATCCTGCTGTAAAAGCTCCAAGTTCCGAAGAAGGGAGTTAAATCGAGATCCCAATCAACGAGGAACCTAGCACCAGCTTCCT
>MU122109.1:938853-959396 GCA_014904905.1 Wilcoxina mikolae CBS 423.85
GCCAAGTGCGCTTGGGAGCCAAGTGCACTTGAGAGCCAAGTGCGCTTGAGAGCCAAGTGCACCTGGCACCGCCATTACAGCTTGTAACGCAATCGAGATACCATAAGATGTTGAAATCTGGATTGACATCGTGGCATTTGAGATCGGCGATGCTCTGGGGTGTATTTGAATCTGACAGTATACGATAGATATTATGATCCCGGAGGTTGTGTCGCTCATGTCGGCGGCGGGGTAGATTACCCATTTCCTGCAATGGGCATTCGCACCAGTAGCATACACCATTCTTGATGTTGTGAAGGTCACGGTGCTCGGGGTAATCGGCCATCCATGCAGCCAGTGTCGAATAACAATGCCTGAAGTTCCCATCGGCACAGCGGACATAGAAGGTGCGGGTCTCCGAGTCGGAATCGAGTAGGGGTTGCAATACATGCTGCAGCATGTTCTGAGTGACCATTGGGTTATGCTCCCTCTGAGCATTTCTTCTTTTGAGGGGGATATCACGCATCTTGACTGGAATGGGCAAAAGGGCGACCAACAACACGCTGGGCATTGTGTGCTTCATCCATGCAGCTGCGGATAGATTTCCGATCGTCATATATATCGGCCATGCCTTCTTGTCGCCAGAGAAGTTCGTGAGGTGGGTGCCATCAGACATGAATATCATTGGCACCAACGTATCACGGACGGGTAGTGTTGTCTACACAATTGTGAGCATTGTAAAGCGTATAGAGCATTGTAAAGGGTATACTAAGAAGGAAGCTTACCTGCTTGTCCCACCACCAGTCTCCAGTATGCATCTCGTTGTAAACACGGTGCCCAGCATCATTGAAGCAATGTATCGGTGTGTATGTAAGATGTTCCTCGTATGCTGGCTGTCGGAGTAGCCATTTTGCCCACTCTATAAGGTCACAGTGCCAAAACTCAATTCCATCCGGATGCTGCTCATTCCATGCCATCTGCAACGTAGCTTTCTTCCAGGAGTCATAGCCAAGTCCGTCCTCCATCGCATTGTGGCGATTTGAAGGGTGTGTCGAGGGAGAGATTCCCAGTGACTTCCTTCTCGTCGCTCTTCAAAGGCTTCTCAGAGGAATCTATCGAAGAAGACGGTTTCGGCTCGAGGAGTGTAGGAAGAGGATGGGAGTGTCAAAGGTTGCCTGGTCAGAGAAAGAAGAATCCACTAAGTTAGTGGATCTGTGAATTCGAACGTTCGATCACACATTAGAGAAGATAAACAGTTTGGCTTGGAGTGCATAAAAGGCTTGATTCCCTCTATCTACTGGCACTCCTGTACATATATACTCCTCAGTACTACCATACCCCTGACATCTCCGAACTCATTAGTGCCAGTAGTGGTGGGAACGGACTTTCCCACCACAGCGTCGATTTTCTGTTGGAGGTTGTAATTCGATTTCAGAGAATCACGTACATACTCTTTAAGGCCGCAGTTGCCCTTCAGGAAGTTATCGATGATGTTGGCGGGAAGACCTTTCGATGTGACCAGCTCTGCAAAATTGTATTCCTCCTCACTGTCGAACAGATGGAACGGGTTGTCCAAGGATTGCTCAGCATTCTGCTCATCGTCGGTCGGAACGTATGCAACAGGGGCTTCCATATCGGGATATGAGAAGCTTTTTGTATTTGAGTCACATTCGGATGGTTCTGGAGAAGGTGACGTATACAACTGTAAGGACGTACGCCCGTGTACGGCCTCGTATGGATAGATACTTAAAGATACGGTTGCAAACGGAATAAGTGATAAAGATATCAATTGTACAGTATGTAGGTAAGATAATCGCTAGCGTGCCAAAAGCACTTCACGAGGTGATTATATATGAAGGGCGGTTACCCGGCCTCGGCAGCCAAGTGCGCTTGGGAGCCAAGTGCACTTGAGAGCCAAGTGCGCTTGAGAGCCAAGTGCACCTGGCACCACCATTACAACAACGGAGGAAACGTATCAGGATTGTCAACGTGGTCATGGTTGGCATAAAAACCATAGTTGCCATGAAAACTACTGCGAGAATCGTGGACCCATCGCTGAAAGTTTTTTCGAACGCGTTCAGAGGGCTTGGAGTCTGTCTTCGCCTCAAGAAGTTGGGCAATATCGAGGATGGTCACTATTGATGTGTTTATAGAGCGACAGGTCAGACTTGTAAGGTTTCAAGCAAACAGGGCAGAAACGATTTGAAGTTCGTATGGGAGCCATGGTACGCGTGGTGTAGACAATGCTGAGGGCTGTATATGCAGTTGGCAGAATGTTATGATGGTTGCCAAGCAGGGGTAGTGTAATTGAGCTGCATGGCGTACGAAACTCACAGAGCGGTATATAAAATGCCAAGACCCTGGAATATACTGCAGACACAGTTTGTCACGATGTAGCCACACCTAGAGCCTAATCTGACACTAATCATAACATAAATATAAGCAAGAATCCGTGGACTTGCTTGTTTGATTGCTTATTTGATGTTTGACCGGACGGATGATACGAAACGCAGACGAAAACATGTGATAATACTTGTTTCGTGTGCTAAGACACGAGTTCAGAGTTCATGACACAACCGCACAGTGTCAATTGGTGGTGTCTGGAAAGGCCTATGTACTGTCAGAGATGCTGGTGATACTTCTCGAACTTCATATGGCAGGTTCTGACTGTTTGTGATACCACACTACATCATTATGTTGGAACTTGATGTCACTACCGTATGATAGGAACCCAAACTGACAGACTTCGACACTTTGACCCAACATTCGCATGACCAGTATATCTCACGCTCCAGAAGTGGTTCAAACAACTCTCAGAGTCATATAAATCATGCAGTGAATGTTTCAGGCCGGAAAAGAAGTACCGATGGTGGCTCACAACCAGGAACGCTCCTTTTCCTGTATAATGTTTGATGTCACCAATGGTTTCAACTCTTCTGTGAGTCACTCCACACGATTTCAGCACCTTGATGGCCCATTCTGCACTGTATATATACTGCCGTACACTCCCTCCATTTCAATTCTTCTCCATCATCTCTATCTACTCCATCTTTACCTATTTACCACTCTCATCGTTGTTTTTAGACACATTAATCATAACTCTGACCGACCCCTCATACACCTTATATACAGCTCAGAACGTTGCAATGCCATCCAAAAAGATGCCATCCATTCCCTCCAAAACTGATACAATTAAGGAGACTCTCCACCTCGATGGTTTCGCAAAGCAGTTAATGGCCGAGTACATTCAGGGCCTTATTCAGATGTATGCCATTCACAGTGTCAAGGACTCATGGCACGATTGACATGATGTATGATATCCTTTTTTTGGACCCAGTCACTACAAAGTACTTTGCACAGTTTCAGGGGATGCGGAAGCATCAGGCATCAACTCAACCACGATACATAGAATGGTGGAGTGGGTTCCGGACGTTTCTCCAAGACTGATTCGATAAAACTCGGGTGCAGATAAACCGATATCACAAAGAAAACCCACCTTTACCTACCGATACCGATTTTGACTGTGATGACTCTGACAACTCTGACAACTCTGACAACTGCGACAATGCCAAACGTGGCAAAGGTCATGCCAAGAAAGATACCTGGTATTCCGGGACACTGAAGCTGCAGTCACCCTCCCAGAAATATGCAACGCCACTGACCATCATTGCCTCTGCCCTCCGGAAGAAACGAAAACTCGATGAGATCTCCACCAATGCCATCCCTACTGGCCCAGCACTGATATACCCCTTCAGGGTTTGCATTGTCGACACTGAAAGCTACGGCTCAGAAAGGTACGACCATTGGGATGACATCTTCGTTCACCACAGCTCGAATAGATGGCATCTTACATGAGTCGAGAAGCTCACCGCAAAGGCCGTACACCGTGCTGTGAGTCGCCTATATCCTGCCAGAGATGTCAGTTGTATTCATACCCGGCGAAACCTCACTGTAGCTATGAAATGCCACTCGACTCAATGGCAATGACTCTGTGACCACCTTCTTTTCCGTTACCGCTTACAACTGTGGGGGGAAAATCCGTTTTTCACCACCACCGCCACTCAGTTTGGCAGGGAGAGCTGGCAGGGTAGGGGGACGTACGGAGATACAGGGATGACGGGGATGGACTGAACGACAGGGAGTATATATTTGGTAGATTTCGGGGTAGATAGCCATCAGACAGAGGAAAAATACACACTCTATCTTTCCCAACTATTGGTTTCATTCAGACCCTCCGAAGACTCGGTAAATCCAACCAATTTGCGTGGCTCCTCACAGCCGGGTATCCTATCATATTTCTCACCCTCTTCCTACGCTCCTCAAACCAGAACCGTTCTTTCTCATGAATTCCCTTTGGATGCCATGAGAGGTGCGGCGGAGTGTTGACGAAAGGCCCTTCTGCCTTCCAGCCCCGCCATTTAACCACAAATGGAGCCCAAAGGCAGATTCTGGTTCGGAAAGCTGAGTACGGAATGGTGGGAAAGACTTCCACAAACTAATATGGGTAAATATGGAGAGAAGCAACTAATGAAAGATACCTATCCTGCGAGAGGAGCGAACGCCGAAGGAAATAACGACGTTCCTAGGGGTGGTGCTAACAATGACGGATTGGAATGCCAGGTGCGCTAAGTTGGGTACAGCGACGTCACTAACGAAACAGACACCGACCTTATACCGGGATGAACACCGAAAGATAGGCACTGACCTAACACCGGGACGAAAGGCACCGACCTCGCAGATGTGACGAATTCTGAGAACAGGCACCGACCTCATGCCGGAACGAACACCGAAAGAAAGGCACCGACCTAATACCGGGAAGAAAGGCACCGACCTCGCAGACGGGACGAATTCCGAGAACAGGCACCGACCTCATACCGGGACGAACACCGAAAGAAAGGCACCGGCCTAACACTGGGACGACAAGCACCGACTTCCCACCAGGACGAAAACCGAAGCACCGACTTTATACCGGGACGACAAGCACCAACTTCACACTGGGACGAATACCGAAGGAACCAACCTCATAACCGGGGTTAATTCCGAACCTGAGCACTAACCTTAGCACCAAAGGAATATTGAGCGGCTGGAGCATCAGTCTCAAAATATGGGAATGGAAATGATGATACTGAAAGAAGGAGCTCCGAATCTAAGCACTAACCTTAGTACTAAATGAAATATCGAGTGGCTGGAGTGCCAGCTTCAGGAAACAGGAGATAGAAACGATGATGCTGAAAGAGAAAAAAGGAACTAGCAAGAAGAAAAGGAGGAGGAAGGGACGCCCAGATCACATTACAAAACCTTCCTCTTACACTCACAATGTAAGGACGTACGTCCTCGTATGGATGGATATGCGTAGATACGGTTGCAAACGGGAATAAGTGATAAAGATATCAATTGTACAGTATGTAGGTAAGATAATCGCTAGCATGCCAAAAGTACTTCGCGAGGTGATTATATATGAAGGGCGGTTACCCGGCCTCAGCAGCCAAGTGCACCTGCGAGGGCCAAGTACGCTTGAGAGCCAAGTGCACTTGAGAGCCAAGTGCGCTTGGGAGCCAAGTGCACCTGGCACCGCCATTACATCATCCCCCTCTTTATCAGCAGACCTCCTGGGCTGCAACATATATATACATGAAGAAGGACAAGATAAGGTGCGTACGCCTTTCGTACAACTGCATAAGTCCCGCGACCGATCGGTGCCATCACGGCGGCCTCACGGCGGATCCGGTGCACGGAGAAACTCCACCTCCAGTGGCGATGGTAAAACCCGTGCCGACGCCATTTATACCGGGCCGAGATCCATAAGAAACGAAGAGAAGAAAGAGAAGAGAAGGAAGCATCCAATTGGCCCTAGATCCTCCAAGTCCACCTCTGAACCGTAGTCCACCTCTGAACCGTAGTCCACCTCTGAACCATAGTCCACCTCTGAACCGTAGTCCACCTCTGAACCGTACTGCACCTCTGAATTGAAGCCGCTCCAGCAGCAGGCTTGCAAGCCGATGGTTCCGAATATTCAAACGGACTTCCAGTTTCCTCCGAATCCAAGCAATTCATCTCCGTAGTACTATCTTGGTGGTACTCGAATCGGTAAATGCCATTGGCCGACTTGCGGGTGTCATTCGGCATCGATATATTGTAGTTGACACGTAATATGCCGGACTCGACTTCTGACTAATTGATTGATCGATCGTGTACGATTTCTTTCGTTGAACACGTTCGTGAACGTCATCTGAGGGGCAAGGCCATCGCGGCCGGTATCGCATCACTGTAGCAGTCAACTAGCATAATTGCATGATGTACTTATCTTGGTCATAACTGCTGCTCTTGAGAGCCCTCGGATTCGTATGATTTCTCTAATTCCATGTCTCTGTGCTTTCATATATCCAAGCACACGGCAGACCTTATCGGTGATAGCCTCCGTTCTCGGCATTGATCATATGCGTCTCACCGATTGGCTCCAAGTTGACTCGTATATCGGTAATCGGGATTCGACTTTCCGTTGCCATTCTGCTTCAGATTGGTTGAATTGTGTCGGCCTCGTTCGGCCCTCGATTGCAGTCATATATGGACATGTATTCATCATGCTTGTTCGAGTTGCGGTATCTAACTCGTAAGTGTACCATATGGTCGTACTCACAAAGTACCCAAGTATGCTTCCGCTCCGGTGCATCAAGGCGTCCATTCTCCATGCCATCGATTTCCGAATCCACGAAAGTAGTGGGTTTGCACACGCCATGCCCTTCTGAGCCTAGCTGTAGGGTGCGTACCCTAAAATCTAGCCTGATACGGTTAATCACTGCTATCTATGGCGACGTCAATCGATTATCGTCATGGCTTCGTTTGGTGCTCTCGGAGATAAAGGCCAATTGCAGAGCATATTCGTTTGTTGATATATCTAATTCGTACGCATTCCTTACAAGGTCATAGTTACCATGTAATTCGGTGCGCTCGCGCTCTCAGCTCTGAAGGCCCATCGTGGTAGCCTTCTCATACATCCATTAAGGATTGCAGTCGGTTCGCATTCTGCGCAGCTTGACATCTCGACTGCTGATTTGGCTGGCTCTCTGCCGCTAGCACTGGGTACGATTGATACCATTGATCGTTGGTTGCGGTTGATTGTGCATTCGATGCATTCGGTGGTGAAGACCAGTAGTGTAGCCATTGAATTCTCGTTCGCTCCCAGGCTTCTCGGTGCATTTGCACTTGATCTTGTTGACTTACTTCGCAGCCGTTTACCGCGGAGAGCATCGTCCGCAGGGACATATATCCTCCTCTCATAGGCCAGAGCTCCAGCGACAACGCTCCATTGGTTCTCGTCTTCGGTTTCAGCTTCGGCTGTGGCCATTGGGTTATCGACTAGCTTACCCGAGACGTCGACCGCCAATGGGTCAGTAGCCTGGGCCTTCTCAATCGCCGGTAGGAGGTCATCGTAGGGTTCGACTGTCAGAGTCGCCAAGAGCCGTCCGACAGGCTTTTCGTAGCCGATCTCATAATCAGGCAGTCTCGACGGCCATCGGTGGGGTTTTGTTTGTGCCTTCCAGGTGTTCGATAGTGAAGTCGTAGGCCGATAAGATCTCATTGACTTCCAGCGCTCGATAGTGAAGTCGTAGGCAAGGCCAAATGCACCTGCGAGCCAAGTGCGCTTATGAGGCCAAGTGCACTTACGAGACCAGGTGCGCTTGACGTCTGCAGGATGATGGGTTATCGTTCCAGCACTTCTGGTGCGGATTTCGTCGTAGTAGCAGTTTCTCGGATTCCGGAACGGTCATTCCCCTCTTTGAGGTCGGTGCTCCGTCAATGACTTGTCTCCATACCGGTGTGTATGTGTCGATTCTTATCGATTTTCTCGTTGACAAGACGGTTTCGATTGCAATTGGGGCTTCGTACTTCTGTATCTGCATTCAATTGCAAGTCTCGTAGAATCTCTTATAAAGTAAGTGTTTCTTAAAGACAAGGATAGAATTAAACGTAACCTTGTATCGTCATATGCGCAAGAAGACCCTTGTTATCCTTCTCAAGGGTGAGTACGATTGCACTCTGCATTCGAGAAATCTGCATTCCGCGGCTCTCCCGTGGCTCAATAAGTGCCGTCCGCACAGCAGCCGTGTCTCATCGCTGCCAACATGGTCAAGCATCTCCGAGATCAATGGAAAGGGGTACCGATTCTTGATTGTGCTCGCGTTGAGAACTCGGTAGTCAACTTCAGAATTTCAAGCCGCCGTCCTTCTTCTTTGCAAAATATCGGCGCTGCCGCTGGTGATGATGACTGCTGGGTGATACCATTGTCAGGTTTGTCTCGATGTAGGTCTCCGACAGGTTATGGTTTGTCTCGATGGAGGCCTTTAGAGTTCTTGACTCAACCTCCGACAGGTAATAGGTACGCCCATATGGCAGCTTGTGCCCGGGGTCGATCGGATGGTCAATTGACCGGTGCGGTGGCAGTGTCTGCCTTGACTAAAAACCTTCACGAATTCCTGATACTTGGCGGGGATATGGCATGGCCGCCGTCGTTTGTAGGCACCATTTCAGGCGCTGAAGCTCCATCTGTACTCGTTAGCTTTGTGCTCGTAATCTTAAGATGGAAGCGAAGGTTGGAATCCAGGAGCCCTTGTCGTAGCAAGTTATCCTCGATGGGAACCCCCCGCTGTCCGATACTCCCTTCGTGACTCGGCGAGCTGGTAGCAGTCATTCAAGCTCCTCAATGTGTAACTCTTCTGCCGCAACTACCGCCGCTGCTCCTGCTCGCGCATCCAGCTCCAGGGGCTTCTCCCACATCTGTGGTGCCTTCCATGGGAGCTCCCAGCAACCCTGTGCAATCGCCAATACGTATGGCGAATGCCTCGAGAATCTCGTCGCTAGCTATGAGACTCCCGAATACTGCGGCTCCAAGCCGATATGTGTCTGGAACCCCGCCCTCCGCCTGTGGAGTCTACGATGTCACCTGGGTGGCCGCCGGGGGTGCCATGGGCTCATTTGAGTCCGCGGCCTTTAACCTGTTTCTCCGCTAGGGGTCCACAGGGCTAGAAGTCGACCGGATATCCAGTCGACCTCAGCAGGTCGTATGCCATAGGCACGACCAGCACCTCCGGTTCGTCAACTGAAGGGCTATCATATTCTCCTATATACAAAAGGATAACCATTTGCCCAATCCTGATCAGGGATATGGAGGAGAGGATGCGTCCATTCCCGCTAGGGGATACGACGACATTGATGTGCATCCATTCCCGCTAGGGGATACGATGACTTGAGGTGTGATTTTGTTCGCGTTTCGTAAAGTTGCATAATGGGGTATCGGCTTGATCTGCTTGACACTTTAGAACATTCGGGGTTAAACTTCCCACTCTGAGCTGCTTCATGATCTGCGATTGCAGTTCCACTATCAGGGTCTTGAACTCTGCCCGTCGGTTGTCTTCTCCGTAAGTGCACTTCGTCTGTGCAATGCTGACGCTCGTAAGTGAGCTTGCGGCTTCGTCTTGGATGCTAACGCATCGTAGGTGCACTTCAGAGCTTCCGCTCACATCGTAGGAAGGTAATCGTCAAGTGCGCTTCAGAGCTTCCGCTCAGATCGTAGGAAGGTAATCGTCAAGTGCACTTGATCGAACGCGTTTATTGTTGGTGGCTTCTCGCGAGACTCGATCGTCAATGAACCGACACGTTCAGGGGTAACTATCGTAGAACCGATGAATCGACGTGTATAAGGGTATCGTCGACGAAGTCTTCGCTAGCAATTCGAGCTGCTCAATAGGTTGCCATCGATCGTTTGTACGTATGTGATTGATCTCGTCGAACGTATCTCGAGGTCTCCGAATCATCTCGGAATTGACTCTGCTCACGTCAATCAACTCCAACAGCCGGAATACTTATCACGAATCATCCGTTCATATGCCATTCATCTCGTTGAACCTGTTTTCAAAATCTTCTTGGCGTTGACCATCATTGTCGGTGACGCATATCTTTGGAGTCAATTGGCCTCCGAATCATCTCCGATTCGTCACTGCCATCGTCAATTAACTTAATTCAGGTGTACTTATCAAGCTTCGACACTTATAGGTCATGAGAGCATGTGTGTAAACGAATAACGATTGCGGTCGGCGATGCGACCCTTCGAAACAATTGGCCTCCGAATCGCCTCGGAATGATCTCTGCAGTAGTCAATTGACTCGATATAGGTATACTTATGAAGTTCCGATGCTTGTAGATCTCGAAAAGTGAGGTGTTGCGACTCGTTCGAAATCGTCATGTGGAGTAGGTGATATCACGCTCGGGGCCAATTGACTTCAGAATCGTCTCTGCGGCAGTCAATTGACTCGATTGAAGGTTATACATATCCTGATTACATCAATCTAGTGATGATACTCGGTGTAGGTCGTGAATGGAGAGATTTCGAGTTCTCAGGGGTGCCTATCATGGCAGGTGACGCGTCTCTCGGGACTGATTGATATCTAAATCATCTCGGAATCGTCCCTACTACCGTCAATCAACTCAATTGGACGATTACTTCTCTTGTATCGACAATCTAACGATAGTTTTCGGACGCGGAGGTTATGGTATGTCACGACATGTCGAAAAGTAAGGGAATCACGAAATCCCGTGAGCAAAATGTATCTGGTGACTGAAAAGCGATTATAGTGTAAGGACGTACGTCCTCGTATGGATGGATATGCGTAGATACGGTTGCAAACGGGAATAAGTGATAAAGATATCAATTGTACAGTATGTAGGTAAGATAATCGCTAGCGTGCCAAAAGCACTTCGCGAGGTGATTATATATGAAGGGCGGTTACCCGGCCTCGGTAGCCAAGTGCACCTGCGAGGGCCAAGTGCGCTTGAGAGCCAAGTGCACTTGAGAGCCAAGTGCGCTTGGGAGCCAAGTGCACCTGGCACTGCCATTACACACAATTGACTTCCAACCGCCAAAAACACCGCTTCGAAAATTCACAAACCGCTGCTATCACCACCACTTCAACATTCAACATGTCTGACCGTGCTCACGTCCGCTCTACTTCCGCCACCGGCCCGAGACTAACATCGCCGGCACCAACTCCTCCAACTCTGTTCAAGAGCAGAAAAACTTCATCGAGTCCCTTGTCGTTGCAATTGCCAAGGAGAAAAACCAAATGCCGCTCCCGGGAACCATGGGAGCCCCCGTCTTTGGTGAGGCCGACATCACCAAGTTCATCGAAGCATATGAAAGTCTCTCCGCTTGCACAGGCACAGACCCATCTAAGGACGATGTCATCTCCACTGTTCCCTATTATTGTTCCGAAACCATTCAGGAAAATATTAAAATGATGAAAGGGTACCAGGAAAGAGACTGGGAGAAGTTGAAAAAGGAACTCAAAGACGCCTTCAGACATGCCGACAGCCGAGTATACATGTATACGAGAACCTATCTGGAGACACTGTGCAAAAACAAATTGAAGAGAGGGAATGTCAGATTGAAGGCCTTCATCTTAGCCTATGACAACATCAGCCGAGCCATGGTTACCAAGGGTATATTGTACGAGTTTGTACGAGTCGAAACACTGCTTGGGGCTGTCACAAATGATCTAAAGGCTAAGGCCGTCGTCAAACTCGAGTTGGACCCCTGGGAACCTGAGACCTTTAAGTACGACAGCCTCTACAAGTACATTCTCGACAAGTACATTACAGCCGATGCCCTCGCCCTCCTTGACACTGATACCGCCCACACGACATTTGGAGTCTCAGCACACTCCATTCCCACCGGAGTTCCGCTTCCACAAATACCCAGTATAACCAGCACAAGCCAAGAGAACGAACCAAGCACCACCGTCACTACCGCTGTCACCACGACACCAAGTACGGAAACAAATGCAACCGAAAAACAGGAGGAGACCATCGACACAAAAATGGACAACATGATGAAGGCCTTTGAGGCTTGGACCTTCCAATTAACCAAGGCAACCGATCCAAGGCCCCAATATACTGGATATCAAACGGCTAGAGCCTACGTAATTCAAGCCGACAACCCACCGATACACCCCCGGCAATCACAGGAACTGCAAATGAATGTCCCTTCTGGGCGAGGTTTTTATCGACCGACAATGCCAAACTACCAACAATATCCTCGGCACGGCTTAGGCCCTTGCATTTACTGTGACGAGCTAGGGCACATCCGGACATTCTGTCCTGATGTCTGAACCGACCAAGAACAAGGAATCATCCATCGTAATGAGTGCGGGAGGTTAACCCTAGGGCCACATGGAGTGAGAGGTGGATAAATCTCTGGGTACCGGCCTGAACGAAGGTTCCTGTCGATGAAGGACTACGCTCGAGAAGTGGCTCGGCAGCAGCAACCAGTTGTACCCACCCAGCCTGGAGCGGTACAGCCAGCTGCAGCTGGACCTCCACAACATATTGCAAGGTCGCAGTTGTTTCAGAGAGCGAGCGCTCAAGTAACGGCTTTTCGCTCGAGGATTGTTCAACAACTGTTGGAAATAGATGAGCACTACTCCAAGGGAAAAGAAAGTGATGGAAAGGAAGATAGCGGTGAGGAAGAAGAAGAAAGCACGGAGGAAAGTGAGACAGAAGAAGGAAGAGAGGCTCTCCTAGATGAGGAAGAAAGATATCGACAGCTGGCAGTAGTTCGAACCCAAGCAGCCTATGCCTTTGTTGATGAGAGGAGAAAGAGGACAGGAGAAGTTACGAAAGGAGACGACAAGTGTGCTCGGGTGGAGGATGAGGTTCCGTAAGTAGCGACAAGCGTCAGCACCTAAGAGAAGCGCATCATCAAGAAAGCAGTGACCTTCAGCAAAACACCAGCCAAAACTACAGGTGACCCCGCCGAAAAGAAATTCTCCAAACCTCGTAAGAAGCAGGCCCCAGCTCTCGATTCTGGGGACTATGAGGTTCTGGGAAGTAGTCAGCTTGATTATACGGTTCTAGCTCGACAGGAGAGGGAAACGGGTGAGTTGACTCTCCGGCTACTGCCTAAAGCCAAAGCGGTAGCGATTCCGAAAGAAAGGCGTGTGCCGGCCAGAACTTCCACAGCTCCCAAGAAGGTCGGTATCGCTTACGTCTCCGCCTTTGCCTCGAATCCCAGAGACAGCTCCAGATATAGTGAGTTTCGCTATGCACGAGCCTCTCCTGCGGTCCAAGGAAAGATCAATGGACACGAGATCTCGATGCTCATCGATGGAGGATCCGAGATATGTGTGATAAGCGAGGATATCATCAGAGAATTGAATATTGGATGGAAAAGGGCCGACTGGAAGATGATAACTGCAGAGGGGAACCGCTCGGATCTCACGAAGGTGTCCGAAGCTGTACCGATAGAAGTCCACAGAATCGTGATTCCCGTACCAGTGTTTCTGGCCGCATCTGGATCGGAACAGGTGATTCTAGGCTGCCCCTGGGAAACCTTCGCCCGCAAATGTGAGAGAAACCTGGACGACAGACGTTGCGAAATTACTATCACTGCTGTCGATGGATCAGAACAAGTCACGTTTGTAGCTACGTACCCGTGAGACAAGAGGGATAGGATTGCCGCAACTCGGAAAACTACTACGTCTAGTTAAAGCAAGGGCAACTAGGAATGATAGGGCCCAGCACTATGAAGGGAGGAGGTTGGAGTTTTCTGAGAAAATAGAGTGGGAGGAGAAGGTGGTGAATAGTAAAAAAGGAGAAGAGAAGAAGTCGATTAAAAGGAAGAGGGCGTGTGCAGGGAAAGAGGAAGGATCATTTGAGGAAGGAGAACAGTCAGTCAGAAAAGAGGGACTATCGAAGGCGGTGAGGAAGCTGATGGGAAGAGGGGTGAATTGGGAGAATGAGTGGGAAGAAGAAGAGGAGGGACTATTGGTCGGAGAGTTGGGTAGGAGGATGGTAGCAGAGGAGTGGTCGATGAGAGAAGAGGCTCAAGTGAAGGAAAAGAAGGTAACCGGGAGAGAATCCACGACTTTTGCGTGGGTTTCTAAAAATAGCATGGCTTCGGAACTTAGTCAAATACAACCCTTTTCCTCGTACTTTCATTCAGCGAAGTGCAACTTAGACGACAACACCAAAGCAGCCTGGTTACGCGCCCGCTACAAATGCATTGCCCAGAAAGTGAAGCCTGTTCCCTTGTCGGATGGAAGTACACCAGATGCCGGACTTGACTCGAGGGGAAGAGCTATCGCCTGGGCTGTACCAATATCAGGCCCTTGGGATGAGTGGTTTATCCCCAAGTTCTCCCGCAGAGAAAATGGTGGAAGGTTGACGCCTGAGAGAATACGAGAACTATGGATAGGGAGCATATTATGGCCGAAGGAAAAAGAAGCCCTCCTCGTATGCTATCGAATAGAGAATACGCTCTCTCATGGACATGGGAGGAATTGGGAACGATTAGCGACGAGGTCGAGCCACCACATCGCATCCGGCTGGAGTCTGGTCACAAAGTCTGGAAGGATCGTGTATTCCGCATAACCAAGAAAGTCATTTCCGTGGAAAAAGAGATGATAGAAGAAAGCGTTTGGCAGGGCCTATTCGAGTCTGCTTGGGGCCCATACAGGAATGCTCAATTGTTAGTTCCGAAAAAGAATGGGAAGTATCGATTCATCATATCTGCTGTCAGTGCGAACCGCCACACTTTAGAAGATGCAGGAATACCGCCCAACGTCGAGGAATTGTCAGAAGCATTTGCTGGCCTCCCTATTTGCTCCTTAATCAATTTTCACTCCGGCTACGACCAGAAAGTTCTGCACGAAGAAAGCCGAGATTATATGGCATTCCAAACGACACAAGGGATGTAATGACTGACCAGGTTGGTTCAAAGAGCCACCAATTCGGTGTCAGCCTTCGTTCGAGTATCTCGAACAATATTCAGTAAGCATCTTGGGACGATCGCACAAGTGTTTGTCAATGATATTCGAGTGAAAGGGCCCAAAACCCGATATGGAGATGAAGAAGTGCCGGGTCTGCCTGGAGTGTGGAGGTACGTTCTGGAGCATCTCCAGAATCTCGACAAAGTGCTGGCGGATATTGAAAGAGCCGGAGCTACGATTTCGGGAGAAAAGTCTAATTGGTGCTGAAACGGGATAACGATTGTGGGCTTAGTCTGCGGAGAAGCAGGTAGGTGGCCCCAAGCTTCCAAAGTTGATAAAGTGCAGAACTGGCCACCGTGCGGAAACCGTACAGAATACAGGGCTTTCCTTGAACTTTGCACATACTATCGAATATGGATTTCCGAATATGCAAAAGTCACAAGCCCCCTATTCTGGATTTTACGAAAAGATATTGAGCTTCAATGGGAGACTGAAGAGAAGAAAGCCATGGCAATTTTGAAAGAAGCCCTCTGCAATGCTCTTGCGCTGAAGGTATTAGACGTTAGCGACAGCGCCGGGCAAATAGTCGTGGGAGTTGACGCCAGCTTAGAAGGGTGGGGGGCGATTTTACAGCAGGAAGATGAAAATAAGGACCGGCACCCATGTCGCTATGAGAGCGGGCTTTGGAACAAAGCTGAGAAGAGATATAACTCGGGGAAACGTGAGTGCTGTGGACTGATGAAGATGCTCAAGAAGTTTTGCAACTACCTATATGGGGTCAGATTCCTCGTAGAAACAGACACTAACACATTAGTGCATTAACTAAATTTGCCCACCAACGACCTGCCAGGAGCACTAGTCACCCGCTGGATCGCATGGATACGGCTGTTCGATTTCGACGGTAAACACGTTCCAGGAAGGATGAACAGAGGTCCTGATGGTCCCTCGCAGCGACCACGAGGGGAAGGGGAGCCCGAGCCAGTAGAGGAGGATGATCTAGAGGAAACAATAGAAGCAAGTTTACGGGGATTACAGGTGGAACAAGGCCCGGAAAGAAAGGGGAAGGAGAGAGCTTACGAACCATTTGTTGGGTTAAGACTGGCAGAAGAATATAATGGGAGATGGAAGGAGATAGGCGAATTTCTGGGGAACCTGAAGCGGCCGGAAGGGAAAACTTCAAAGGAGATGCAGCAATTTCGGTGGGAGGCCACGAAATATCTTGTTTCAGACGGGGTACACTACTGGAGATGGAAAACCAATAAACTGCCAGCAATGGTGTTGGTGAGTACAGAGCAGAAAAGGAAAGCAATAGAAGCTGCACATGAACTGAGCGGGCACCGTGGAAGGGAAGGAACACTACGAAAGGTAGTTGAGCGGTACTGGTGGCCCAAAATGTACGTCGACATCAAAGACTGGGTGAAAACGTGCGAGTAGTGCGAGAAGAGAGCGCCGCTACGGTATGATGAACCCCTGAAAAGCCTAACTGTTAGTCACCTATAGCAGCGAGTGGGAATGGACATTTCATACATGCCAAAAACGGAGGATAGGTACCACCTGCTGGTGATAGCCAGGGAATATCTCAGCGGGTGGGCAGAGGAACGACCACTAAAACAGAGCACATCGGAGAAGGTAGCCGATTTCTTTTACGAGGAGATAATTTGCCGATTCGGAACCCCGGAAAGTGTGGTGGTGGACGGAGGAGCAGAAAACAAGAAATGGACCGACCTCCTCCTCAAAAGTTACACTATCCGGAAGATCACCGTAACCCCATACCACGCCGCCGCTAATGGAGTAATCGAACGAGGACACAGACCGATTGCAGATGCGCTATCCAAACTCACGGCCTGTTCCAACGAACTGAAAGAGATGTAGATTGACCACCTATCAGCTGTGCTTTGGGCCGACAGGATCACGGTTAGGCGTACGACCGGATATTCGCCCTTCCGCCTCATGTTCGGCCAAGATGCGGTACTTCCGATAGAGCTGGAGAACTTGACATGGAACACTGCCAACTGGACCCAAGGAATCGACGATACAGCGTCACTGCTAGCGGCTAGAGTAAGGCAGCTGGAACGACGGCGAGAAGATATCGATGCTGCCATACAAAACCTAAAAGAATTGAGAGATGCCAACAAATGTTACTTCGACCAAGCAGCCAACCTCCGAGCTGAAGACCTCCAAATTGGCGACTTGGCCCTCGTGTACGAAACCAAGATAGAGCAATCCCACGGCACCAAACTGGATGCGAGGTGGCGAGGACCCTACCATGTCACAGAAATTGCCCAGAGCCTGGGAACTTATCGATTGGCAGAGCTAGACGGAGCAGAGCTCGCCGGCTGGATAGATGGTAGCCGACTCAAGAAGTTCTTCACTCGCAACGAAGGCATACACGGTGCTCGAGAAATTAGTATGCCTAACACCACACAAGAGGAGGAATCGGAGGAATTCGAGGAATTCGAGGTGGAGGCAGTAACAGGCCGGAAATATATAGAAGGAAGATGGATGTATTTAATCAAGTGGAAAGATTGGGAGAAACGATCGTGGGTACAGGCAGAAGATATGGCGGGGTGTAAAGAGATAGTGAATAAGTGGAACCCCACACATCCGGTGCCGGCAGACCACCTGTCCAAACAATGATGGGAAAGATGGAGGAAGGGGAAAAAAAGAAAGGGGGGAAGGGAGGAGATCCATTGCATGGACCATGACGAAAAGAGTTGAAGATACTGAATCCACACAATTGCGTGGATTTACGAGATGGAGGGGGGAGAAATATTCCTATTGGCTGAGTCACACCCACGTTACACAAAATTATTTCTACCATTCTCTCCTAATCCTCTAGTAACCTCGAGATAAAAGAAGCGATGACTATTGCAGAAGTAGACAGAAGATTTACCACCGACAACAGGAACGACGAACAAGACATGCTCAATCGTCGAGTACAAGCCAGGAAGCAGGAGGGGAAGACACAAAGAAGTTGTGAAGAGATACAAGAGGAGCATACTAGGGAAATCGGGAATGACATAGAAAACCGGATGAAGAAGAAAACGACTCAACTTAAAGACATCCTTCCCCAGGTATATAAAGAGCGCCCCCCTCCCACATTCCTAAGGAAAGACAGTCACTGCACTGTATCGTTCAACCCTCCTTGTACACCGACGACTGCATCCAATATCACCATCTCAACCATAACCGATGACCGACATGAGGTTTACATCAATCAACGACATTGCGGCAGTACTCAACGACGCCATGGATTTCGAAGCGTCCTTAACCACCACCACCACCGCTACGAATCTCGACTCCACCACCACCGCAGCCACCACCACCGCAGCCGCCACCACTGCTGCCACCACCACCACAGCCACACCACTGCCGTTACTACACATGCCTTCTCGTCGGATATCTCTACTATCGCTAGCGATCCTTCTCCAGCATCCCTTTCATCGGAGACACTATCTCAATTCCGCAGGAATTTTTTCTCCAATTGACCTGTCGGATCGTTACAAGAAGCCGTAGAGATTGCCGCTCGGGAATCTTCCCCCCAAGGCCAGGCTGATTTTATGCTCGAGGTCTATGACCTCTTTGGTGACATTACCGATGCAGCCAACGCCCAAGTCGCATGGCTATCAAACTTCACGGAGAGAAACCTAGACTGGTGGAAGTTGAAATACAAACGGTACAACGACTTCCTAAAGGCCTTCGATCGCTCCGGCAGGGTTAGAGAGATGATCAAGCAACACCACTCCATCCAGCAGAGGAAGACACGAGCAACAAAGAAGCTGGGAGACCTCTGGCAACACAATCCCGAACTCCAGGAAATCCTAAGCGACTCCAGTGGAAGTGAGAAGTGGCTGCAATTAACCGCGATCGCCAGCCAAACATCCAGAGATCCCGAATTAGTGAAGAGATACCTCAATCGTGCATACGTTGACCGCCTTACCAAGCTAAACCGGAAGTCAAATGCCAACAAGTGGTATACTTCCGGAGACTTCCAGGATGCTAAACAGTTGTTGGATAATGGCTGCCCTCAGCTGGGAGAAGGAATCGAGTACGAAGCTATGGGCTTGAACTGGTACTGGGGGTTAGTAATGCCACTTAGTTATTACCCTGGCATGGATGACCGCAATCATGCCAACCGACTTCGCACCATCTCACCATCAGTACCGCCTGCCGACCATGGGATACCCGTACCACCTCCATCCCTCGATAAGAGCAAGATGCTCCCGCCACCAACCCCATCAACCAAGGAAACTGGGATGGAAGAGGAAAAGGATGGGAGTAACATTGGAGAACTCTTGATAGATCTGGCCGAGGACGAGTCTAGGGATGGAGCCGGCACCGAGCAAGAGGCCGATACGATCCCGCCACCCCCCGTTGAAAAAGAAGCCGATACAATCCCGTCAACCCCCGTCGAAAAAGAGGCCGGTACGACCCCAGAGAAGTTTACAAATCCCAAGCAGAAGGGTATCCAAAAGACCGACCGGCCTCCCACTCCCAACAGCGAAAGCAGCAGTTCTGACTACAACACCGAGAGTGAAGAACACGTCAGCAGCTTTCTAGATTGGCTTAGCCACGACCCGGACCTCAAGAGAATGTTGGACGACGAAACAAGGATGTTGGCATACCACCAGAGAAAGATGGGGAACAAAGCTGTACCCATCTTCCAACAGGCAGTGAACAAAGACCCTGAGTTGTTCATAGAAGCTTGGGCACAAGTCATGGCGGCCGTATACGCGATACGTGAGGTGATAGTTCGGTTCGATACTCAGCTTGGCAACATCTCGTACTTCGCAAGAGGCCATGGCAAAAGAAAGGCAGATGCGGAGGGTAGCAGGAACAAGCGAGTGCGCAAGGAGTGAGAGCCTGGAGGGTTTTCCTTGAGTTTATGGTTTTCCTTTGGGTTTATGGTTTTCCTTTGGATTTATGGTTTTGTTAGGTTTATGTTATTTCGTATGTTCTTTCGGGGTTGGGTATAAGGTTATATGGGATGAAAAAAGAGAAGTGTGCTTCGCATAAAGGGCCAGGGAGGAGTTGTGGCGGGAAAATCCGTTTTTCACCACCACCACCACTCAGTTTGGCAGGGGGAGCTGGCAGGGTAGGGGGACGTACGGAGATACAGGGATGACAGGGATGGACTGAGCGATGGGGAGTATATATTTGGTAGACTTCGGGGTAGATAGCTATCAGACAGAGGAAAAATACACACTCTATCTTTCCCAACTCTTGGTTTCATTCAGACCCTCTGAAGACTCCGTAAATCCACCCAATATACGTGGCTCCTCACAGCCGGGTATCCTATCATATTGTTAGGGGTTGTCCCTTAGCAGGTGCACGAGGTACGGAGGATATCCATGGCAATCGGCGGTTGGTCACCTGTCACTATGGATGGTCAACATCACACCCGCAGCTATCCTATCCTCTGAGCAACGAAGCTACGCATATCCAATACCGAGCCCAGACAAAGCGGAATGATTAACCCGCGCCAGGGCAGTGCACCTTCTCGATCGAACAGCGATAGTCATGACACTTAGCTGGCAGATTCATCAGACCCGAACACTTAGGATGGTATGCTACTATATACCTATGCCTCCAATAGTTAGGGACGACATGAGTTGATGAAGCACGATCACGCCATTGCGGGGACTTACGGGTCAGCCGTGCATGATCGTTTCGACCAGAACTACTTTACCTTATCAGCAATATGGGACAGTCGGCTAGAGCGGGGTACGCCTCTACACTCTCCGGCAGGCACACGTCAGAGCTCGAGAAGCGGGACTTCACCATGGGGATAACTATACAGTCTAG
>MU122109.1:966045-977785 GCA_014904905.1 Wilcoxina mikolae CBS 423.85
GCAGGGTCTCAACGGCCAATTGATGATGTCTGCGAAGGAGAGTCGAAAGGCAACCATCTCGGTTCAGTATTTTGAGCATTTAACTCCGGTTGACGAATCGGAGGTGCTGGTCGTGCCCATGGCATATGACCTGGTTCTAGGCTTGCCTTGGTTCAAGGCTAGGAACCCTGAGGTCGACTGGACATCCGGTCGACTTCTATCTCTGCGGACCCCAAGTGGCGATGCAAATACACCGGCGGCCACCGTCAATGTGACGCCGAATACACCGGCGGCCACCGTCAATGTGACGTCGGATCCTCCACAGGCATCTGAGGAGGGCGGGATTCCAGACATACATCTGCTTGGAGCCACCGCATTCGAGGATCTCATAGCTAGCGACGAGGTTCTCGCGGCATTCGCCATACGCATTGGCGATTACACAGGATTGCTGGGAGCTTCCATGGAAGGCATCACCCCCAAAGGTGAGAGGAGCGCCTGGAGCTGGACGAGCGAGCAGGAGCAGCGGCGGTAGTTGCGGCAGAAGAGTTACCAACAATGCGGGGCTTGAATGACTGCTACCGGCTCGCCGAGTCAAGAAGGGAGTTTACCGGCTGCGGTACCTTGGTTCCATCGTGGATGGCCGTTAGACCCGTGGCTCCTGGTTTCCGCGACACTTCCGCTTCCATCTCAAGATTAAGAGTACAAAGCTAACGAGTACAGATGGAGCTTCGGCGCCTGAAATGGTGCCTACAGACGATGGCGGCCATATCCCCGCCAAGTATCAAGAATTCATGGAGGTCTTTAGTAAGGCCAAGGCTGAGAAGCTGCCACCGCACCGGTCAATTGACCATGCGATCGACCTGGAGCCCGGTTTTCAGTTACCATACGGGCGTATCTATAACCTGTCGGAGGTTGAGTTAAGAACTCTAAAGGCCTACATCGAGACAAACCTGGCCAATGGCTTCATCCAGCGGTCATCATCACCAGCGGCGGCGCCAATACTTTTTGCAAAGAAGAAGGACAGCGGCTTGAGACTTTGTGTGGACTACCGTGCACTCAATAAGGCGACGGTTAAGAACCGGTACCCTCTTCCTTTGATTTCAGAGATTCTTGACCGCGTGGGAGGTACCAGAGTCTTTACGAAACTCGACCTTCACGGAGCCTATCACCTCATTCGCATTAAGGAAGGTGACGAGTACAAGACGGCTTTCCGAACCCGATACGGCCAGTTCGAGTACAAGGTCATGCCATTCGGTCTGACGAACGCACCGGCTACTTTTCAGTCTTACATCGACGATTGCCTGCGGTCTTACATTGACGACTTTGCCGTGTGTTACCTCGACAACATCTTGATCTACTCCACCGACGAGAAGGAGCACGACGAGCATGTGCGAAAAGTACTGCAACGGCTGCAGGAGTTCAGACTCTACTGCAAAGCGGAGAAGTACCAATTCGGAGTCACAGAGGTCGGCTATCCCGGCTTCGTGATCAGCCCAGAAGGCGTCGGCATGGAATCGGACCGAATATCAACAATTGAGGATTGGCCGACTCCTAAGTCAGTCCATGATGTTCAAGTGCTGTTCGGATTCACGAACTTCTACCGGAGGTTCATCAGGAAATACGCGAAGGTGACACTTCCTCTTACTGAACTACTAAAGTCAAGTGAGCCCAGGAAAACCGGAAAACAAAACACCGGAGGTTGTTCGAAGTCAACCAAGAAGTCAATGACCAAGTGGGAGTGGACGAGAGAAGCCGAACTGGCCTTCCGGAAACTCAAAAAGGCTTTCACCGCAGCACCGATTCTGCAGCACTTCGACCCAGCCAAGCCAATCATCCTCCAGACGGACACGAGCGGCTTCGCGATTGCAGGCATCCTGAACCAGTATGATGGCTTCGGAACCCTTCGGCCAGTCAATTTTTACTCTCGAAAATGCTCTCCGGCTGAGCAGAACTACGACACGTACGATCGGGAACTCCTTGCCATCGTCGAGACCTTCAAGCAATGGCGGCACTATCTGGAGGGCGCCCGTCACAAAGTGCTGGTGCGGTGTGACCACAAGAACCTTGAGTATTTCCAAACGTCCAAGGTGCTCTCACGGCGACAAGCTAGGTGCTCGGAGATTCTCTCGGCATATGACTTCAGCATCGAACACTTGGAAGGCGCCAAAAACCCTGCCGACGGCCCGATTATGAGATCGGCTATGAGAAGCCTGTCGGACGGCTCTTAGCGACCATGACGGTTGAACATTATGACGACCTCCTACCGGCGATAAAGAAGGCCCAGGCTACTGACCTATTGGCGGTCGACGTCTCGGGTAAGCTAGTCGATAACCCAATAGCCCCAGTCACAGCCGAAGCCGAAGCCGAAGCCGACGAGAACCAATGGAGGGTCGTCGATGGAGCTCTGACCTACGAGGGGAGGATATATGTCCCCGCGGACGATGCTCTCCACGGCAAAGTGATAAGTCTCTTCCATGACAACCCCGAGTCCGGTCACTTCGGAGCTCTTAAAACTGCTGAGCTAGTCTCTAGGGATTTCTTTTAGCCCTCAATGGACACGCACATAAGGAAGTTCGTCAGCAGCTGCGAAGTATGTCACTGAATCAAGGCCCCGCGGCATGCCCGCCATGAAGTCAACATGCCACTGCCACCACCGTCACGACCCTGGGAAGGTGTCACCATGGACTTCGTCACAGACCTGCCAGAATCGACCGCGTCCGAATACACGGGGATCCTAGTCATCGTTGATCGACTGACAAAGATGGCGATCTACCTGCCCTGCAGAAAGGATGTCGACTCACCAGAACTGGCTAGGCTCTTCTTCGAGCATGTGATCTGCAAACGCGGCGTCCCTGACAACATCATCACCGATCGGGGCACTCAGTTCACGAGCCGATTCTGGGCGAGAGTCTGCAGTCACATGAGTATGGATCACCGACTGTCAACCGCTTTTCACCCGCAGACGGACGGCCAGACGGAGCGGCAGAATCAGACGATGGAGCAGTATCTCCGAGCCTTCTGCAACTATGAGCAGGATAACTGGGTGGAGCTCCTACCGTTGGCCGAATTCGCATACAACAACTCCGTGCATGCTTCGACAAGGATGACTCCCTTTTGGGCCAATTACCATTACCAACCGACGATGCAGTTCAAGGCACCCAAGGACTTAGCCCGCTTGAAGTCGGAAGCCGAAGCGGATACCGTGGCAGCCGGGCTGGAAGTGACACACTGCACCCTCCAGGAAAACCTACTGGAAGCCCAAGCCCGCCAGACGAAGTATGCCGGTGGCAAAGAGATGACATTCGAGGTCGGAGACAAGGTTTGGCTCTCGACTCGGAACATCAAGACGGCGAGAGCGTCAAAGAAGCTAGACTACAAGCGCGTGGGACCATACACGGTGAGTAAAGTCATCAACAAGAATGCTTACAAATTAGACTTGCCAAAGACGATGCATATTCACAACGTGTTTCACGTCTCCCTGCTTGATAAGTACTCGCCGCCTGCCATCGGCCAGCCGCCTTCAGAACCGCAACCGACGATTGTCGATGATACGGACGAGTGGGAGGTCGATCAGATCCTCGACTCCAAGCGACGCTACCGGAAGATCCACTATCTCGTTCAGTGGGCCGGTTACAACTACCTACGTACGAGCTGGGAGCCGGCAGAGAACCTCGAGAATGCTCAAGAACTAGTCGACGAGTTCCATCGGGAGCACCCAAGGAAGCCACGGCCATAATCGACGTCATCGCCGCGTTACGGTTCAGAGGTAGACTACGGTTTAGAGGTGGAGGATCTAGGGTCAATTGGACGTTTCCTTCTCTTCTCTTTCTCTTCGTTTCTTATGGATCTCGGCCCGGTATAAATGGCGTCGGCACGGGTTTTACCACCTACCACTGGAGATCGATTTCCCCGTACACCGGATCCGCCGTGAGGCCGCCGTGATGGCACCAATCGGTCGCGGGACTTATGCAGTCGTACGAATGGCGTACGCACCTTATCTTGTCTTCCTTCATGTATATATATGTTGCAGCCCAGGAGGTCTGCTGATAAAGAGGGGGATGATGTAATGGCGGTGCCAGGTGCACTTGGCTCTCAAGCGCACTTGGCTCTCAAGTGCACTTCGCTCCCAAGCGCACCTGGCTCCCGGGCGCACTTGGCTCTCAAGCGCACTTGGCCTTTCCAAGTGCACTTGGTTGCCGAGGCCGGGTAACCGCCCTTCATATATAATCACCTCGCAAAGTGCTTTTGGCACGCTAGCGATTATCTTACCTACATACCGTACAATTGATATCTTTATCACATACTCCCGTTTGCAACCGTATCTTTAAGTATCTATCCATACGAGGACGTACGTCCTTACACATAGGTTATGCACGCTTGACATCCAATAAATATAGTTCCGTGATGCCGGAATGTTTGCTTCTGCTTCAATGGGCCAATACGTTTGAGGGTCGAACCCATAATTCGCGAAGAATGGTGACATGTCAGTCGCAGTAGTAAGTGAGTTGTTGTAGGCATACTCTGCCATTGGCAACATCTCAGACCAGTTGTCCTGTTCATAGTTGCAGTAGTTTCGTAGATAACACTCCAGCATTTGGTTTACTCTTTCCGTTTGACCATCAGTCTGTGGATGAAATGGCGAAGACATTCTCAGTTGAATATCAAGGACTTCTACCAAAGAGGACCAAAATGCTGAGGTGAATCGAGAATCACTGTCTGATACTATGTTCGATGGTAGACCATGAAATCTCCATACTTCTTTCAGGAAGATCTTAACCAGGTCTGTGGCTTTCTTCTCGCCATCTTTCAGTGGTATGAAGTGTACCATCTTTGTGAATCTGTCAACGATAACCCAGACCGATGAACAACCATCCGATACAGGTAAATCGATGATGAAATCCATAGAGATTGAATCCCATGTACGGTACGCTAGTTCGAGAGGTTGTAAAAGACCGTAGTGAGTGTGACGAGCTGCTTTTTTTTTTGACATTCAGGGAATAAGCGGACATAGTCTTCGATGAATTTCTCCATCTCTGGCCAAAAGAAGTTCCTTCAAACCAGCTCTATTGTCTTATCCTGACCCATATGTCCTGCTACCTTCGAATCGTGCTCTGCTTCGAGTAATTGTTTTCGTAACTGTAGATCGTCTGGGATCCACAGCCTGCCTTTATAATAAAGGTCTTCGTTCTCAAAAGAGATGTCAGGGCTTGGACTTCCTTCCATTGCTCTGTAATGACGGTGCCTGGTGCACTTGGGCTTAGTGTTGGCAACGAAGCGGATCGGTTTGTTGCGGATCGAACCAGGGCGCGGTTCGATCCGGATTCGATCCGAGATTTGGACGAAGTTCTGAGGTTTGTCCGAACCGGTTCGCGAACCATCTATCTTCGAACGATAATAAGTAAGCGAGTTCTTGTCCGATCGGCTCGATTTTTAGCGCATCTTGTAGCGAAACACGCCAGCTACAAGATGCGCTAAAAATCGAGCCGATCGGACAAGAACTCGCTTACTTATTTTTGTTCGCAGTTGTAGGCCGAAATGGTGGGGTTTGTGGCGAAAGGCTTGGCAAGGATCCGGTTCGCGCGGACCAAATCGGTTCGTCAATTGTACGAACCCCAGGCGGTTCGTTGCCAACACTACTTGGGCTCCCAAGCGCACTTGGCCTTCCAGGTACACTTGGCCGCCGGGGCCGGGTAACCGCCCTTCATATATAATCACCTCGAGAAGTGCTTTTGGCACGCTAGCGATTATCTTACTTACTTTACCTTACAAGTGATATCTTTATCACGTATCCTCGTTTGCAACCGTATCTACACGTATCCATCCATACGAGGACGTACGTCCTTACACTATAATCACTTTTCAGTCACCAGATACGTTTCGCTCACTGGGATTTCGTGATGTCTTTACTTTTTCGACGCGTCAAACCTACACCGAGAACTATCGTCAGATTGTCGATACAAGATAAGTAATCATCCAATTGAGTTGATTAATGGTAGTAGAGACGATTCCGAGATGATTTAGATGCCAATCAGTCCCGAGAGACGCGTCACCTGCCATGATAGGTACTCCTGAGAACTTGAAAACTCTATTCTCGACCTACAACGAGTATCATCACTAGATCAATGAATCAGGATAAGTATTCCTATAGCGAGTCAATTGACTACTGCAGAGACCATTCCGAGGCGTTTCGGAGGTCAATTGATTCGAAGGGTCGTATCACTGACCGCGATCGTTATACAGACGAATTGGGGTCAATCGATCCCGAAAAATACTTCACCGGCCCTTACGACCAATGCTGAGAAGACCTCGAAACATGTTTAACGAGGTCCATCGCATAAGAACGGACGATGGAGACGAATTGAACCTAACCGAGCATGAAGTACCAGCGGACCTTCATCAACGTCACTCTCACATGTCGATTAATTGGTTCTACGATACCACTTTTCCAAGGCGTCACTACTCGGAACCCATACAGATTATCATCGCTGGGGTGATGATTCCAGATAAGTATTCCGTCTATTGGAGTTGATTGACGTGAGCAGAGTCAATTGTGAGACGATTCGGAGGTCAATCGACCCTGATACATCCATGACCAGACTGATGGCCACACCACCGAGAAGTCCTTGAAACACGTTCTACGAGATCAATCGCATATGTACGAACGATCGATGGCAACGTATTGAGCAGCTCGAAGTGCTAGCGAAGCCGTCGTCGACATCCACTATATGCTCACCGACGATAAATGCGTTCGATCAAGCGCACTTGACGATTATGTTCCTACGATCTGAGCAGAAGCTCTGAAGTGCACTTACGGAGAATGATTACACCAGCAAGGAAGTGTATTTACGGAGAAAGACTACCAATGGGCAGAGTTCAAGATCCTGATAGTGGGGCTGCAATCGCAGATCATGAAGCAACTCAGAGTGGGAAGTATAACCCCAAATGTTCTAAAGTGTCAAGCGGATCAAAGCCGATACTCCATTGTGCGATTCTACAAGACGGATAAGCAAAGAAGCATCGTTCACCAATACATCGATCGATACCTGATTGCAACTACAATCACGATTACCACTCGGTGAGACTCAATAGACCTACCAATCATCGTTCGAGAAACCGGCGATGCCATATGAGGCAATAATGACTACCGACTGCACGATGCCGATTGTTATCGTCATGTGAGTGATCCAAGTCAGGGGTAAATCGATTCTCGATCGACAATGAGCGATCCCTCGTACATCAACGGAGTCGTCTTATGCCTAGACCAGATGGACCTCTTCTATGTCTTATCCAAGCGGGATGGACGTCTACTTGGTTGCATTCCTAGGTGGGATGGACCTCTCTTTCCGTCTTATCCCTCAGCGGGATGGATGTCTACTTGGTTGTATCCCTAGGTGGGATGGACCTCTACTTCATCTTATCCAAGCGGGATGGACCTCTACTTCGTCTTATCCAAGCGGGATGGACCTCTGCTTTATCTTATCCAAGCGGGATGGACCTCTCCTTCGTCTTATCCAGCGGGATGGACGTCTACTTGGTTGCATTCCTAGGCGGGATGGACCTCTCCTTCGTCTTATCCAGCGGGATGGACGTCTACTTGGCCGCAGAGACAACTTCCGGTGGAAAGACCACCGGCGGCTCATGACGCCCAATCTGCGAAGGAGGCTCGGCGTCCGGGACGAACCAGCATTCATCGCAACCTCGAGCCTCGACAGCAGGGAGATGATATCTGCAAAAGAAAGTAGGAAGGCTACTCTCTCAGTTCAGTATTTTGAAAGCTTGGCACCGGTTGACGAATCGGATGTCTTAATTGTGCCCATGAAGGCATACGACTTGGTTTTGGGATTACCTTGGTTCAAGGCCCAAAACCCGGAAATCGACTGGAAAGCCGGTTGACTTACGGCCTTGCGAACTCCGAGTGGGCCGCAGGCCGCCACCTAAAATCACGATTGAACCCCGTACGCGGATACCAACGGAACTTTGCAGGGGTGCGGTGATAAGCCTCCAGACATTTGTCCTTGGAGCAACCGTATTCAACGACCTTCTTGAGAGCAATGAGGTCGACGACACATTCGCCCTACGATTTGGGGAGTGCACCGGGCTGCTGGGAGCATCATTATGGTGCTATCTCAGATGAGAAACTCCGATACTAGATGGGCGAGCAGAGAGCAGCGGCGGTAGTTGCGGCAGAATAGTTACCAACAATGCGGGGCTTGAATGACTGCTACTGGCCTGCCGAGTCACGAAGGGAGGATGCGCACCACGGTCATGCTCCATTGTGACGGGCCGGCGGTACCGCTACTCCTGGATTCGAACCTTCGCTTCCATTCTCATATAAGAACTTAATACTAACGTTTGCAGATGGAGCGGACAAGACCGGAGCGCCGGTAGTACCGACCGACGATGGTGGTCATATACCAGCCAAGCATCAGGAATTCGTTGAGGTCTTAAGTAAGGCAAAGGCAGAGACGCTGCTACCGCACCGGTCAATTGACCATGCAATCGACCCCGGGTACAAGCTGCCATATGGGCGTATCTATTACCTGTCAGAGGTTGAGTCAAGAACTCTAAAGGCCTACATCGAGACAAACCTGGCCAATGGTGTCATCCAGCTGTCATCATCACCGGCGCCAGCGCCGATATCTTTGCAAAGAAGGACGGCAACTTGAAACTCTGAAGTTGACTACCGAGCTCTCAACGTGAGCACATTCAAGAATTGGTACCGCATTCTGTTGACCTCGGAGATGCTTGACTATGTTGGCTGTGACGAGAAATGACTGCTAGACGAATGGCACTTATTGAGCCACGGGAGAGCCGCGGAATGTAGATTTCTCGAGTGCAGAGTGCAACTTGCCAATGTGGCGATACAAGGTTACGTTTAAGTCTATCCTTTCTATAAAAAACACTTACATTATAAGAGATTCTGCGAGACTTGCAATTGAATGCAGATACCGAAGCACGAAGCCCCAATGGCAATTGAAACTGTCTTCAACGAGAACATCGATAAGAGATTCGACATGAGAATCGACACCGCATTTAGTCATCGACGGAGCACCGACCTCAAAAAGAGGGGAATGACCGTTCTGCAATCCGAGAAACTGCTACTACGACGAAATCCGCCCCAGAACTGCTGGAACGACAACCCATCATGCTGCAGACATCAAGCGCACTTGGCCTTGTAAGTGCACTTGGCTTGCAGTCGCACTTGGCCCCGAAGGTGCACTTGGATCGCAGTCGTACTTGGCCTCGTGAGCGCACTTGGCCTCGCCTACGACTTCACTATCGAGCTCCTGGAATGCACAAAAACCCCACTGACAGCCCGTCGAGACGGCCCAATTATGAGATCGTCTACGAGAAGCCTGTCGGACGGCTCTTGGCGACCCTGACAGTTGAACCCTACGATAACCTCCTACGAGCAATTAAGAAGGCCCTGGCTACTGACCCATTGGCGGTCGATGTCTCGGGTATGCTAGTCGATAACCCAATGGCCACAGCCGAAGCCACAGTCGAAGCCGAAGCCGAAGCCGAAGACGAGAACCAATTGAGTGTCGTCGCTGGAGATCTGACCTACGAGGGGAGGATATATGTCCCTGCGGACGATGCTCTCCGCGGTCAAGTGATAAGTCTCTCTCATGACAACCTTGTGCTGGTCACTTTGGAGCTCTTAAAACTGCTGAGTTAGTCTCTAGGGATTTCTATAGGCCTACAATGGACGCATTATAAGGAAGTACGTCAGCGGCTGCGAAGTAAGTCAATGAGATCAAGTACAAGTACACCGAGAAGCCTGCGAGCGAACGAGAAGCCAATGACTACGCTACTGGTGTTCATCACCGAATCTGAAACACCACCGAACGCATCGAACGCACAATTAGCTGCAACCAACGATTAATGGAATCAACTGCACCCAGTGCTAGCGGCAGAGAGCCGGCCAAATCAGCAGTCGCGATGTCAAGCTGCACGAATATGAACCGGCTACAATCCTCAATGGACGTATGAGAAGGCTACCGCGTTGGAGCTTCAGAGCAGAGAGCGCGAACGCACCGAATTACAATATATCAATAAACGATACACTATGCAATTGGCTTTAACTGAACGAAGCCATGACGATAATCGATTGACGTCGCCGCCAATAGTGGTGACTAACCGTATCAGGCTAGATATTAGGGTGTGCCCCTACAGCTAGGCTCGGAAGGGCATGACGTGTGCAAACTCACTACTTTCGTGGATTCGGAAGTCGAAGGCATGGAGAATGACTGCCTTGATGCACCTGAAGCATACTTGGTCACCTTGTGAGTACGACCATATGGCACACTTACGAGTTAGATACCGCAACTCAAACGAGCATGACGAATACATGTCCATATATGACTGCAATCGAGGGCCGAACGAGGCCGACACAATTCAACCAATCTGAAGCAGAATGACGACGGGAAGTTGAATCCCGATAACCGATATACGAGTCAACTTGGAGCCAATCGGTGAGACGCATGATCAATGCCGAGAGCGGAGGCTATCACCGTTGAGGTCTACCGTGTGCTTGGATGTACGAAAGCCCAGAGACATGGAAATCATACGAATTCGAGAAGCTCTCAAGAGTAGCAGCTATGATCAAGATACGTATATCATGCAATTATGTCAGTTGACTGCTGCAGTGATGCAATACCGGCCGCGATGGCCTTGCCCCTCAGATGACGTTTACGAACGCGTTCAACGAAAGGAATTATATACGAACGATCGATCGATTAGTCGGAATTCGAGACTTCGTCCGGTATATTACGTGTAAGGACGTACGTCCTTGTACGGCCTCGTATGGATGGATACGTGTAGATACGGTTGCAAACGGGAATAAGCAATATAGATCAATTGTACAGTATGTAGGTAAGATAATCGCTAGCGTGCCAAAAGCACTTCGCGAGGTGATTATATATGAAGGGCGGTTACCCGGCCTCGGCAGCCAAGTGCACTTGGGAAGGCCAAGTGCGCTTGGGAGCCAAGTGCGCTTGAGAGCCAAGTGCACCTGGCACCGCCATTACATTATCCCCCTCTTTATCAGCAGACCTCCTGGGCTGCAACACATATATACATGAAGAAGACAAGATAAGGTGCGTACGCCTTCGTACGACTGTATAAGTCCCGCGACCGATCGGTGCCATCACGGCGACCTCACGGCGGATTCGGTGCACGGGGAAATCCACCTCCAGTGGTAGGTGGTAAAACCCGTGCCGACGCCATTTATACCGGGCCGAGATCCATAAGAAGAGAAGAGAGAGAAGAGAAGGAAACGTCCAATTGACCCTGAATCCTCCAAGTCCATCTCCGAATCCAATTAATCGATCTCCATAGTGCTAGCTCGATGGTGCTTGAATCGGTAATGCCATTGGCCGACTTGCGGGCGTCATTCGGCATCGATATTGTAGTTGACACGTAATATGCCGGACGAAGTCATCATTGCTCGACTTCCGACTAATCGATCGACCGTTCGTATACGATTTCTTTCGTCGAACGCGTTCGTGAACGTCATCTGAGGGGCAAGGCCATCGCGGCCGGTATCGCATCGCGATTGGCTCCAAGTTGACTCGTATATCGGTCATCTGGATTCGACTTTCCGTTGTCATTCTGCTTCAGATTGGTTGAATTGTGTCGGCCTCGTTCGGCCCTCGATTGCAGTCATATATGGACATGTATTCGTCATGCTCGTTCGAGTTGTGGTATCTAACTCGTAAGTGTGCCATATGGTCGTACTCGCAAAGTAACCAAGTATGCT
>MU122109.1:979693-992625 GCA_014904905.1 Wilcoxina mikolae CBS 423.85
GTCGATCACATGGTCAATTGACCGGTGCGGTGGTAAAGTCTCCGCCTTGGCCTTACTAGAGACCACAACGAAGTCCTGGTATTTGGCTGGTATATAACTACCATCGTAGGTCGGTACCGTTGATATGGTGTCGATATTTCGTCAATCGTCATTTCTCCGGCGGCACAATCAGTGCATCTGTCGTTCCTGATATCCGGTTGCGCTATCGGTGCGCGCCCATCATCTCCGCTGTATCGGCCAGTCTATCTTATACAACGCCGTTTCTGCTCCACTCGTGTTAGCTAATTTGATCAAAGCAAAAGATGGAGCGGTAAATGTCGCGGAAACCAGGAGCCACGGGTCTAACGGCCGTCCACGATGGAACCAAGGCACCGCAGCCGGTGAACTCCCTTCTTGACTCGGCGAGCCGGTAGCAGTCATTCAAGCCCCGCATTGTTGGTAACTCTTCTGCCGCAACTACCGCCGCTGCTCCTGCTCGCACATCCAGCTCCAGGGGCTTCTCCCATATGTGTGGTGCCTTCCATGGAAGCTCCCAGCAACCCTGTGCAATCGCCAATACGTATGACGAATGCCTCGAGAACCTCGTCGCTAGCTATGAGATCCTCGAATGCGGTGGCTCCAAGCAGATATATGTCTGGAACCCCGCTCTCCGCCTGTGGAGTCTACGACGTCACCTGGGTGGCCGCCGGGGGTGCCACGGGCTGATTTGAGTCCGCGGTCTTTAACCTGTTTCTCCGCTAGGGGTCCACAGGGCTAAAAGTCGACCGGATGTCCAGTCGACCTCAGCAGGTCGTATGCCATAGGCACGACCAGCACCTCCGGTTCGTCAACCGAAAGGCTATCATATTCTCCTATATACAAAAGGATAACCATTTGCCCAATCCTGATCAGGGATATGGAGGAGAGGATGCGTCCATTCCCGCTAGGGGATACGACGACCTTGAAGTGCATCCATTCCCGCTAGGGGATACGACGACTTGAGGTGTTTTGTTCGCGTTTCGTTCTTGCTCATCGGTCTCGTAAAATCGCACAGTGGGTATCGGCTTGATCTGCTTGACACTTTAGAACATTCGGGGGTTAAACTTCCCACTCTGAGCTGCTTCATGATCTGCGGTTGCAGCTCCACTATCAGGGTCTTGAACTCTACCCATCGGTAGTCTTTCTCCGTAAGTGCACTTCGTCTGTGCAATGCTGACGCTCGTAGGTGCGCTTCGGAGCTTCCGCTCAGATCGTAGGAACGTAATCGTCAATTGCGCTTCAGAGCTTCCGCTCAGATCGTAGGAAGGAAATCTTCAAGTGCGCTTGATCGAACGCGTTTATCGTCGGTGACTTCTCGCCAGGCTCGATCGTCAATGAACCGGGGTAACTATCGTAGAACCGATGAATCGACGCGTATAACGGTATCGTCGATGAAGGCTTCGCTAGCACTTCGAGCTGCCCGACAGGTTGCCATCGATCGTTCGTACGTATGTGATTGATCTCGTCGAACGTGTTTTCGAGGTCTTCTCGGGTGTGGCCATCAGGCCGATCACGAGTGTATTAGGGTCGATTGACCTCCGAATCGTTTCGGAATTGGCCCTGCTCACGTCAATCAACTCCAATAGACGGAATACTTATCTCGAATCATCACCCTAGCGATGATAATCTCTATGGGTGCCGAGTAGTGACGCGTTGGAAAAGAGGTATCGAAGAACCAATTGATCGATATGTGAGACAGACGTTGATGAAGGTTCGATTCGTCTCGATCATCCGTTCGTATGCGATGGATCTCGTTAGACGTGCTTCGAGGTCTTCTCATCAGTGGCCGTAAGGGCCGGTGACGCGTTTTCCGGGATCGATTGACCCCCGAATCGTCTGTATAACGATCGCGGTCGGTGATGTGACTCTTCGAATCGATTGACCTCCGAATCGGCTCGGAATGGTCTTTCAGAATCGTCTCTGCGGCAGTCAACTGACAGGTATACTTATCCTGATTCATTAATCTAGTGATGATACTCGGTGTAGGTCGTGAATGGAGACATTTCGAGTTCTCAGGGGTGCCTATCATGGCAGGTGACGCGTCTCTCGGGACTGATTGGCATCTAAATCATCTCGGAATCGTCCCTACTACCGTCAATCAACTCAATTGGATGATTACTTATCTTGTATCGACAATCTAACGATAGTTCTCGGACGCGGAGGTTACGGCGTGTCGTGACGCGTCGAAAAGTAAGGGAATCACGAAATCCCGTGAGCGAAACGTATCTGGTGACTGAAAAGCGATTATAGTGTCAGGACGTACGTCTGTGTACGGCCTCGTATGGATGGATACGTGTAGATACGGTTGCAAACGGGAATAAGCAATATAGATCAATTGTACAGTATGTAGGTAAGATAATCGCTAGCATGCCAAAAGCACTTCGCGAGGTGATTATATATGAAGGGCGGTTACCCGGCCTCGGCAGCCAAGTGCACTTGGGAAGGCCAAGTGCGCTTGGGAGCCAAGTGCGCTTGAGAGCCAAGTGCACCTGGCACTGCCATTACATTACGTGTCAACTACGATATATCGATGTCGAATGACGCCTTCAAGTCGGCCAATGGCATTTACCGATTCGAGCATCACCGAGCCAGCACTACGGAGATCAATTGCTTGGAATCGGAGACACTGGAAGTCTACTTGGATATTCGGGAACATGGACTTGCAAGCCTGCGGAAGGAGTGGACTTGGAGGATTCAGGGTCAATTGGACGTTTCCTTCTCTTCTCTTCTCTTCACCTTCTTCTCTTCATTTCTTATGGATCTCGGCCCGGTATAAATGGCGTCGGCACGGGTTTTACCACCTACCACTGGAGGTGGATTTCCCCGTGCACCGAATCAGCCATGAGGCCGCCGCGATGGCACCGATTGGTCGTGTGACTTATGCAGACGTACGAAGGCGTACGCACCTAACCTTTTCTTTCTTTATGTATATATATGTTGCAGCCCAGGAGGTCTGCTGATAAAGAGGGGGATGATGTAATGGCGGTGCCAGGTGTACTTGGGTTCCCAAGTGCACTTGGCCACCGGGGCCGGGTTACTGCCCTTCATATATAATCACCTCGTGAAGTGCTTTTGGTACCCTAGCGATTATCTTACTTACTTTACCTTACAATTGATATCTTTATCACGTATCCTCGTTTGCAACCGTATCTACACGTATCCATCCATACGAGGACATACGTCCTTATATGCTCTAACGTATTCTTCCTGCCATGCAGCATCGTTATTTGCAGTACCTACCACTGCTTCTAATAATCAAGAATTGAACTTCACTACAGGGATTGACCTCAACTTAGCAGAAGAAATCATTATTTGTTCGCCTCGTAGCTTCGCTACTGTCACCTGGACTGTTTCCCCTTCAGATGTTACCAACTGATCGGGCCTTAAAACGTGATGTATTGGTTGATTTTCGATTTCTTCGATACTACCTCCCCCTTTTTCAGGGCGGTACTCCGAACGCCTAGACAATGCATGAGATTTCACATTTGCACTGCCTGGTCGGTAGAATATCTTGAAATCATAACCAGCTAGTTCCTGTACCCAGCGTGCTTGCCTCCGATTCAGTATCTTAGTAGTGGTAAAGTACTCAAGATTCTTGTGGTCGGTAAACACACTGATTTGATGGGCTGTACCTTCGAGATAACGTCTCCATTCTTTAAAGGCAGATACTATTGCTAGCATCTCCTTATCGTGAATTTCATAGTTAATCTCTCCCTTATCCATCTTTCGAGAGTGGTAGGCCACAGGGTGTAATCGTCCATCAATCACTTGGGAAAGGACAGTGCCGATGGCGAAGTCACTAGCGTCAGTCTCAATTACTACAGGATGCTCAGGTTCGAAATGACGAAGGATTGGTGCCTCAGTAAAACACTTCTTTAACAAATCGAAAGCCTGTTGACAGTGTGGGTTTGCCTTCAAATCGAACTGTTAACCAGTTTGCTTGATTAGGTCTGTCAATGGTCTGCAGATTCTCGAAAAGTCCTTTATGAAGCGTCGGTAAACATTGGCACATCCTAAGAAAGACTGAACGTCTTTGACTGAGTCTGACATTTCCCATTTCAGGATAGTGTCAACTTTGTCTTCTGCCATGCTGACACCTTCTCCCGATATAATATATCCAACGAATTCAACTTGCTTCTGATGCCATTCGCACTTATCTGGTGCTATAGCCAAGTTATTTTCCTGTAATCTAGGAAGGACTTCTCTTGTCAATCGTACATACTCTTCTTCGTCTTTGGTATAGATGAGGATATCATCTATATAAACTACAACTCCATGATCGATTAGATCTCTCAGGATCTCATTCATCATATCTTGGAATGAGGCTGGTGCATTTGCCAATCCAAAGGGCATAACCAAATATTCATAATGTCCATATCTCGTACGAAATGCTGTTTTCCATTTGTCACCAGGTTTTATTCGAATAAGATTATAACCAGCCTTTAGGTCAATCTTCGTAAAGAGCTTTGAGCCAGTAACTCGGTCCCTAAGTTCGTTCATAAGTGGCAAAGGATATCGATTCATAATCGTGACGTGCTTGAGTCCTCTGTAATCCACACACATCCTTAAACTCCTCCCATCAGGCTTTGGGACGAAAAGTATTGGTGCTCCAGCTGGCGACTTGCTTGGACGAATCTTGCCAGAATCGAGCATTTCCTTCAGATATTCCTTAAGGACCGAAAGTTCATTTTCAGAAAGACCATAGATGGGACCCCATGGAGGTTGCTCCCCATCCTTTAAGTCTATTGCATAGTGTAATAAAGTATATGTTGGCATACTATACCACTTGGCCAAAAGGCAACTATGACACCTCTTGTGTCATCCAACAACCCCTTATAATCGGTACTTCCTCTGTGGCCATTACATTATCCCCTCTTTTAGGTGGACATGTCCTCAGGTCCTAGGCAAGCCAGTCTAACATTATAAGGTATACCCCCAGGGATTAAACCCTGTAAGCCCGATTGTCACATCCCCTTCTTGGCGAGTCTTATCTGCTCACACTGGGAATTGAACCACGGACCTTGTTGGTGTCATACTGTAATAAAGTATATGTTGGCATACTATACCACTTGGCCAAAAGGCAACTATGACACCTCTTGTGTCATCCAACAACCCCTTATAACCGGTACTTCCTCTGTGGCGGTAGGGCGTTGGCAATTTCTCCATTATAAACTGACTGAAAGTCTCGATACTGCCATGGGATTCGTCCAATCCAATCAATTTCCATTTTGTTTGGCACATTAATGTGCATAGATCCAATCACTCCGATCCACCGTGGATCAGTACCAAAGTTGAGAATGCCATCGTCACATTCAATCGAGAATGAGCTTACTGCTGCCTTTGTACAATGCTGATGGCAATGCTTCGATGTGAATAGGAGCTTATCACCTTCTTCAGTGATTCCTCTAAGTGCTCCATGCTTGACGATCCACCAGTAAGGTAGCATGATATCAGTTGCTGATTCCATAGGACCGATTTCGAAGGTTTCTTTGGTATAATGGTTTTTGTACCGATGAGTAACTGGAAAGGTATACTGCCATCCAGCTCCTTCTACCATCTCACCATTGAACTTCTCAACTGACTTTGGTTCTGTTCGAGTAACCAATGGAACACCATTAGTCTCGGCCCACTGTTTTGACATCATAGGTGTATCACACCCTGTATGCAAGAGTACTCTCACTATGACGTTCTTTTTGTCTTTGAATGATGCAAACATGCATACAGTGGGTCGTGAACCAGTCTAGGGTTCTGGAGGTAATTGCTTTGCCTTCTTGAGTTGAGGTTGAGGTGCTTCAGCCGGGGCCTTGCGTTTTCTGTCTTTTCGTGTAGAAACCATGATGAACTGCCTTTCGACACAGTTCTCAGCCGCAACGGGTTGTAGTTCTAGTAGTAGTTATAAGTGTAGAGGTGTTACTTGTGGTCGTTTCAATAATGTGGTAGTCATATGATTGCACTTGGGTACTGTATGACCAACATATTTCGAGTACTGAACTCATCCTCAGGTACCCTTTTGTAAGAACAGAAAGTAGTCATTTCTCATCAAACTAACTCAAGATACAACAACTGTGGGTGTCTATACCCGAAAGGAAAGATCGCAATCCTAAGACATAAGAAAAGATATAAGAAACCCAGCGTCTCTCAATCGTCAATTTCCATACCATCAGAATCTACCTCATACAACCTCTTTGAGGGTGCGTGAGTTGCAGACGCTGTAATCCTGTCAGCCAAGCTCCTTGGTCTGACCTTCGAACTGGAGGCTGTAGTCTCCTGCTTCGGAACTTCCTCCTTATCCTTGGGTTTCTTGTTCTTCTTGCTAGATGAAGCCTTGATGGGATTCTAACAAAAGAACCATCGATTATGTTCAGAGGATCCACAACGTTTGCATTCGTTGCGTTTGGCTCTTGCTTCTAGCTGACTTTCAGGAATACCCTTAAGGGCTTTGGCCTTATCAGTGTGAATAGGCTTCGGTCCCATCTTCTCAGTTTGAGGTTTCTTGGGATCAGAACCTTTGTCTTTCTCTGGGTTCTTTTCTTGGTTCTTGTCCTTCCCCTGGTGCTCATCTCTCTTCCGCTTGTTTCCCTTTTTGCCTTGGGAGTTGTCACGGTTCTGATGAGACCTATTCTTTTCTGTCAACCGATCTTCGTATGATACACACACTCGCCTTATTAACTCGATGAAGGCTGTGTAATCCTTGGGTGATACTTCTGCAGTTGACATTCGATCCAAGATTTCTTCGTTCATTCCTTGTTTAAGTGAATGGATGTAAGAGGTTCCGCTGAGACATACTCGGAAGTTGAGGGTTTCCATCTTCGTCAGGTAGTCCTCAATATCTCCAGTATACTTCAGATCATTCATCTTTCGGAGGGATTTCTCTTCCTCCTGCTTATCGATGAACCTTTCTTCTATCGTACTGTTGAAAGACTTCCAGTTATCAACCTGGAAGAACGTCTTCATGTCTGCTTCGCAGTTATCATACCAGGCTAGGGTCTTGTCTTCTAAGAGCCCTCCAACCCAGATGATCATGTCAATGTCATCATGGAATTCATCACGGAAATAATGTAAATAACGTTCCACTGATCGAATCCACCTTCGATAAATTTCCTTGGGATCCTTCTTATCCCCTTTGAAGACTGCAGGCATTTTCATTTTGCCTTTCTTGGAGGATCTTGCTGGTAGGCGAGGATTGGGAGGTGGCGTCTCATAGTCTGTGCCACCAGAAGGAGGTAGGGATATTTGACTTGGATGTAAACTTCCTGCATTACTTCCTCCGCTTCCACCTCCTCCACCTCCTCCACCTCCTCCACCTCCTCCTCCACCTCCACCTCCACCTCCACCTCCTCCTCCACCACTTCCTCTGCTTCCTTCACCACCACCTCCTCATCCCTCCTCATCCTCAGAGCCAGAGAGGCTGGATTCCGAACCAGAACCTCCTGGTGGCGGTGGGGCTCCCTCAGGATCCGGAGTAAGGGCTTCTTTAACCCAATATCCTTCTCCTTTGGTACCAATATAGTAACGAAGGCGGAACCCTTCATCACTTGGTTTGATATCTCCTTCTTCATGCCCAAGCACTGACAAAGCTAGGGACTTGATAGATTTCTTGGTGGTTTCGTCCGATAGCCTTGTCATAAGGGTCCTTGTGAATTCCCGAAACTTTTTCTCTATATTCCTTCTGGTCTTCCTTATATCACTTTCTCTTTGCTTCTTCTCAGCGTCAGCCTTCTTCTTGAGTTCTGTTACACTCTTAGCCTCTTCGCTGGCTTTCCGCTTGACACTGATAAGTTATTCTGACTATAAACTAGGGCTTCGTATGCTCTGACCAACTCAGGCAATACTTCTCTGATTTTGATGTTGCTTCCTTGAGTCTGCGTAATCAACGCATCCATTCGATTCAACTCTCCCTCGATGCTATTTACCAAAGAGACCACCCACTCAGGAATATCATTCCGCACAATGGGTTCATAACAGACTACTTCTTTCCCTTTGTCTCCTGCTACTACCAACCCACTTTCCCTTCGTACCAATGTCACTGCCTCCCCCATCAATGTATCAGATCCAGCGTCCGTCATTGTTCAGAGTATGACCCCGATTTGTCCTTGAAAGATTCTGCTATAAAAGCTTCAAGTTCCGAAGAAGGGAATCAAATCGAGATCCCAATCCATAAGGAACCTAGCACCAGCTTCCTGCTGTAACTGTAATGAAGGTTTGTAGTCTGGTGTGTGGGCCATTCACAAATCAGGGAGGACGATGGTTTCAATCAGGGCTAGCAAGATGACTATCTTAAGGTACGCGAGGGATTGCTGCTTTCGGAGGTGTGCGCAGTATAATGCTTCGGTTTTCGATCGATGGATAGTGACAGCTAAAGCTAAATGGATGTAGTCCTCCCCTCGAACGAGTTCATAGTGATAGCTTCTCTTAGGGAGGGATGTTCTTTCCCAGCGGGTATAGAGGTCGAAATCTGATTCGTGATACCAGCACTCTCCCTGTGAGATGTGGCACCCAATATCCTGAATATAAAAGCGTATAAGCGTCAAGAACCTTTGACCGCTTGGAGGGTAGAAAGATATCTTCAACAGAAGTGTTTGTTTGCTAACAATATAATGTAACACCGGGAGCGTCACTCCAGGTTTACCAGTACAAGTAGTATCCCTACTGCTTTCAGGACTTGCTTGCAATGGAAGTTATGAAGATTCACTCAGGATGTGAAAGTCACTAAAGATCAAGATACAAGACAAAGATGTTTGACTTTTCAATGTGTATATTGTTAAGGCTTGTTCTCCTCGTCAAGAAGCTTGCCCTTCTACCCTTGGAGATTCTAGAGGTCTTTATACCTCTATTCTCTCACTCTAACAATTACTTCTATTTATGCTTTTCTCATGAGCTCCTCTACTTGATCTTCCTTTCCAACCAATGCCCTTCCTGCCCTTCACCGCTCTTTCAGACCATTCACATCTTTCCACTCAGATCTCTAACTCAGACGAATAGAACCCCTACTGACATTAGTCCTTCGGACTTCTGTGGTCCGGACCTATCGTATCCTTTCGATCTCTTTCCTTCCAGGTGAATGGTATCCTCTCGATCGTGAGGAACATCAGAGGCTTCGTCAGTGGCACTGCAAATGCAGGTGCTTTCGTATTTTCAGCTTCTCAGCAGTCTTCGCATTATCGATGGCATGAGCTGGCAGAGTATCGTTCCAATAGACACCTTTGATCGCTTATCAGTGCTGTGGTTGACTGCATGACAGCTCATCTGATTGTGTTGGTTGCGAGTGATACTCTATGTAGTTTCGATGATGTCCAGGGATGGCGCTTGTACTATCCCGATGTGGCTATCGTCGAGTGACCATTGGTGTCCCCGCTCCGATGGCCTTTGGCGATGTACAGCTTGTGAGGTGTAACACCGTCAGAGTGGATGCGCTCAGTCAGAGCTGTCAGAGACACCCCGGTAGCGGCTTACTCCGCACCTGGACACTCCGGTGGTGGCTTACTTCACGCCCAAATACTCTGGTGGTGGCATACTCTGCACCCGGCATCAATACCATGCGTCGCATTGCATATCGCCCTCCGATCGCAGTTTTACCATTTCTTCTCGCTCTGTTGGTCTCCTATTTTGAACAAACACTCTGACGTTGTGGCCAACTGTGACCATATGTGGGATTGTGTCCAGCGGAGAGCCAGCCGAGACCCAGTGTAATGGCAGTGTCAGGTACACTTGGCTTGTAAGTGCACTTGGCTCTTGCAAGTGCACTTGGCCCTCGCAAGCGCACTTGACCCTCACAAGCGGACTTGGCCCTCGCAAGTGCACTTGGCTGCCAAGGCTGGGTAAGCTCCCTTCATATATAATCTGACCCTTTTCCCCCCTTACTTTCAACTGTATTTGCACTCTAAGTTCTAAGTTCTAAGTTCTAAGTTCCAAGTTCTAAGTTCAACTCTATGATACTTCTCTCTCACTCTCACAGTGACCCTCTGTATTTGCAATGCTAACAGATGTACAGGCAATTTTAACCGATGGCTCGATCGCGTGTAGCCAGTATGGCTTGATCACGTCCAGCCAGCCAAGAGCCAGCCCTGCTCAAATATCTCCAGCTAGCCGAAAGCCAGTCCAGCACGATCATCTCCCGCCAGCGGAGAGCCAGCCCGGATCGATCGTGTCCAGCCAGCCCAAAGCCAGCATGGCTCGATCGCCTCCAGCCAGCCCACAGCCAGCACGGCTCGATCGCGTCTAGTCAGTCGACAGCCAGCCCAGCTCGACCTCCAAGCGCACCTGATCGAAATGCTAATATTTCCGTCCAGATGTAAGGGCGTACGTCCTCGTATGGATGGATATGCGTAGATACGGTTGCAAACGGGAATAAGTGGTAAGGATATCAATTGTACAGTATGTAGGTAAGATAATCGCTAGCATGCCAAAAGCACTTCGCGAGGTGATTATATATGAAGGGCACTTATCCAGCCTCGGCAGCCAAGTGCACCTGGCACCGCCATTACATCATCCCCCTCTTTATCAGCACACCTCCTGGGCTGCAACATATATACATGAAGAAAGACAAGATAAGGTGTGTACGCCTTCATACGTCTGCATAAGTCCCGCGACTGATCGGTGCCATCGCGGCGACCTCACTGCAGATTCGGTGCACAGGGAAATCCACCTCCAGTGGTAGGTGGTAAAACTCTCGCCGACGCCATTTATACCGGGCCGAATCCATAAGAGAAGAAGAAAAAGAAGAGAAGAGAAGAGAACGTCCAATTGACCCTGAATCCTCCAAGTCCACCTCCGAATCGAGGTCACTCCAGCAGCGGGCTTGCAAGTCCATGGTTCTGAATATCCGAGTGGACTTCCAGTTTCTCCGAATCCAAGCAATTGGTTCCCACAGTGCTAACCCGGTGGTGCTCAAATCGGTAAATGCTATTGGCCGACTTGCGGACGTCATTCGGCATCGATATATGGTAGTTGACATGTGATATGCCGGACGAAGTCTCGACTTCCGACTAATCGATCGTTCGTTTGTATACGATTTCTTTCGTCGAACCAATTTCGAAATCTCGGGGGTGGCCATCGTGGCCGGTAACGCATCTCTGCAGTGGTAAACTAGCATAATTGCATAATGTACTCATCTCGGTCAAAGCTGCTGCTCTTGAGAGCTCTCGGATTCATATGATTTCCATGTCTCTGTGCTTTCGTATACTCAAGCATACGGCAGACCTCATCGGTGATAGCCTCCACTCTCGGTATTTGGCATTCTGCTTCAGTTCCAGTGGTGGTTGGATGACTGGTGTCGGCCTCGTTCGGCCCTCGATTGAAGTCATCATACATCGACATGCATTCGTACGTGCTAATTCGAGTTGCGGTATCTAACTCGTAAGTGTGCCATAAGGTCGTACTCACAAAGTAACCAAGTATGATTCCGCTCCAGGTGCATCAAGGCATCCATTCTCCGATCCACATGCCTTCGACTTCCGAATCCACGAAGGTAGTGGGTTTGCACACGTTATGCCCTTCCGAACCAAGTTATTGGGCGCGCACCCTAATTCTAGCCCGATACAGTTAAATCACGACTATCTACGGCGACGTCAATCGATTATCGTCATGGCTTCGTTTGGTGTTCTCAGAGATAAAGGCCAATTGCAAAGCCTATTCGTTCGTTGATATGTCTAATTCGTAAGCCTCCCGTACAAGGTCATAGTTACCATGTGATTTGGAGCGATTGCGTTCTTGGAAACTCCCGGAAGCACGCATTGTAACACCGGGAGCATCGCTCCAGATTCACCAGTACAAGTAGTATCCTTACTGCTTTCAGGACTTACTTGTGATGGAAGTTATGAAGATTCGCTCAGGATGTGAAAGTCACTAAAGGTAAAGATTCAAGACAAAGATGTTTTGGCTTTCCAATGCGTATATAGTTAAGGCTTGTTCTCCTCGTCAAGAAGCTTGCCCTTCTACCCTCGAAGATTCTAGAAGTCTTTATACCTCTATCCTCTTGCTCTAACAATTACTTCTATCTACGCTTTTCTCATAAGCTCCTCTACCTAACCTTCCCTTCGCTCCAATGCCCTTCCTTTCCTTCAGCGCTCTTTTCGGACCATCCGCTTCTTTCCGCTCAGATCTCTATCTCAGACGAATAGAACCTCTACTGACATCAGTCCTTAGGACTTATGTGGTCCGGATCTATTGAATCCTTTCGAGCTCTTTGCTTCCAGGCGAATGGTATCCTTTCGATCGTGAGGGACATAGAGGCTTCGTTTGCTACGCTGCAAACGCAGGTGCTTTCGTATCTACAGTCTCTCAGCTGTCTTCACACTATCTATGGTATGAGCTGTCAGGGCATCGTCCCAATAACCACTTCTAGTTTCTTATCAGTGGTGTGGTTGACTGCATGACAGCTCATCTGATTTTGTTGGGTGCGAGTGATATTCTGTGTAGTTTCGATGACGTCCAGGGATGGCGCTTGTACTATCCCGATACGGCTATCGTCGAGTGATCGTAGGTGACCCCGCTCCGATGGCCTTTGGTGATGCACATCTTGTGAGGTGTAACACTACCCCCCTCCTCATAGAGTTCGTCTCTGAACGATTATACTAATCTGCTCTTCGTTGCCTTTGGTAAAAATGACCTCTCGTGCCCAAAAACCAAAGTCCCTCCTTGGTAAAAATATGACCCCTTGTGCCCAAAAACCAATTCCTTTTTCCTAGGTGTCTTGCTAGCCATTAAAAACCCTTCGTGGGGAAAAGATACTAGCGCAACCTCTTGTCCTTAGCTGCCTGGGGATTCCGCTTATGATAATCCTTCAATAACTCCTTGTTATCGAAATTCTCATAAGGTTCATCAGTCCAATCTGCTTCGTCTGGGTACCCTTTCCACTTGACCAGGTATAGCACCTTCTTTCGTTCCTTGCTATACTGGCTGCCCATGATCTCCCC
>MU122110.1:0-42670 GCA_014904905.1 Wilcoxina mikolae CBS 423.85
CACCACCACCACCACCACCACCACCACCACCACCACCACCACCACCACACTGATTCCACTGCTAAGCTTGAGAGTTACGCAGTTTGTGACGAGGACACTTCCAAATAACTCCTGGCAGGTAGAAACTTGTAGATAGGATGGTCACTTACACGATAACCAGTCTTGACTACGGTAATATTTTCAAAAATACGCACTTCATCTGGCGAGCCCGCGCACAGAATGGGTTCAGGACAAGATCTTGGGCGGCTTGTCTCCGTTTTTAGTTTTTTAACCGCAAGATTGGAACAGGTCTTGATGCGACTCTGACCACAACCGCGAGATGCAAGAAGTTCGATATCAATATATATATAACAGACGCTTCCCTAGAACACCGTCGCCAACCATGGAGAGATTGCTAGCACTGCTACACGACCGAAAGAGCCGATGACGGCCTAAACCAACCATCTTAAGCCTTCTAATTTTGTTTGAACTTGTTTCGACACTTCTATGCCATTTGGTGTTGCGGCCGAACAGCGAGCTTTAGTAAAACTCACCGGGAACGCATCAATATCTCGTTTTGTCCCCTTCTCCACTCAATGTATCCGCGCCTTCCTCAATCCATCTTGCACGTCGATGGGGACATTCTAAAGTTCACATTAGGGTACCAATCTCTCGGCATTCTAATAACGATAAGAATCTAGCTTCGGTTAACTCTCCCCAATCCAGTATCGCACACGGTAACATAGAAGGGACATATATCAAAGCCGCCATTTTGGATATTCAATTGCTTCAGCCAACCATGGCATCCAAGCAATATAAGCCCCCATAACCCGCTGGAAATCACACATTCAGATCTCGACCACACCGGAGAACGCGAACAACTTGACTGCCAACAACATCAACGCGGGCGTTTATACTATCAATACGAACGTAAATAGCTTCACGGTCAACATGAACGGGAGAATTTATTCTGTCAAGAAGAACGCTACCGCCGACAACAACAACGAGCAGCCACGTGCGCCATCGGGAGAATCTAGAAACCAGGTAAGCATCTGAACATCCCGTTACATTGAGCCATATACTAACTAATTCCGCTACTTCAAGCGCCCACAGGGGCAGGCGAATCTCGGGCTCTTTTTCCTCGCCACACAACCCGTCGAGCCAAAGGACCGGCTCATGGCTTTCGCAACGATAGCGTTGGCCGGCGGATATAACCAGCCTTCCGAAACGGCCAGCCCGACCGGATCTGAGCATGATCTGCGCTGGAATGTGCTAGAGCCGGCCACGAGATTATCATATAATGATCGCGATGATTTAGCAGCCCGTCGCATGCCTAACACAACCTACCGTCCCTGTCCTGGGCCAGTTGGTAGATCAACAAGCGTTTTGTGGTACTATGGTACCGAGGTCTTTATTGATGGAAGGAAGTATTGGAGTTGTTACTTTTGTGAGTATCTTCTTGAAATCTTAAGGTGGTGGATGGGCTAACGGTGGTAGGCCCAACGAAGACACTGGATAGGAATATGAGGTCGTGTTTTCAACATTTGCAGGGATGTCATGGGTTGTGGAGGGAGGGATTGTAACGAGTAAGGGTTGGAGGAAGAAATCAATTGCATGGTACCTTGGAACTGGTGGGGTAGTGGAAGTTTGGGGGTTTGAAATCGAGAGAGAGTTCAAGGATTCTGTGTTAATGTGTTGATTCAGTACGGGCCGCGGGATATTGCTCTCTTTGTAGAGAAAACTCCTCCATCGATTGCACTAGTACAGATGGTAGGCCGGGCCGGGGGTTAGGCAGACTTAGATGTCCTTGGAACGTACAAATAAAGTTGGGGCTCAGCGGGTAGTCTACCTATACTTAAATTAAACTCGGTAGTCTCGGATCGATCGTGTGTACTCTACGTGGAATAACTTTAGCTCTCGGGACGCTGCTTTTTCTCTTAAAATAGAGTATATCCCACATTTCGTATACCGCGCTTATTCTGATAGTCGGCCACATTGAACAAACTCCACGCCGCAGCTAGTTTATTCCAAGGACCTCATACAAAATTGCGGCATCAACTGGCGCAGCCTTAAGAATAAGGAATCATCGCAGGAATTGGCGCAGCGAACCTGAAAGTCCACACACGCAACACATACACATAAACGGTTCGACGAACCAGTAAAATTCCAACCGAATACAGTCCTAGAATCCAATGGACAAAAAATTCAATGATGCTGGCCACAGAAATTCTCCCGCCGTGACACAAAGAAACCATGCGGCCTGGTTCACCACTAGACACCCCATGTCGGCTGGCTCCGCTAAATATACTAAAGTTGCCATCCGATGGAATGTTTAAATTAGCGAAGTGATGATGAAATTATAAAAACACAGGACGAGTGATGATGATGATGATGATGATGATGATGATGATGATGATAGAGATAAGATAACAGACGGTTGGATCCGAGTTAGTGCGCCGGAATGGTCGGAAGATCGAATCTCATTGAGACGTCATGCTTTTTTCCTCTCGATGTCTCACCACGTAATCATAATTCTCACTTAGATAATTGCTCTTACAACGTCGCCAGTTCGAGCAAAACTGCAAAATTTAAGCCCAAACGCGGATTTGAACCACGGATCTTTGCATTACAAGTGCAACGCCTTACCACTTGGCCATTCGGGCCGGGATGATGAACTGTTTCTCATTTAGTATAAGTACTGATACTGGCTGACCTGGGAATCTTGGTTTCCTTCAGACTCGTGTTGGGTGAAGAGAGGGTACTCTGACGGAAAGGACTTGGATAGTGCCTCACCACCCGAGAGTCCCACCAAAGACTCGAGATCGACTTAGCCCCTAACTTCCCAGGTATAGGAAACGTAGTGGCAATGCTGGTGCGAGCCAATCAAGTATCTAGTTTTCACTGAAAAAGGTACTTCAAAAGTGCAGCTGCTGTTGTTATTATAAGGAGTACACTGGCGAATTAATTTCTCCATTTTCTTATGGTTGCAATTATTGGGTAGATGCTATCAGGTGGCAAGCGTGGTTTGAACGCTCGAACGACCATGATCACAAAAGGCCGGACGACCATCAATCATTAGAAAGCTCGCGTTGTCAATAACCGAGGAATTTCCAGACTTGATCTTATACCTCTCATACAAAACACCCATTCCCAGCATAAAGCTCATATTCCCGCGGTCTTTCTACAGCGTCGTCTGAGAAAGTCAGATGTCTGACACCCACATCCTCAACACCAACATCTCCCCACTGCAGAGGCTTGAGAACAAGCTGCTCTCTCTCCCATTCATACATTTTGATCGAATGACACGCGGCACTAATAGCCGCAGAACAACTTCCGGGAATAGGCATGTCGTACGGATACACCCGACATCCACACAGCAGAACTGCAATCACCGTAAGGACTCCGAGAAGCAAGGCAATACTGAGCGCCAACGGACTGAAGCCGGCGGTCGAAATAAGTTCATATTTCTTATTCTCTGTGCTTTGGAGAAAGCTTCGGTTGTCGATTTTGATCCTAGCGAGGAACAGCGACTGCGATGCAGTCCAATGAAGCAAGGCAGACAGAATCATGAGGGGGACACCGTAGCGGTACGGTAAGTTCAGCCTGTAAGTACCCCGCTGATCACCGCAGGGGCGGGTGACCCTCAACGTTTTCCGAAAGCGAGCGTAATTATTCCATTCTTTGCCGAGTAGCATATTAGTGAAAAGAGAGTTGTACAAGAGGTAAAGAAAGGATAAAATTAATTGTGGAGCATTTGCGAGGAGAACCGCAAATGCAAATGGCATGTTGTTTCCGAACATGGTGACGATGAACTTCGTATTTACCAGGCCAAATCCTTGACTCCACATATCATGGAAACTTGTGATTCCGGTAGTCGAATCAAAGGCCAAGGAAAGTAGACCTGCTGTGCCGGTGATGACACCTATCATGTACACAAGGCTAACGGCTGATCGCCTACCACTGACTGAACTCCACCAGCGGCACCTTGTGCGTCGCCATGCACATGGTTTAAAATGGTCATTATTCCATGGCGAGTTTCCCCTGTGCACGCTCTCTATGAATTTTTTGCTGGCGTAACATCGGCCTACGGTGGTTCCGTCAGGTGTCTTCAAAAAGCTTTCGATAGCGTCCCCTATTGTTGCCAACGGAAGAAAACGACTGTTGAGAAATGCCAAAATCATGCAAACGATTTTTACCGCATTGCAGGCAATAACAGCAGACAGAATCCCGATAGAAAACTGCAGCTTACACACCTCCGGAGTTGCCTCTGCACGACATTCCTTCACCGTACTATTTCGTCCTTTGCCGTCATCGAATGTCCACTTTCCAGCCGAGATGATATCTTTTATTCTTGATGTTTCATTGAAGCAGCTGTCTACTAATGGACAAACAATCCACTGCTGTGGAGTTATTGCATCAGGGACATCTTGGAGGCCCCTAAGTAGACCCTCAGTTTTATTTTCGCCATAAGTAACCAAGACAATATTTCCGTAGTGTGACTGTAAGAGGGTGTTGTATGCTTTCACGCAATCAATTGGTGGTAGGCTTATCCACCCCCTGGACTCCTCGATTAGGGCTTTCCATTTGTCGGCGTAGGAAGCTTCCAGGATCGGCGGAGGAGGTTCTGAGTAAGCGTTCTCTGGAACAATGGCCACAACATATTTGTTCACCGATATGGTCGAGAACACCGCGCAGTTGTATCTGTAGTCAAAGCCGTCAGTCACGCAAACTAAATAGGTATTCCAATCTCAGGTTTACAGTATATGTAAAGGTATGGAGGTCAGCAAAATGCCCCACCATAGCCACATCCTACGTCGATCAACACTCCATATGTTCCTGACACTAGGCACCCCAATATCGAGCCACTTCCGTTGCAAGTGCGCTCTGTTTACTTCTGCGCGGGTAGGACTCATGAGACACTGTTGTGTGTAATTGCTACCACTCAACGCCAGTGTGCTTAAGGATTTTATAGCGAAATGGATCCATAGAGATAGTGTCTTGGTGTGAAAGCAAGAGCCTTCGTAGATCATTCCCAGCCCGTCGAAAACGGAATATGTCACACAAGCCCAGATAGTCACAATGAGATTGGTTACCAAGACGAGGCTGACGGCAACGATTGCAATCAGGACTCCAACTCGCCAGCCAGCATATCGACCAAATTGGAGCGATAGTCGTGACTTGAGTGGAGAGGTAAGGGAAGCAGGAAGAGGCTTATTGATATCGTTTATGGGTGGTGACATAATTGGAGTGTCCATCCTGTCATCAAAGAGGAATCAGCGGGTGTGATCTCAATTGCGTTATAGCTGTACGTACCTGAGCTGGATATCCGCACCAAAATCAAATATCGTAAAGTGAATCACGGTAGGTGGCTGAAATACTAACGATACCCACTTACTCTGCGCCGTAACGAATCCTACTTACATGAAATCTTTTAGTACTTGTGTACTGCTTCGTCTCGGGCCAAGACTCCGAGAATAAATTCTGTGGCCGAGCCAGCTTGCGAGCAAGTCTAGAAATCTGGGAACGAACTCGCAAGAGACGATGCCAATGCATTGCTGAGCCGGTACGAAGTCCTCATATAACAATAGCATCCCTGTTTGAGTACGAACATAGAAAACTTCACGAGACAGCCGGATGCCCCAGCCACTCGGACAACTGCGCTTTAATTTCCACCAATTTTCTTGTGTACTTGTTTTGGGCTAATCACACGCGATGATCTCCCTCCGCTCCACCAATAGGAAGTCATCCGCGTGAATAGGGCTTCCGAGTGTCCCGTGAAACTTTCTGCCTGGCTATGCAGACACTGCCCCTTCAACTACAACCAACCACTTGAACTATACACGATAGACTTGATACAGGCCATTATTGTTTCACTGCAAGAGGGTTAATATGTTCATCTGGAATACGCCTGGGTAGATGCCATCAACCGGGAGTCTTGGGCGGCTGTGTTTCTGCTTCAGCTAGGCTAGCCATGCACAGTCTCTTTGAGCAACTTCAGTACCTGATATTGTGAATGTTGGAATGCACGTACCATACTATAGTCTACAGAAGTAAAGTTTTGAGTGGACTGGATATGTACTGTTCGCTCGCTAGATGCTGCGGCTGAACAAAGCTACATGGCTGTGACATGCTACCAATAAAACACCACAGGCTGTCCAACTACCAAGCCTGGCGACCGGCGGTGTTTCATCGTGACCCAAAGGTTCGCCAGAACCCAACATAATTGGGGATACATAAGTATGTACCATATTTTACGGCATGCTGGCATGTACGGCAGAATTAGCATTAACAGGCAGAGCAATTTAAAGGTATAGATGCATGGTGCGGGGAACCTTAACCCCGCCGCGCAATTGGAATCTCCACGATTAACATCCACATCTCTACATCCTCATACAAGCAAACGGAGACTACTTTGGTTACTAGCTATACTCCGCCTCACGCTCGATTTGCCATATTTACTTACTTAAGTACCTTGGTAAGTACGTACAGTAACACCATGAATTCCAGCCGAGAACAAGACACTGCCGATCGGCGTCCAGGGTAATTTTGTTCAACACTCTCGACGGTAACGAGTGATGCCATACCCTAACCCTGTCCCTCTAGCATCTCTCGCTTAAATCCTTCGAGGCGGGGACAAATTTAAAGTCGTTGACCACCATACAAAAAATGATATATCTCCACAACAGCGAAAGAAGAGAACAGAAAATAACTATAGAATTTAATATATCCTGATCATGAGAGATGTTGAGTTTTAAGTTTTAATGTTTTGTACGTAGTGGATAGCATTGTTGTCGTGGTGGTGGTTGCTAGGATCTACCAACGACGTCATTGGTAGATTTGTCCGCAGCCTTTCAGCGTACCTTTGCAACTTTGCTGCCCCTGTCATGTCAATAGCTAAAAAAAAAAACCAACGTGCCAGACACACTCCCAAGGCTGGCATACCACCAATAGTACTTGCCTTGTTGCCGTTTTCTATGTCACATTAGTATCGGGAGTGCGAATATTTTAGAGCACGACAAAAATGGAAACATTACCTTTCATTTACACCGATTTTGCATCGCATATCTGCCCTCGAGGCACGACAGGCATGTTTTCGTGTCCGTCTCATACGTGCCTCCAACTTTCCAGGCTCGATGCGTCTACGTTGGCCAGTACGCAACGTTCCAGTCGTAATTGAACTTATCAAATGTTGCCTATCGCTCTCAGTTGAAATATATCCTGCTGTATGTCCGAGATTGGAACAAGCTCATGAAGTTTCTCAACCAACCAACCCAGCTCTCTCAGCAAATCCTCCGACTTTCGTTTCCCAGAAAGTGCCCATCTCATTTTCCTCCACCCCGTCGCATTCTTCTGCATCTCTACCGCTCTTCCCCGTGGATGCTCAAAAACCCCGGCAGTACTCAACGAATATCGGGATCTTCGTTCCGGAAACAACGCGATAAATCCTCTCGTACTTTCCGTCCGATGCCGCTTCTTTACCACCTCCGAACTTTCAAAAAAGTAAACCGTCCATGCCAAAAGTTCACAAACTGCTTGTCGAACCATCGGGCCTTCCAACTTCGTATTCTGCATGGTGGATGTTCCGTTTGCCAATCCCACCGCCTGGCCCCAGAGGAAGAGTCGTAGAAGCTCGGTTTCAACTTTGGTAACAAAGAGGTGGTAGTCGGAGCCGTATGATTTGGCTGCGGATATACGATCTAGAACGTCGAGACTCATTGCGAATAAGCCTGCCAGGCTCATACCTAGACCAACGTATTCCATGGTAGGCTAGAATGAACGGGTTAGTAGAGCAAATTGAGAACGATGGAGAGGAGTAGAAATACTGTTTGGTGATGACGGAAATTTGAAGACAGATATGTGGCTCGAAATGTTCAACTCTCCAACCGTTGACTTTCTCGGTCCACTTTAGAGAACGATTGCTGGAGGATCCGCGTTCAGGTTGGTCTAAACTCCCCAATAAACCTTTCCAGTCGCCTTATTCTTTTGCTCTCCCCGTTCTGGGAAGTAGCTTTGATGCCGCCGCTCTTGAAGCTCTTGTCGATCGTGCTGAAGCTCGTTGCTGGTAAAGATGATGGCTTGCTTGACTTGCGCTGGAGATTGAACGTGTATCGCCTGACTGGTGAATATTGGTGGGAAAGTGAATTTTGGGCGATCAGGCTTGTAGGTGGGCACAGTTGATGGTTGCCTAGAGCATACATGAGAGGTTTGTATGGATCTGCATGCAAAATACGCAACCCCAAATGACAGGCTAACCTATTCAATACATCTCAGCATTCCAGATGTTATGGAAGCTTACCGCACCAATGAAAATTATCCGCCCTGAAATACCCCAAGTTTACGAAGGGTGTGGGTAATATATCATGTGACCCGAATCTTGATTGTCTATCGCATCATCGGTCTTTAAATTGTCATGGTATTCTGAATAGACTACTTCGTCTTTGATATTCGGTAAAGGGTCTGAAATGCTCATTGTAGTCTTCCAAAGATAAGAACCAAACGGGTGACATTTAATGACCATGTAGGCTGTTCATGTTCGAAAGAAGCTAGCGCTGCATGATGGACCCGTATCCGCACACCCGACTGTTTGTCGTTAAACCCCCGGTGTTCATGATCACTATTACAGGGTCGATTCGCTAGGCTGGTCATATCTTATCATACCTAACTTTTATTCCACTAGCAGGCCTGATTCAATCCCAGCGACGAATAAGGAATGTTCAGTTCGGAGGATACGGAATGAGTATCATGAGCAGATCAGCGGTTTATCCGGGGAAAGGAATGTACTATAAACGCCCGATACCGGTGCGTTGGTCGTTCGATAATGAAAAAAAAGTCATCACGCTCGAAATCTCGAGCTCGTATACGCGTACGAAGCAGATACTCGGTACAACAATCATGTTATTTCAGCTTGATATTTGGGTCCACCTTATCTAGACAGTGCGACATAAGTGCTAATTAACACAATTTCCACATGCATCCTACGACTGTAGGGATTATCACACGAGTACCCCTGATCCAATTCTCTAATCAGTTTAACAAACGGTAAGGCACATGGTACACTCATATCTTGCACAAAACTCTTGAGTGCTTGATCTTCTCGCTCTCTCATGAGTTTATGTCATAAGCCAATACCACGCAAATATTCTTCTCGTATTGCAATATCGCAACAATAGTTAAAGTTTGTAGCTAGTGATAGACTATGATCTCCACTGTTTCGCGATAATTCCTTGACTAAGCATCTGCGGCCAAAGCAATCCAAACAGTGAACGTTCGAACGGCCAGGCATGAATTCATAATTCAGGGTCAACAGCCCAAACCAGTCTAAGAAGTGGATAACTAACTCGAACTGCTGTTAGCGGTTAATATACATCCTTAGCTAGCTACATATACATATACTTAGAGGACTCTACTTAAAACATGCACGCACCGCGCCAATCGACCCTTCCAATCGATCGGTCCTTAGATATGGGATCGACCAACCGAAGTTTGTACATAGACGAATGGCTAACATGGTGTACTCTACTTTCATATTAATATTGGAATACCCAGAGGCAACGATGATAGGAATGCAGCTACACTGACGGTATCAGAATTAATGCCGAATCTCGGATCCGGTTCCACCGCTTGACACATGTATAGTACGTCAAGCAGAAGTGGAATACGAAATCTGCGCAGTTTTTTAGGTAGCGTGCGTTGTATACGTACGACTTACTTGGAACAGGTAGAGATGACTGACGTTCCTTCAATCTTCTGTAGTATATAGGTAACCAGCACACCGGCTTATGGAAAAAATCGTGGGCACCTTTCCTTCCATTTGTACTACCCGTAGGCTGAAGTTTTAGTGTTTAATCCAAAAGAGAGTTTGCTACTTTTTCGCTACGCCTGTGACAAGAAATGCCTATGCCTGCAGGGAGTCCTCTGTAGCCTCAGTTTCATCGGCGCGGAGTTAACTCCTAGCTGCCCCCCAGTGCCTTATTCCTGTAATCATCTGCACCTCCAACTTTAAATTCAACGGACGAAATCTATATCACTTCCAGATCCACCCCTTCAACATCTTCACGCCGTCTACCGTCACCTTAGCAAACATGAATCTACTCCGCCTCCTTCCCCTCGGGTCCCTTCTGTTCGCCGCCCACGCCTACGCCAAATCCTACCCCAATCCAAACTCGCCCTTGAACAAAGCGCACACTATCTGTCCAGACTACATTGCAATCGCGCACCAAAAAGCTCTAGATCACGGGGTAGACCCTATGGGTCCAATGCCAAACGATTATATAGAAGACAATGGACAATTCATTTCCTATGATGGGGACAGCCAGTTCGCACTCTGGGCGTCCGCTCAGCGAAAACCGTTGCTTAAGCGCGATGTTAATGATCTTCCAAGAGGGCCTGTCGATCTCGTGTATGTATCAATTGCAAATCAACCCCCCCCCCCCCCCCACTTACTACCTCCTAATCATAAAAGAGACTGTGGCTGATATCCTCCAGCTACTGGACTGGCACCACTTGCGGCATCGGTAAAGCGAAATACTTCTACAATCTTCACTTCATGGGCTGGTACGGGAGTGATCAGGAGAGTCAGTCGATGGAGATTAAAGGCGGGCCGATAGATCCGGATGTTGTACGGCTGTGGTTGAGAGGACCAACATGCGACGACGATCTGAAAGAATATGTGTATGGATACAACTCAGGGTGTGTGAACGACCTTCCGAGCTTTACCTGTGTGAACTACAGACTCCAGCCGGATGAGTTGAAAACGTCGACGGGAATTCCGTCTCCGTCTTCTACGTAATGCCTGGACCCAAACGGGGGAGGACATGATGGAGGTACGGCTTAAAAAGGTTGTATTTAAACCTTAGGGTAGAATAGGTGTCAGAATGTACATACCACAGACGTATTGGTGGTAATCACAGCTGAAAATTGATTGAAGCACTTGTGATTTGGTGCATCCACATGTATCTATCCATTGCGAGTGATGATAAGTGTAATAAAATTTGCTTCTCTGTCCTTCAAGCCTCCTGTCCTGCATTATAACTCCCAGCCCTCCTGAAACTGACGTTCGGCGTGACTAGTACCCCTCACTGCTCTAGATATACCTATTTCAAAGCGATAATGATATAAAAAAATGAATCAAGAAACAGAGGCATAGCGGGAGTTTATTCCGCAAAAGACAATATTGCGTAAGATTGGCGCATTTCTCGATCCATCATTTCGGCTCTGGCATGTCAGCCATTCTTATCCTCGAACCGCAGTGCAATGGACCTAGAAACTGTAAAGCAGACGGAATTTCCTATTCAAACCTCTACAGGGTTGAAAACTGAGACGGTAAGCCGGATTGCGGGCCGGGGTTGCCAGGAATTTAAATAGTGACGTGATAGCAATTGCATACAAAACGGTTCATGGCGGAAAATAGAAATTTCGTTGCCTATTGTATGAAACACCCGGACGGTGGGCTAAAAACCATGTTGCAAGGTTAGTAAGGGCCAAGACGGAATATCGTGTCGGCAGCGCGGAAGGTTCGGTAGTGGCGCATACTTGAGGGTGGTTCCTCTTCCTGTAGTTTTGGGAGTCTCCTCTTCTTATTGCAATCAACTTCGTTCGAGTTACCGAGGACAAAGAGAGTCTATATACCAGGCTGATGGTGCTAAAAGATGCGGCCTCTGGTGCACCGGTGGTTTGTCTATGTTCTCCACTTGCTGCCAGCATCCGTCGGATAAGTTCGGAGGGTTCAAATCACTGCCACGATATATATCGATGCTGATATTACCGATAAGATACGCTGCACTCAGGTTATCCAGTATGCGCAGCCTAACGGCTTGTAAAGTACCAAGTTGACTGTTCCCACGCTTCCAATCACTAGAACCTTGTAGGCGAAGTGGAGCCATTCCCACACTCAGCAGAACGGCATCACTATATGTGATTTTCCTTGTTTTTCTTGCATATAGTCAAAAAAGACTACGCCTCTGCGCTAAACATTTTGGAAGGGGTACTGTTGGTGTGGTCCTGTAGACAGTAGAAAGATACACTAGAAGACCATAATATAAAGTCTGAAGTCAAGGCGGAAGATCGAAGATATTCAGACGCAATGGATGTGAGATTGAAGTTCATAATGATTGGAGTGCTAACAGATATTGCAAGTTTCGAAAAGAGAGCAGAGGGTTCTTTGTTTGTGAGAGGCAGCCATCTGGAATTATAGAATCCATCAATTCAAAGAGGCTGAGGAGCGTGAAGTAGATTCTTAAATACCAATCCTTTGGGTAGAAATATACTTCGAGTGAATAATGAACAGACCAGCCAGATACTGGGCACGACTATAACCCGTATGGGCAATAGAAAGAGCTTTTGTCTTGAGTGACATCAATGGGAGCATGCACGAGATATCACTCGATAAAGTTCTCGCCATACCGGGTGACGGTAGCCTGATGACGGGAGAGTGTGTGAGACCTAGTGTAACCACCACCGGATTCACAAACTTTCAACGGGAGGTCTTGGTATTGGTGCAATGACCTTAGAAAAGCACCTATAGCTATGAACCCCGGAGCCGTCCCACCCGTCAAGCACCACCCCGTACACCACTTCGCAGAGTACATAGATGTATCGCGGCAGACTTTCTTAAAGTGCATGGTTGAAATTTGTATACGCATACCAATATATGCCAGAACCTCGAGACCTCATTCGCAGGAAGAGATATTTTCTCCGTGCTCTTGTTCAGGGGGAGAAATGAAGTAAATAGTATATTAGTTTAATTTCTACTTTGTGTATTCCAAGATCTTATCTCATTCCTCCCCCTCCTCCTCCTCCTCCTCCTCCGCCTCCTCCTCCCTCTTCACATGTCCCTTCCCTAGGGGGTTGGTGAAACGCGTATCTGGGCCATTTCTCATTTCGACACACGTAAACGCCGGCAAATTCTTAACACATCCAATACCTCCATAAACGTACCAATTCAGATCATCGTTGCAACTAGTTCCTTTCAAATACACGCGCCATAAATCGGGGTCTATACTCCCGCCCGTGATTTGTATGCTGTGGTTGATCTGAGGAGGATTGAATGAATATATACCATATCTCATTTTGTAGATGTATTGGCCCGAACCGCCGCTGCAAAGGGGGCCGTTCCAGAGACTACAAAGAGGAGTATGTTAGCGGGAGTGGACGGTTGGGGGGGGGGGGGAATTTCAGAAACGTTTTGTCGTGTCCAGACAGACACCCTCCGCTCACAGGATCGTTTGCACTAGTAGGCTGGATACGCGAGAAGCAGAGGCGGCATGGCGTGGTGGGTGGGAGGCAGTTCGAACACTCCTGTGGCAGGGAGGAACCACTTACATCAGATTTAAATCCCCCGGCAACCTCTTATCCAGCCCACTTCCTCCAATCCCTTTCCCTCCCAACGAACCCCTCGCAGCGGCCCAAAGTGCAAAATCGCTCCCCTTTTCAAACGCAATGTAGTCGCCTGTATCGTACTCATAATCCGTCGGCATATCGCCAAATGGGTCTACACCGGCTTTTAGGGCGGCAGCGTAGGCGGCGTCAAAGATGTACGTGTCCTGGGAGGAGCACTGGAAACTGGAGACGTTTGGGTCGGGGATGGTGGGGGTGACATCGGGCGTGGCGAGGGTGAGTGAAACGAGGAGGAGAAGCGCCGCTGGGAGATGCATGCTGGCTGGCGATGTGGTTTTGGATGAATAGACGGTTTGTCTGTGGTGTGTGCTGTGCTTGCTGTTGAAGGAATGAATAGAAACGGAGACGGACAATATATGGGATTCTCGGGCCGTGTGTTTGGGTAGTCTTGCAGTGGAAGGAATCCCGGAAAATTGAGACTTATTTGTGCGCCATGAACTAAACTACTCAAGTAGGTAAAACGCAGGAAGAAAGCGTAGCTCGTAGAGTATATTTGCAGCCTCATCGCACAGCAAAACTGATTTACCTTCCAGAACCCGAGTACCTTGCAATTCGTACTTTATAAGCGTTTGCTGGTTTCAGGGGAAAAAATGACAGTCCTGTTCCCTCTGCCTGACTGCTTTCAGCCTTTTGGTAGTCTTTTGGACGACTTTTAACAACCGCAAAGGTTTATGAAATGGAGATTTGACCCCCAAAAATTTATAATACTAATAATAAAATAGTTTCCTCGAATCACCAAGCTCAAGTATACGTACTCTACTCCACATACGGGTCTCGGGATTGCCACGTTGAAGTAACTTCAAGTACTCTAATGCACTCCAAGTAAAAATAATACATATATGTAGAGAGGACTGTACTCGGGTATGGTAGAGGACATCGAACAGAAGTATTTAATCCCTGCTCTCATACATAGAAACGAAACTAAAACATTCCTAATTTCTTCCACCATATCCGAGCAGGCTGATGTGTCAAGCAATGGCGCCAGTGTTTATGTTTGAAACAATTGCAATCAATCCCAGCAAACGAGGATTGGAATTGCTGGCCTTTTACTCTTCCTCCTTCTTGGTCTCTAGTCTACCCTTCAGTGGAGTACATAGAGTACTTCGACCCCTACCCTTGCCACTCGCTCCGAACCATCCAGCATTTCATATCCAGACAACACGGCGACATATCGACATCCATTATCTACGTGTATAGGGTCACGTTAGTCTGTTAAGCGAACTAGGGATAAAATTGGTATCGGGTACGATTGTGTTCCGATCCCGGCTCCGGCTGGTGCTGACGTGTTGTCTGCGGAAGTTTTAATTCGAGCGAATGACGAAGCGTACTGACTAGTCGACACTAGCTTACAGTTTTCGAGTGAAGGGAGATTCGAAGCTTAATTGAACGGCAACATTTTTCCAAATTAATACTTGTGGTTCGGTACCCATACCCTTAGAAAAACTAACGACGTCAAGATTTAAAGCCTCAATCAATTGTGATAGCGAACTCCCGGATCCTCTACGTTCTCAAGGGATACATTGCCAGGGTCGCAATAATTAAATAAATTGCACTGACGGGATTACTAAACCAGGTGATGATTATAAGTAGGCATCAAATCCTTCGTTTTTGTGGTTTTGTTAGTTTTAAATGACTTCTTACAAGTACAGTTTCTTTTTATACGTCCAATTCTAGATGTCATAGCCTATCCTTGATGGAAAGCCCTCATTCAACTAACAACTCAAGATAGTTTCAACACCAGGGCGAGAATCCAGGATGATTCATAAAACATCTTTGTTTTATGGAAACTACTGATGTCCGTTCGTATGGGGATGTTTTCCGAGTCCTGGTTTTATCAAGTTGGAAAAATCCCCAGTAATTGTGGCAGTTAATGAAATTTGCACCAACCTGGCACGCCTAACTACCAACTCCACGAATATCCACTCGATGCGGATGATCGATAGACTTATATGATATACTAAGTAAGATTCATTCAGCCGCGTGCGGAGATCATGACTCCATCCACCCGTTATGTTGCAATCATCGCTTTTTCTTTGTTTCTCAACCAAAAGCTAGGGTTCGAAGGATATCCTACGACTCCGTGGCGCAAGGGTAGCGCATCTGATTCCAGTCCAGAAGGTTGCGCGTTCAAATCGCGTCGGGGTCAGCAGGATTGTCGTTTTTGTTTTGTAGACCAAGCTCTTTGTTTCAGATCGATATCAAGGGTTTTGAGGGCATGGTGGTATTTTTGCGATTCATCAATGCCAGATGGCCCGAGAGAATCAGTGATTGATAAGTATTCTACCGCGCTTCTTCCGGACATATAGTTATCTCCGTCGACTTCGTCCAAAGGTGATAAGTTGTGATTCTGTTGCTTGTAGGATTAATGTTATCTGCGAAATGTGAGGAAGGAGCGATTACACTAGCCTTATGTAATATGTTGTTCCAGCAAAGTCCGATATTCTCGGATATAGGTAATCACCGAGTAAACACATTATATGTATACGTACCCCTATGAGCTTCTCGCCCCTCTTCCCTCCCTTCCCAAAACCCAAGCATAACCAGCCACCTTTCTCTCTATCAGGCTCCATTTCCCTTCTGCGGCGGCGTAGACGTATACTGAATGGTAACTAAATCTGTTAATTTCATCTCAACACACGTGAACGCTGGTAAATTGCTCGCACGACCAGTACCTCCATACACATAATAGTTCAAATCATCGTTACAATTATTCCCTTCAGCCATACCCGCTCATAATTTGGATCGAAAGTCCCTCCCGTGATCTGAATACTGTGGCTAACCTGCGGAGGCTTGAATGTGTACATCCCAAGGTGCATCGTCCAGATATATTGACCACTGCCAGAACAATCAGGCCCGGACCATAGACTATATTCAAGGTTAGATACCAAGAGAGGGGGAAAGATAGAGATGGGGGAGGTACATAAGGTTTTTAATCCCATGGATAGCGTTTCCCCAGTGCATTGGGTCCGGAGCGTCTTGCGTTCTGTGCGGCTGTCCAGAGGGAAAACTTACTCCCCTCTTCGAAGGCAATGTGGTCCCGGTTGTCGTAGGTGTAGTCAGTTGGGTAGTCGCCGTATGGATCGACGCCGGCTGCGAGAGCGTTGAAGTAAGCACGTCTTCATAGTCGGCGTCGTTGTAGTGGGTGAAAATGAGAGCTGTTTTTCTGGGATGGTACGGGAGGGGTTGATTTGGGCAAGCACGAAAGGGAGGAGAACGAAGAGGGAGAGAGGATTCATGATGATGATGAAGTGTGTGACGAAAACACGATGGTGAGGATGGGAGGAGGAGGAGGGTGATATGGTATGAGAATTTCGATTTCTCGGGCCGGAAGTTGGCAAAACCCGAGGATACGAATACCGTTAGAAAGATATGGTGGGGCCATGGGGTTGGTTATACTAGTGGAGTACTTCCCATGGATCTTTTGTATGAGCCGAATAGATCTACATAGATCGAAGTTGTCTATTCGCAATTGGGAGGCCCAGGTTTGTGTATAGCCTCACCAGCGGCCAGTAGGCGGCAATAGAAGTGCTTAGAAGGGCCTCCCCACAACTCTATTGTAATGCTAGGATCTGGGATTAAATAGCCTCTGCATCATTGTTAGCCCTGTAGTTCCCGAGTTGGAGCAGAACAAATATGTACGAATACAATTAGAGTCGCTCACTGAAAGCTAGCCCTCACGCTAGTCTGCAGCTAAGAGTTCACTATCCTACCAAAGATGTATAAGTAGACTCCTACAGAGAGCAATGGGAAGGAAAAACAGAAGTGCGGGTTTTATCGAACTCCAATTTGCAATGAAACGCGACGTATAGACCCACGGGAAGTCCTCCAGTACACAAGCGATACCGTAGGTGTTTCGTTGAGTAGTAGACTCCCGAAAGTGCGGGGAATAATTCCTTAAACTTACTCCGCAGTACCGAGAATGATGTGAGCCATTAGAACATTCCCGCCGACAGACTCAGTTTCATGGCCAGTGTACATGTTTACAAGATCCTTCCAGTGGGAAAACGAGTACGAGTAGCGCAAGGCCACGTCCATGTGCACTAGAGACTGGGCACGATCGAGACAAAGGCGTGTCAGACATGTCCGTCGGGGTCAACTCTATTTTTAAGCGACTGCGAGATAGAGTAGATGTAGAGATGGTTGCGCATGGAGAGAAAAATTGATTATATTCCGGATGCTTACAGCTCCGGAATCCGAACGTAGTCCGCAGCGGACTAGTGATTACTCTAATTCCAAACCTACTTGGTGTTAAAATGTTCGCTTTACACAGTACACTCTACATACGGGGCCATGTCCGCCTTGACATGTTTGAGTTCATGCATTCAATTACTTGTATATCAGTAGAGAGCGTTCGCCCTCCTAAAAAGGCAGTATGCAAAATGGTTCGTAATATCCACGAAAGCCGACCGAAAATGGGTTACTATAAGATGCGCTACGCCTAAGGTTATTTAGTCGGTCCACTGTATGTACTCTAGAGTATGTCCGATAATCATAAATGGATGTCAAGTTTCTCGTCATAAACAAACATTTTAGTAAGGCAAAGTACGAATAAATGGCAATCTCTCAACTCAGAGTGTTATAAACAAGGGAAACTCCTACTGATGAAATAAAATATGCAGAAACAAAAAGCCCACACTATCAATTCCCTATGCGGACCTTCCGTTGTATCACCGACGATATTACTCAACTTACACAGCTGCTTCACGTTCACCTCTCCCTCTGAATACCTCCCACACTAACATTGCCCTTCCGTCTGACCAGCTACATGTTGCCGGCTTTCTTGAGTATCAGGGACGCAACTACAAGATTGTTGTTTTCGAGAGCTATGCGACAAGCCTTCCGCCCAATAACGTCCTCTTCCTCGATATCGGCACCTTTTTTGAGAAGCAACTGCACGACCGACCGCTTTACCACATCCCCGGCCACCAGGTGCAAAGCTGTTGAACCCGCGTTATCTTTACCATCGATATCGGCGCCGTGATCCAAAAGACGCTCCGCCATTCGCACTTCATCGGCCAGGTGAAGAGCTGTTCGGCCGCCGGAATCCCTCGTGTTGATATTTGCACCGCGATTCAAAAGCCAGTCCACTACCTTAAAGTTTCCCTTCAGAACTGCAACGTGAGGCCCTGATTCGAAGCTGGTACCCCTTGCCTCAATGTCTGCACCATCATCGAGGAGTAGCTTTACCACTGCTTCATGACCATTTTCAGCAGCAACATCCAGCGGCCGCCTTCTAAACATATCCTCCGCCTCAATGTCGGCACCATTATCGAGGAGTAGCTTTACCATCGCTTCATGACCCTTTTCAGCAGCAATATGCAGCGGCCGGCTTCTCAAATCATTCCCCGCCTCAATGTCAGCACCATTATCGAGGAGTAGCTTTACCATCGCTTCATGACCATTTTCAGCAGCAATATGCAGCGGCCGCCTTCTCAAATCATCCTCCGCTTCAATGTCAGCACCGTTATCAAGGAGTAGCTTTACCACTGCTTCATGACCATTTCCAGCAGCAATATGCAGCGGCCGCGTTCTAAGCTTATCCTCCGCCTCAATTTCGGCACCATTATCAAGTAGTAGCTTTACCACTGCTTCCTGGCCATTTCCAGCAGCAATATGCAGCGGCCGCATTGTCACTACATCCCCCGCCTCAATGTCGGTACCATTATCGAGGAGTAGCTTTACCACCGCTTCATGACCAAGTCGACATCATCAAAGGGGAGGGGAGATAGAGGAGAGGGGGAAGGGAAGGGCCCAGGTAAATTGGCTAGACAAGTTGGCGGATTTGGTTTTCTTTGTTCCTCATAGCTCATAGTTGGTTGAATGGATATCATTTACACATACACACATCATCAAAGGGGATTTGACACCATCAAAAATACTGAAATTCTTCCCTTTTTTCATTCTCAATGATATCCATTTGTGATGATCCGAGTGATTTTTGACGCCTACGCAAACACGGTGTTAAAATAAGCTTTGGATGTGACATCATTACCCCGCATATCTCAATGGCAGTTTTTTTTCGATCTCCTACACTACTCTCTTCCTAACCTGGGCCTCTGCAATCTCGCAAACGCAGCGACGCACCGTCCAAACCAGCAGCAACACCGTCAGGACATACACGCTCGTTCGTCTGCACTGATTCCTCTACTAAAAATAACAAGAACTTTGTAAACCTCATCGGTACATTAGTTGCTTAGGTGCTATCACAGGCATCGTTCTAGGACAGCTCAAACAGATTGATACATATGATGCCGAAAATGGGAGAGTGCATTACACCGATTACGTACTGTAGCTGCATGTAGCGGCATGAACGGCAAAGTGACAAGGGTGACGGCCGAGCTAAATGAGCGAGAGCGTATCCTATAGGTGATGTTACGGGCGATTTGGTTTGATGCTGGGGTGCATAGCGCCCGGGCTATCTCATTCCGCAGGAATTCCACGTATCTCACATGCAGCACTATGCAGAACGACCGCCAGCGAGACGAACCAGTGATATTTAATGACCGTTCGGCCGAGACAAAACCTCCGGCCGACCCCGCAGTGCCAACTTTGAAATATGGACATCAGCATCCGGATCCGTCGCCACGAGAATTGACACAAACTCGAGCGCGAAAACTATCACAAGCGTTTACACCAGCCTTTGTCAGCTCGTCTGACTCGCTCGCTTTACCCGATCGCACCGTGGCCAGTACCACTGGGCTTTTCATCCTCTTGTCCAACATACCGGGCCGGCTTCGAAATCTTCGGATCAAATACAGTTCTCGTCCCGATGTCAACAAATAATACGGATACCGGGAATGGTGGTAGCAGCAGCTCTGGTGGGGGCAATGATATCTTCAGGGGCCTAGCGATCGCAGCGGCTGTTGTTGTGACACTCCTTGTCACCATCGGCGTCGTCTACATCTATCAGAAGAATCGGCCGCCTAAAGAATTTGATCACGAGGCCGATGTGAGGTCAGAGCTTGGTGGCGTACGCGATATGTCGGTTGTCACACCACAGGGGAGGCCGGAAGAGCCGCAAGAAGAGATGGTCGATCAAGAGGGGAGTTTTGGAGTGCGCCAAGCGAGGATGGCCGAATTTGGAGGAAGGACAGTCGAGCGGCAAGCGAGAACGGTCGATCTGGAGGCGGGGTCGGACGGGTGGCAGGGGAGGGTGGACGAATTGGGAGGGAGGGCGAAAGAACTGGAGGGCAGGGCGAACGGGCGACGGGGGAGGGCGGAAGAGCTAGGAGGAAGGACGGACGAACTAGTAGGCAGGACGAACGGGCGGCGGGGAGGACGGCCGAACTTCAGGGGTGATGAGTAGGAGCGCATCCTAGAGTTGATACACTGCAGACTTTTTGGTTTGGTAGTTCTCGATAATGTGTGGTGGGGTTCAATGTTCAATTTTTGTTGGACTTTTGAGGGCATGGATTTAGTCCACATAAACTGGCGCGAGTTCATGGTGGGGTACTAGGATATTTTCGGGCATCATTGTAAGAAAGATTCTTGTACGCGACTTCCTGGGAGATGTTCCGCTGAGTTAATGGTTGAAGAAAGCGAATGTCAATGGATGGCGTAAATTTTGATCCAGTAAACGAGATTTCAGCAGTTAAGGTTATTCCTCATGCGCTCATGCATCGTCACTCGCGATTGATTCTTGACCGAATTTGGACGAGATATGAAAGGTAAATCATTTACTCGTTGTCGGGACTTGATTGTCTGATGTACCGAATACCTACGCTACATTCCAGAAGTGCAAAATAGTAGCGAAGTGACTATACCGGCTGACTTTGAGCTGGCCTAGGCCTGTAGTGGCATATAGTCTACAGCTTTGTACGGTCTTCTGCTGAAGCGCGGAAGAAACAGTGCATATCTTAGGAGCCCCCTAGATTTTCATAGGCTTGCAGCGTTTGTAGGGGGGGAAAGGTGGAGCAGGTTCTAGGTGAGGCATAAAATGGGCGGATAAAACCTGAGGGCGAGGCGGGGGTAGAAATTTCGTTCCCACTCAAACCGTGGGATCGACCGTCCGCTACAGTTCGCCAGTGCGGATACACACCCATACTGTGCTAGCGGTTGGAGTAGTGTAACTGAGACGCTCGGTAGAGTTGGTGAGTGGGAGTGGGACTCAATGAAATGAAGTCATGCTGTAACGCTAAGTACAAGCTCACTCAAGGTCTACGGTAAGGGTTATGCTTTCCCGCTTAGATGTCTGGGACTCTTTCGTATGCTTGGTGGTAGGTGAGCGCTTCGCGGTAATGTTGCTGGAACTTGCAAGCTTGGTACCAGTGTCTTATAGTTTGTTTACTCGCTGTTGACTATTGCTCCCTCACATGGGGTGCAACCAACGATACTGGAGGGAATAAACCACCTTTGTGTTTTTTTCTCGTGGGGTCGATGTGGTGAATGTTGGTGGGGTCCGCACATGGTCTGGGCCGCTACCGAGGCGGGCTGTTGACCGTCAGCGGGCAGCGGACACTTCGGTTATGTCCACTTCCATGATCATTGATAGATATTCGCTGGGGCCCGCTAAATAAATGTTGGGTCCATCCACTAGCCAGGTCTTCTTTTCTAGACGCTTTACCTTACTCGTAGTGCTTGAGCTATTGTAACGCTTAGTTCGCACCCGGCCGTCCAATTCTTAAGTCAACCCCTCTTCATTGCGAGTGTTGTTAAAAGGACCGTATCTGAGTATACACGAAGGCCAAACTTGAACGAAATGGCTCTCGAGTTCTCTATCGGGTGCAGCAAGGTTGGTTTTTAAGTAACCCGATGAACGCCCCTTCTCATTACACATCTCACTCATCCTACATAACTCGTATAAGGATCAAGGTCGGCATATTTGCCCAGTCCCGTGCTTCCCATGAGATGGATTCGATCTTTCAGCCCACCATGAGAGTTTGGTCTCAAAAGTGCACACTAACTTAATTCAAATCATACTCACACATGCAGTCAATCTTCAGGTAAGGCAGACATGCGGGACCCATATGGGATTGATCTCTGGGTACATTATCACATTCGGATAAGAGATAAGAAAACAGACTGATGAGGGAGAACGAGGCACAGCGTGTTTGCATAATTTCCAAGTCAAGTGTATGACCCTATCACTTAATAAGTGCAAGCAAATTGCAAAATTCTGAAATAACTCAATTGATCATGACTGCAGCTGCGCATGCGCTAAGCCAATCTTTATCGCCCGTATGCACAACGAGGCAACTTCAATTCAAGTGAACAACATTTTCAGCTCAATAGACGCCGTTCACGTGGATTTGAGGTTATGTGCTGTGCTATATGGAGGGGGCTGTGTTCATGTTTCCGGCTTCTTTATTGTCGATCGATCGCTGTACGTACGTCTGCAGCTGTTTCGAATTTTCGAATTTCCGCACCTGCCGTTGCAACAAGAATTCATCCACACCAGATCTTCTGCATATTATACGTATGGTACTCCACTGAGAGGGCGTATACGAGACCGTCGTCTCCACCGACGGCGATGTGACATGCTGCTTCGCCACGGCCTCGCGGTATTTACACTGCAACTTGGAGCTCCATCAAGGTCAATCGCGAGCACTATATAAATAGACACTCATCCGCACAGCAGTAAAAAATCCAAGATATCGAAGTAATAAATACTCCTCGCTAATACGCAGTCTCGATCCACCATGCATGTTCCTTTTGGATTCTCGGTCGGCTACTTCTGTGCCGTCATACAGCTTTCTTGGAAAGTCGGACAAGCCTTCTTGGTTAGTGCGGGAACTGCCAACGATGTTTTGGTTACTCTCGAAACCCTCAACACGCTCAGGAATATCGTCACCTTATGCCAGTCGCTTGCCATCGAGTGGTCCAACATTCCGGCGGAGAAAATAGACCTCTCCCTCATGAATCGACAATCGCTTATCAATGGGTTCAACCACCAGCTGGAACTATGCCGTCAATGGTTGGACGGCGTGTTGAAGATTATGGATCCATACACAAAGGCCCTCCTAAAGAGACCGGGTTCTAGAACTGTGGCAGATCGACTGTTACAGGTGAAATGGATTTTCAATGAGGCGGACGTACGGAAACTTCTAAAGGACCTGAACGAACATATTTCTGCCTTGAAATTTTTCACATCTGAGCTTAGAGCGTAAGTTTCAACGTCTCATTTCAAATATCCACAATCGAGTCCCAGAGCTCAGGCCACTAACCGGCCCTTCTCCATCTGACCTTCTCAAGCTGACATCTCCCAGACAAGTGATGCAGCACCAGATCAAACATCTCGAATCTTCAGCTGCGGCTATTGAATCTATACAAACGAAGGTCACCGAGATTCACCTCAAGTTGCAAAATTCGCAGGACGAACTTCCAAAGCCTCTTGGATATTTATGGGAAGGCGGATATACTTCTCGCGATACGCCCATAACTTTGGTAGATACACTGGGAAGAACGATCCCAATCCCGTTCCTCTTTTGTACATTACCCAAGGTGAGCAGAACCTAACCAGACACAATGTTTTCTAATCTGTTAACTGACCCCGGCGTTAGAATTTCCGAGATCTTCTGGAGGTGGCTTTTCGCCACTGCCCTGGATATGAGCATGTCCGGAAAAACCGATATGCCTTGTTGTTGCAGAGTTCCAGTGGTACAGTTGAGGTATCGGAGTCAAACTGGTCCCAAGTGATAGTTCCTGGTTCCACAATTGCCATGGCTATAACTTTTCGGGCCCCAATTACCCAGTGGGAGATCAATGGAGGAGGAAGTCCATCTCCTTTTTGCCCGTCATGTCGTCAGAGATTGATCCCACGGATGTCTGCACAATGGTAGGTCTCATTTCCAATCCCGTGAGGTTGATGTGGTATTGACAGTTTTTAGTCCAATCTGTCACAGTGATGTCAGGAATACCGACAAAGAGCGGATCGTGGAGCTACCTCCGCAGCCCGTACGACCTCCATCATTGATAAGCGGTGGTTCATTACCCGCAATCAGCGTTTTATCACAATCCAGTACAAGCCTCAAACGCTCCTCATTGACTGGAATAGAAACACAATTGGCAAGGAACCAACTCGGCTCGGCCACAGGGTTTTCGGCGCTGAAAAGATACCAAATCGAACGCGAGACAGTACGACCAGATTGGTTTCTCAGCACTGATGGCGGGCTTCCATGGGCGTGTTCGATGGTGACGGAGGACCGACCGTCGGCATTACATGTAGCTGTCAGCATTGGCTCGTTGGCTGAGGTGAAGCTGTTGATCGAAGAAACTATCGGTTTGGACCTAGAAGAGCGGGATCAGACGGAGAATGGATTCGCGGCCGGGTTTACACCTCTCCAACCAGCAGTTCAACGCCATGATTACAAGATGGTAGAATTCCTAATCCGAGCTAGTACAAACGCTAACGCACCTGCTTGTGGCATCTGTGGGGCTACTGCCCTGCAGTTGGCAGTGCTCTCCGGAGATATGCCCTTGGTAGATGTGCTACTTTCAAACGGAGCTGATGTCAATTCCCCAGCTGCAGAAAAGTGTGGTGCAACAGCATTACAAATAGCAGTGCGTCAGCAAGACATGGAAATGGTTGATCGCTTGCTTCAAGCTGGGGCAGACGCCAATGGTGAAAGCCCGGGGCGTACATGTATGGGTACAGCATTACAGCACGCTACATGGAATGAGGATATAGACATGGTGGAGAAGCTTCTTAAAGCGGGTGCCAGGCCGGATGCACTGATCCTAGCTGCAGAAAAGGGGAATTTAGAGATAGTGGAGATGCTGCTAGAAGCTGGGGCAGATATCCATGATCCAGGCAAAAACCACGGTTATACAGCGTTAAGTGCCGCTGCATGTAGTGGGAACGTTCTGCTAGTGGAGAGACTCATTCATGCGGGAGCGAACCTCGATTCTTCTACCACTGGCGTCAGTACAGCATTAGCAAAAACCGCATCGAGTGGCCATATGACAATTGTTGAAACACTTCTTAAATATAGAGCCAATGTCAATTTTCCTGCATCGAAACCGCGTGGCAGGACTGCACTGCAAGCCGCCGCAGAACGTGAACACATGGAAATTGTGGAGAGGCTTCTCGAGGCTGGTGCAGACGTGCATGCAGCTCCCGTTGAAGACGGTGGTATATCAGCGATTGCAGCCGCAGCGTCCAGTGAGAATCTAGCTATTGTGGAGAGGTTTCTTCAAATAGGCGCGGATGTTAATGTTCGCGCTATTCGAGGCTTTAACGATACAGCACTGCAGCTTGCGGCCCGTTCAGGTAACATAGAGATAGTGGAGAGGTTCCTGGAAGCTGGTGCGGACGTTAATGCACCTCCCGCAGTCAGTCATGGATCTTCAGCACTGGCATATGCAGCCAGTACAAGCATCGCCGTGGTGGAAAGATTGCTCAAGGCTGGAGCCGATGACAATAATTCCAGTGACCGAGCGCCTAGGCACAGGACCGCCCTGCAATACGCTTTAATAGATTGCGATCACGACATAGTGAAGAGACTCCTGGATTCCGGGGCAGATGTTAATACCCCAGTCAACCAAAATGACAGCACACCGCTGCAGCGTGCGGCATCATGTAGCTTGGAAATGGTGGAAACACTACTGCAAAAGGGAGCAGAGGTTAATGCTCCTGGCCCGGAACACAATGGCCACCTGACCGCACTCCATGCCGCAGCAATGAGTAAAAACTTGGATATTGTAGAGCGACTACTTGCAGCTGGGGCGGACGTCAATGCCCCGACTGGTATTTACTCACTACATGGTAAGACAGCGCTGCAGATTGCAGCAAGAGGGGGGCACAGAGATATATGGGAGAGACTCATGAAAGCGAGGCCGATAAGAATGATGTCGCTGCGAGAGCATGGCCGATGCCGGACGGCTGTTAGTTGGCTTCACAACGTGGCCACACTCCTATAGCTATTCCAATTCACACCACTATATCTTTCTTTGACCCTACATGTATAACCATGCGCCGAATACAAAGTTAATGTCTCAGCCTAAAACGCCAAAACGTATGGAATTGATTTATTGAATTGTGTCCAAAAAAGACGCAATCCAACAAATCAATTCCGATACCGGGAATCGAACCCGGGTCTAGTCGGCATTCGAATGAATGAAAGCGACCAATGCTAACCCCTACACCATATCGGATTGAAACAAAACGTATAAATGGTACCATATAATCCTTTTTGCATGGATGTCAACCTAAGAATTCCACTGCCGAAGAAACATACAACAGGTCTAAAGGTTTTGACTTTCGTTTAGACTGTAATTAGAAACTCCGAGTGATATTGAAAGCACGCGGTCAATTAGGTGAAGTCGATGATTGGAGCGGGTGCGGACGGGTGCGGATGCATATAGACTCTTACCAGATTGACGTCCGTCCGTATACGGTTCTATTTTCTGTATATAAAGTGGAGTCTCCTCCGGCCATCTGGAGGAGCTCATAACAACAAATTACACTTCCATCAGGACCAAATCTACAATGAACGAATGCTTACGCACAGAGAATCAATTTCAAGTTATGCAGGCTCTGACATCCAGACCTGACCTTATCGTAACACAAACAGCCATAGATCGAAGTATCAGAAAACACAAACATATTTCCTAGTCCCACTTAAACACCTCCCACAACCTCCCCGGCACCTCCCTCATTCCCATACCCACCAGCTCCTTCAACTCCTGCAATCTAGCCCAACCATCATCTCCCCCTTCCTCCATCTCCAAATGTACCCCAACCACAACCCCATCCTTAAACTTTACCACCACAACAGCATCCCCAACAGAGCGATTCCGAATCGACAGCTCCTCGTCATACCGGTTCCACGTAAGCTTAAGATTCCTCGGGAACGGCGGGAGGTCGTGGAATAGCGAGATTAACGCGCGCTCGCTGATTATGTGGCGGGGTGGGATCACGACTTGGAAGCTGGGGGAGGACGACGACGGACGGGATGTTTGCTGAGATGTGGGTTTGGGGGATGGAATGATTTGGAAGCCGTGGGTCTCTGCTATGAGGTGTGTTAGAGGGTGAAAGGAGGAGAAGGGGGGAGGACGGACGATCTGTTTGCTGTACTTCGGTGACGGTGACGGTGACGCCGGGTGCTGGGGGTGTTAGTTGGTATAGAATACAGGCGGTGGGTAGGTGGCATACTGGTGGAGGAAGTGGAGGGGTGAGGGTCGTATGGTGGAGGGTTGTCGTGTGGCGTGTCGAGTGTCAATGCGTCGTTTTCGGAGGCGCGACGTCGGCGAGGGGTGTGGTCGGTGAGAGGAGAGGAGCGTTTGGTTGTCATTTTGGTGGTGTTGTGGTTGTGGTAGTTGATGTGGTGGAGGTGGAGGAGGGTTGAGGAAGGAAGAAGGAAGAAGGAAGGATGGAAGGGGTTGAAGCGCCGAGTCATTTTATGTGATTGAGGTGGAGTTTGATCGAATGTGTTCTCGGCTTGAGTTAGCCCGATTTAGCAATCCCAGTTTGAAACAAACTTCTGGTACTCCGCATGTTCCGTCGGTTTTTGGCCGTCACCGAAGGAGATAAACTCTTGTCTATCCTGGGAGTCCCCGTGGTGAATGGCTGCGAGCACCCCGGGAATAGGTGTCAAACACCACGGCAGCCGAGGGCGATATCTGCGGGTTGAGTTTCATAGGACTCGGGGGCCATCTCCTCCTCGTCCACGTTCTCTATTTTCTCGCAGTTGCGCAGCAAGCCTGTGCTAAATAACACATGCTCCTCCAACTGGTTCGCACTTTGTGTCATTTCACCTAGGTTTGCTCCCAAAACTTGCCATCATATTAGGCAGCAGTTCGTTGGTCATCTGTCGGTATCGTACATTCAAAAAGTACGTACACCTATCACGATATATCACTGCTCCCCCCTCTTAACCTCCCCTACTCCACCTCCGCCTCGGGCTTCTGTCCATACACCACATAACTGTATAATCCCATTAACCTTCCTCCCCCACCTTGGAGAGGAGTACTTACTAATAAACATAAATATGCACCTTCTTATTCAGTGATGTCTTCACTGCCCCATCACACACCCTCTCGGCCTCTTCCTTCTCCATCCCCAGCACTCTCGTAAACGCCGCTACCCCGTTAGCACCCCCCTCCCCCCCCTCATCTTAAGACAAACTCACCCATCCCATAACTATGATACCCCGTCTGCGCCGACAACAACGCCATCGACCCAACGCGCTTCATGTCCTTGTCCTTCGCCCACGGCGCAATCGGGTGTTTATACTTTCTCACCACCACCACCACCACATCCACAAACCCCGCCTTCTCCAGACCATCCTTCAGTATCTCCCCCGTCACGTGCGGTGGCCTCCCCGTCTTCCCTACCGCATCACGGAGGTGCTCCATCCACTTTGACACCCACAGTCTTCGGGGATGCTGTTGTCGTCCGAGTGCGCGATCATGCCTAACTCGCAGAGTTCTGTAAACCCACCCGGCTTCGTGCAGGTGTATGCTTTAGAGAGCAAGGAAGGCCAATCGATGATTGATTGTGCGAGGTTGCGCATGTGGATTAGGTCGAAGGAGTTCGGGGCGTAGGTCCATGGGTTTTCGGCGTCGTCGACTTCGAATTTGCAGTTGGGTGGGATCCAGGCGGGTTGGATTGGGCTTGCGCTGGGGCGTTAGCCGGGGGAGGAGGTAAAATGGGGGGATATGTGCCTGAGATCTACACCGATTACTTCCGCGGACGGGTACTTGTCTGCCATGTCGACTGGCCAGATCCCAGTTCCGGTGCCGACGTCGAGGATTCGATGGGGAGTGGAGGAAAAGGGAGCGGCGTGGAGGGAGCCGGAAAGGAGGAGGAGGAAGATTTCGTGGTGGAGGTCGAGTCTTTTCCAATATATCAGTGAATCCTCAAGTCAAATGGGATGTAATTTGTACCGATCCTGCTCCGTCTCGTCCGTTGGCTGTAGGTTCTTGTCCGTCCCAAAATATGCATGATATCGACGTCCTACCTCACCTCGTCAGCACCCCCTCCGCCCCCTAATTATAGGTGGCATACCATTCTCATGAAAATACTCATTAACCGACGACGTCAAACTCGCCGTACTACTCTCGCCTTTGGCGCCACTACCGTAGCTTTCATTCTCGGGATCTTCAAGCTGTTTTTTTTTTTTTAACGTCAACCACTAAACAGCAGATGGAGGATGGAGGGGATATACGTACCACAAGTGGATCTACCTCGATATCTTGTTTTGAAGCCATTTTTTGAATTTGCTGGAGCTGAGGTGTCGTCCTGCGCGCGGAAGAACTCTGGCTTTATATTGAGGCCTGAGAGATACCAAAGGGAGAGATTTGGTGTTACGTAACGCCAGCACAGGTGGGGGAGGAGTGAGCGGCGGCTGCCCCCACGCGGGAGTGCTATCAGAAGCTAGCCAAACCGTGGACGTTCTATAAGGAGAATCCAATTGTTCAGCTCGCCAGACGAAGCGCGAATCCACTCACTCCCATACTGCAAGATGAAGTGAGTTACGTCCTCGCTCCCAGGTTTCTGAGTAGGAGAGTCAGAGTCGGAGAGCCAGAGATTTTGTGATAGATTATATCCTGCGCTCTGGCGTAGACACAACGCGTGTGGAGTCCTATGCGTTGCGCTAACATATTCGTGGGTAAGCGCAGCATCGGCCTGTTCCGATCGGCATTTCGGTACCAGGGTTATGTTTCTCGCATACGATAGGCCACGAGGTGAGGAGTGATGCTAACGGTGTGTGTTAATATTGTGTGTTACTATAGATGTTGATGTTGATGTTGATGTTGATGCGCCACAGTGATCCGTAACTTTAATGGTAAGAGGGGACCTCCGTGCTGCACAGCAAAACAGCTACCTACGGTAGATGAGACAACTTGAAGCGGTGAAGGACGAAGACTAGCAGTTGTAGTCCCCAGCTATCAATACAACTGCATCTCCAGTAACGACTCATTTTCGCTTCGACGTTTCGTTTCTACCCTCTGTTAGCAGTGGCTTCCACTACTAGTAGACAAAGTGTTTGGAGCAGTACAAAGGTTTAGTAGGGGTGGTTGGGTGGTAGTGGTGGTCCTGATTTCTAGGTCTGATTAACTTCCCCGTCTAACACGTTACGTGGGAGGAGTATCGTTGTGTTTATGTTGATGTTGAGTGAAGAGATGCGGCGGGCAGAAAGTCGTCTTGTGGAGGTATCATAGTCTTAAGAGGGATCTCGAGTGTTGGTGAGTGTGAGGGTTGTACTCGCGTCTACGATTTAGTACCAGAAAATACGAATGAAGAAACCTACCCGATATGGTGGGGAAACGCTCAGATAGAGTACTAAGTACTTTTAAACTGGGTTCATTCCGTAAGGTACGTTACTTAAGTACTTTCCATCTGTTCTTCACCTTCACCGTCACACACCACACCATACAACTGCTGCTTTTACATCAGTCGTCTCGCCTGTCAACAACAGTTGTCACACCAGGCCTCCCGTACGAACCGCCGATCAGAAAGATACGAGTTAGACCCCGACGGAGGATCCACAGTACCACGGCTATGGTTACAGTTTGCTGTGGGTTTTCGATACATTTCATCGTCGACACAGCTAGTGAGGTGACATTCCTGTCTGAAAAGGTAAGACATCGTCCACTCGAGTTTCATTGGCTGATAAACGTATAGGCATATATTAAACGTTCTCTGCAGCGTGTTGAGGCCGCTACCATCGCTCCCAAAGTATAATCATACCGTCTCAGATGGATCCATCATCTTCACACACTCCAGACGAGGTTGAACGATGCCTCAATGTTAGCGTAGTGCAGTCCTTATCTGATGCATACCATATTGAGCCACCAGATGAAGCCTCCACTGACATAGAAAATTACGCCAAAATTTTGTTTTGTGGATATACACGTTGACCGTGGCCTGAGTCTGTGACTGTCCCCGTCTTCGGGAGTAAGATCTAGATCCCTTTTGCCCCCTAATCAGAATCATAATGCCGACAGACAATTTTATCACGAAGGGCGTTAATTTCTGGCAGACAAATAGCAATCTCCCGCCAAATAACACGATGCAAAACGTCTTGGGCCAGGATACATGGATCAAAACAACGCGGTTGTTACAGTGGATTACGAGAACGGGACAGCATAGATTAGGTTTGGGTAGGGGGCCATGGCGATACCGCGGTAAAAAATGGTAGATGATAGACCTGCATAACTGTACAAATTCCGGGGAAACTAGAAAAGGGAAGTGCGTAGAATCCAAAGACATGTCAGGGTGCCAGTGGGTGTAACATAGGCTCAATGTGCACAGGATACTACCCCAGAAAATACCTGTGAGGTTCCCCAGTACCACAGTACCGTCGTAGTTTCAGAGTGGCCATCCTGTCCGTTGACTCTCATTTGTTCTTCACCTTCACCACCACACACCACACAACTGCTACTGCACTCGTCTGTCAACAACTGACACACCAGTCGCCCCTACGAACCATCACGCTCGGTCGATCAGAATGGATACGACGGAGGTTCCCCACTACGCAGAAAAGCTCCGACAGAACTCGCCTTGTTACCGAATTAGATACCGGAAGCACCACTGGCTTAGAACATCATCACCCGCCTAGACCCCGCACACTCCACAGTCCACACTTCACCAAACTACCACCTCACCCATCATGACGAAAACCGCCACAATAAAAGACGCCCTTGAAGCCATTGGCTATAGCAGTGTATGAACGATACACTGTTTTGGTGAGGGCGCAGAGAGACCGGGGGGTAGACTGCTCAATGCCCCGCCTTTATTCTAAGGCGGGGAAGTCTACCCCCCAAGTCATGTACCGGGAGAATGTACTCAAGCCACTTGTGTATGTTCATTCCATTCCATTCCATTCCAGCAATAACTAATACAGCGCAGTCACCAGCATAGACTAAGTACTCTACAGTAACCTTTCTCTTGAGGGGAAGGTTCCAGACCTAGTCAACCTCACCTGTTGTTATGTACTCTAGGTGAATACCAGTAATCTTGTGTTACGTAGGATCATGTCTTCTCTGTAGACACCGTTGACTCACACAGGGCCTACCTCGCCACGTCTGCTACGAAGATCCAGCTATTCGATACAGTTGTTCTCTGCCTTCCCTTCTAACGGTAGACTAACTTTCCCAAGTAACTTGTCACGCGAACTGAGTATATGCTGCCCCTTTTTGCTCAACCATCTATACATATCTTAGTAGACCATAAACAAACAAATACTCACGCACTGCAAAACAAACAGCTACGGTCATAGAGTTATGAAAACGAGGCTTCCCGTCCGCTCAGCCATATCTAAGCATAACATCGCTAGGTTAGTACTGCAGTGGGTGACCATGCGGGAATCCCTGGTACTGTAGTTTTGTTGTTCTTGTCACCGAGTTTTAGCTGCTGAAGAAGATAACTTTCCCCCAGCGAGTTTTGGTCAGAATTAACTATCTAGTAATAAGATTGGATATATGGTGGTTGCAGGCGTGCGTGGCCGTACATGTTGCTTCCTATCTCCTCCGGATCGTATTCCAGAATAGTTGTCTACAAAGATTTCAATTCCAAGCCCCATTCGAACCACTTAAAAGATGTACCCTCGCTGCTTACATATGAGAAAACAGCATTTGGCTCATAGATGCTCACTCGGTTGTCCAAACTGCTTACTTCGAAGATGATAAAATATATGAATACCGACTCCCATATCCTACCTTACCAGGTCTTCACCGGCTCTGCCAGGGTATACCCACACTTATATACCCTATCCCCCCCCCCTCCTCCTCTCTCTCCCACCTTCCCCCAAATGGCGGACACGGTCCTCCTCAACGGCGGCATCCACGTGCAGACCCAATGCAGCACATAATCCTCTACGTCCACCCCGCACCCTCTCCTAGACCTCCGTTCACCTCAAAAACCCCTTTTCCCGATTCCCACCCGCCAATCTCAAAAAGCACACTAAAATCCGACTAAAGATGACAGATACTCGCTCTCTTCTCATACTGTGGTTGTCGTGTCGTGGAAGCGTATTTTCCTGGTGGTGGTGAATTGGCGACGTTTCTTGTGGGAAGGCAGTGTCCCACCTCCCCCCCCTTCTCCCCGGGGATGATAAGGCGGGCGAGAGGGATGGGGGAAGTAAGTTGTGTGAAGATTTGTTTATACATGAGTTGAACCGACCACCGTCGCCCCTTCCCCCCGCCCCGCCTGTTGATGTCGTTAGGAGCCGGATTACATGTGTAGCGGGGACGATAATAGATTCTTGGGGAGCAGAGTCCGTGGATGTGGAAGCTGGTGATCGGATATGTATGTACTATCGTACAAACATTTTCTTATTTTTCCATAGAAAATCATTCGGCAAATGGTAAGGACAATATGCCCACACTTTCCTTACCGTATGCAACAATTTTCTGGAGCTTGTAAAGTTGGAAAATACATGTGTTTTTGCATGCTAAGATTCCCTTCCCTGATTTTAGTATTGGGCAACATACTTGGTACAATTTTTCAGAGCCATTAGACATGCCAATTTCTCTTGATTCGTGTATTCTTATCGTAAAACATATTACTCTATAACTACTTAAATGATACCTAACTAGAGTAGACGAAATTAAATCGTAATCGTCCGAAATTGCCCTAAAAAGAAGAATTGGTAAAAAGAAAGAAGCCGTATTACCACTCCACCGTGATAATGCAAATCATACTCCACAGTAAGTATCCACTTCAATTCCCAGCACACGTGTCTTCCAGAGTCCAAAAAGCCTCCTTATGTGAACCGCAATTTCGTCGCCATCTTGAATGGTCTCCAGCCACTCCTTGCCCCTGATGTAGGATCCCGAATATCCCAAGTAACTGAGTGATGACGCGGTGTGTCAGAATCGTGGATGTCAACCTGTATTTGTCGAGGTGGCAATGCTGTAGTTAAAGACCCAGCTAAGGTAGGTCTCTCAATAATAGCTTCTGTCCAAGAATATGGTCGATGGTAAGAGTTCTTGCAAGCTTCATGGATGTTGGCTTCAGTAGCTGTTGGTAACGTAAGTAAACTCTGATTCGCATTCCTGTTCATACAAGGAGAACATACTTGTTTCGGACCAAATACGGAACTCAATCCTCTTTAAGTATCTTCCTTTAATCATGATCGAAATATATGACTCCCCATTGCGGTACATATCCATTGATAACTTTTGGTGCTTCGAAGCGGCGATACGGATACCATCATATGCATGAGCTTCAGGCGTTCGCCGCGTTGGCAATTGGACGGGTTTACATATCTGCCGGGAGCTGGAATGTCTACTAGAAAGCTCAGACTTGATAGAGAAAAAAATTTCATTAAGGCGCTGTCGAGCATCCAACTCATTGGATGAGAACTGATTTCTAAGGCTAGTTGAATTATCGTTATCGACCCATTGCAATTCTTTTGCTGTGATATCATGGGGGATAGTAGCACCGCACTCCAGGAGGTACTCGGCAATAAGAGCAGATTGGAGGTTAACTGTAATGTGAAAGGGGAACCTCCCTGCGTTTGTTTGGGCATTTACATCAGCGCCTGCGGCAACAAGAGTCCGTACTCCGTCTAAAGTGTTCCCCAATGTAGCATAATGAATCGGAGAGGCGCCATCTCCACTCCGCTTATGGACATCATCGGCTCCCTGATTAAGGAAATGTGGAAGCAGGTTCGGAGTGTGTTGTGCCGCTGAATGGATGATGTACTCGTAACCGCCATACTTGCTAGCAGCAGGTGAGTTCTCGTCTTGCGGCATGTACTGCAACAGTATATCGAACGGATCGTCGTTTTCTGGGTGGTTGGACCCAGGAATGATATACGGCTTCGAGGCAAATAAGTCATGAGGTGAACACTGTCGCTGTATGTCCGCCCCCAGTGCTAATATTTCCTCCGCCATACTCTCCTTCCCAGCCAATATTGCGAGCCTGAGGGGAGGTCCTAAACCTTGAATATCCAGATTCACCATATCTGGTCTGCTTTCAAGAATTCGTCGGCAAATCCAGCTCAAACCTTCCGCAATTATGTGGTAAAACAATGCGTTTGACACCGGCCACTTCCGGTTGTTCGTATCCTTGCGAGAGAGGTTCAGCAGTTGTTCTCTAACTTTTCTATCCGTTTTATTGTAATAATGGTAGTCCATCATCTCCTCGTAGCTACGGAGATGGGACGGCGAACCACATATAAATCTCTCAATAAGCCCGAAAAGATTATCCTCTAGAGGTTCGTCTCCGATCCGTTTTATGTGGTTGAACCAATATTGGGCACAGTATGTATAAATCTGTACGTCCTTGCTCGTTTATCCACCAATCTTGGAGAAACGCGTGCTTCAGAAAAGTCATCCAGAAGAAGATAACCCAATGTTAGAGTAACCAACTTGCCCTGCGCCTTCGGGTCTTCTTTCTTTTCAACGACGTAGTGGGATAGTGTGGGATGCGATCGTAAATAGTCGGAGACAAGGTATTCCTGTTAATTCCGGAATCAGCTATTAGCGAGGCAGACAAACAGGGTAAAATACTTCTACAGTATAGTGGCAAAAACGGGCTATAGAGTTAACTGGGTGTATATCCATCGGCGAGTGGCCATGGGTGCCGTTGTTAGGATCCGTAATTTCAAGGTACACAAGGCTACTGCACACCCTTATAAGGTCTCTGGGATCGCCAAATGTAGAGCTCCAGTCCAGTCGGATATCACCATCCAGCGCCAGCGCTTCAACCAATTCATCTAATCTCAAAGGGCGTGTCACATGGACGATCAGAAAGAACGCCCTTCGTACTAACTCCACGGAATCTTGTTCTTCGTCATCGATATTTTCGAACATGCGGTCGTATGTCTCGAACAATGTGGTTGGAAGCTTCTGAGGTGCTCCCTAATAGCTTTCGGGTTTTGAGTCTGTTGAGAAGGGCTAGCTGACACTGTAGCCACCGAAACCTACTTAGTAAGAAACCATGTAGTTAGCATATAGTAGAGATACTTCCATCATCATGTATAGGTTAAACTCACATATTTTTTCCAGATCTGAGAATAAGACTTTCAGTAATTTCATTTTGCATCATCTGAAACGTCCGACCCCATCTCTTAGTATCTCCAAATTCTTCCCTGATAACGTGGCGCATATCATCCTTTGGATTTATGCGTTCGTCCTCCAAAGAAATGGTGGGAAAACGTTTCGATGTGAATTCATCTTCTATGTCTACTTCCTTTCTGCTTATGGCTAGAACGCTATTGCGCCCCCAGTACGACAGTATGGTGATGAATTTCAAGAGCTCACTTCTCTGCATCACAAGACATTCGTCTATACCGTCTATTATAATGATAGATCGAGGGTACATCTTAGCTACCGTTATAACGAGGTCCGTTAAGCGTTTGACGTCTCCAGGCGGTCCATGTCCTTTGTCCATTATTTCAACTAGATCAGTAGCAGGCTTTTCATCAACTACACTACAATCCAAGCCGCAAAGAAGTTGAGCCAAAATCGTTCTAATAATATTGGGAGGAAGCTTCGTTTCTTCCTGATTGTATTGACAATAAAAATAGGCAAGGCCGCACTGACGCCCCTGCTGAATAGCCTTTTCTTGCCGCTCAATTATAGAAGATGCTAGGATGGTTTTTCCGCTTCCTGGAATTCCGTGCATCCAAAGTCTTGATGACGTTGAAGCCTCCCATTTCTGAAAAATCCGTTTCTCGAATAGCCATGCGCCAGTATTCTCATTGCGTTTTTCCACCGATTCTTCGTGCCGAATGTTGTAGTGTAGAGGTGCAGCCACTTAACGAGTTCCTTCATTTTCTTTTGTTGGGCTTCGATTTTCTTCTTCCGCCTGTCTTCCTTTTGTTTAATCCACGCGTGCCTGGAATCCGACTGAACGTTTTGCACACTCGCCTTCACCTCTTGCACTCCCGTCCTCACATCATGCACTCCCGTCCTCACATCTTGCACTCCAGTTTCCACTCCGCTGATATCCCTCTTTAGCTGAAGCGTCATTGATCTCAACCATCGTCAGCGCAACTGGTACCGGTTGTAATAAAGAGGAGGGGTGTGGTTATGCAATGTCGACCTGTAGTGCCTGATTAAATATTTGTTGATAGGTACTCAGTTGTGCAGTTAACTCTACTACTATCGACTCTTTCATAGGCCACTTTAGTCGTCTTCCGAACCTCTCCCTCCATTTATTCGTTGAATGACATTCTAAATCATCCATGATAGCCCGAAGTGTGGTATCACAGTCATCCAGAGCCGTAGACAACCGTGAGATGCGCGGTGGAGGGTCTCCAGCAGCCTGGGCCGCCGCATTCAGATCATTTGATATTCCACGGAGTCCCTCGAGTGATTCCTTCACAGCGTCCAGTTCCTTTTGGAGCTTTGCGACCGTCTCCGGACACCCCATTGGCGGATTTTGCGTATCTGTAAACTTTTTCGCCAGCTTTTTCAGCAAGGTTGATAACGTTTGCGGCTATTCCGAGCGCTTCCAGGGCCATGGTTTGAGAAAGCAACGGTGATTCTCAAAGAGCTATCCCCTACACGCTCACGTCCTGCAGATTGGTTGCATTTTTTTTAGCGCCGAACAGGGTGTCTCAGCCAAGTAGAATTAAATGATTACTGATCGAGTGATATCAAAAGCATGCGAGACTCAGCAGCGATACAGCTAAAGAAATTCTATTTTCTACTCTCAGGGCCACTATCACTCCCTAATACTAGTACTAATTACTATACTTTGCTGTACATTTCTTACAGAATGATAAGCCACACAGTGTGCATGCAAAGGAACCATAAGTAGTCCACTTCCTTTTTCCATCTGGCATTATAGACTTTGATCCCCACAGTTGGTCTGCAAACTGGCAACTAACACACTCCTTCTGCTTTTCTACCTTCATTATATTGTGACTACTACTAGTAGTATCATGATGTACGTATGTAGTAGGAACTTCTGTGATAACGAATGCTTTGGAGTAGCATAAGTGATCCTTCTGCCGGGCATTTTTTGTTGTATGGTTATACCCTGCAAGTTTATTTGCCCATTTCTGCTGTATTTCCTTCTGAATTTCCTCAACCAGATATAGTGCCACCTCCAAGGGGAAATTCTTGTGAGTGATCAGGAGTTTTTTCCGACCAGATAGTACTGGGGTGATAGCCTGGCTAGTTCTGAGTTTGGTGTATTCCAGTGTTAGGGGTTATCCCTTAGCAGGTGTATGAGGTATGGAGGATATCCATGGCAATCTGCGTTCGGCCACCTGTCACTATGGCTAGTCGATGGTACACCTGCAGCTATCCCATCCTCTGAGTGACAATGTCCTATGCAACATACGAGCCTATCCAATACCAAGCCCTGGCAAAGCGGAATGATTAACCTGTGTATGGGCAGTATACCTTCTCGATCGAACAGCGATAGTCAAGATACTTAGCTGGCGGATGCATCAGTTCGGTACACTTAGGGTGGTATGCTACTATACGTCTAGGCCCCTGATAGTTACGAACGTCATGAGTTGCTGAAGCGTGATCATGCCATTGCGGGAACTTTCGGGTCAGCCGTACATGATCATTTCGACCAGAACTACTTTACCTTATCAGCAATATGGGACAGCCGGCTAGAGCAGGGTACACCTCTATACTTTCCGACAGGTACATGTCAGAGTTCGAGAAGCGGGACTTTACTATGGGGATAACTATACAGTCTAGGGACTTCATATGTTAACTGCGTCCCGATAGTTAAATCTACCTGTTGAGAACTTGTGTGTGGGTCGACTTCCCGAGTAACAGCAGATCGCAGGTGGTCTGGACAGACATAAGCTGCAGCCCTGCAATGGGAGTGAAAGCCAGCGAAATGGGAGGTGCGATACGTGGCATAGCAGCGGCTGGTCACCAATGCAAGTCTATGAGGGTAAACATATTCCTGCAACCCACTATCCAATTTAACATAGAGTCGAGAGATCTAAGAGGAAGTGATGGTTCGATGAATACGTCAGCGGTCATTGCCGAAACCTATTTTCTGCATAAGCATACAGATCAGAAGAAAAGCAAACGGGCTTAGTTGCTACATGGCAAAACCTGACGGCATGAGGATAATCTACAGGGATGACTCGTACTTTAGAAAGTACTGAACGTCAAACAGAAAAGTAACGCAACCTACCGAGATCGAGTAACCAGCCTAACGATCAGGGGCCATAGCTATCTTAGTACAAACGCCAAAGTCATAGAGAGTATACGAGTAACTCGCTCTAAAAAAGGACCACCTTTGTACCCGCAAAGTAAAACAGCAAGCTCTAGCAGCAATCCACAGTCAGAACACACCAGTGGATAAGACACTAAAATATTATTGTTGTTGTTTTCTACTTCAAGAATATTTATTTGCAATATACTTTATGAGTTATTTTCGAGACCTTGATTCTATTGTTCTTTACGCTCACGTCCTATATGAACTAACAATTACTCCATACGATTATCAGATCACAAGTATCTTCATTCACACATACAATATCGAATACGAATACTTTCACTGATTCTATACTCGTGAACTTCCCTCCGAATATCATAACCTATCAGTCCAAGATTATGAGGACTGGTCCAACTACGATGACTCTGAAGATTACCTCCAAGATACCTATGACTTCTAAGGAGTAGGTGGCCATGCTTTATTGATAAGTATCCCCGTAACAGTATAATATTTTGGACATGTCCAAAAGTGTTTATGACTACCAACTGTGTGGTTTGCAACAACAGGGCTTGCTGTGCAGTACGATATCTGGTCCACCCAGAAGGACTGATTCCGCACTTCTGCGCAGAGCACTGTTCGTTGGGTTGTAATGGAAGTTGCCAACACTGCAATCATATTAGAAACCTGAGAATTTCAACTCACCAAATCACAGGACCCTTTACATTCCCATCTTGACAGCTTCACAATAGCCAGTCACAGACACCTAATAACCTTTGCAGCAGACCAATTGGTACCCATGTCGTCTGGAATTGCCAAATCAAATCAGCCCTCGAAAGCCTTACCAGAATGGACGAAGAAACTACAAGAACAGTACGAGCAATCGAGGAGGCAATACTTGGAGTACAGAGGAACAGGAGAAGATACGGAAATGACCGACTCGGTGCAGGCTCATGTCAGCCGTCTGGATCAGGAAATGCAATGCCTAGTCGAGGCTTGCAACAGCGAGAAGGAAGCAATCGAGGAGGAATTCGAAGACGTTCGGCTAGGCTGTCAGCTCTTCAGCCAGCAAGTAGAAACAGACAGGGCTCTAGGACAACAAATTCTAGAAGGACACGAAGAGCAGATTCAGATACTGAATGCAGTACTGAGGGAAATGAGAATCAGAATGAGTGGTCTCCAGCAACAGAATGATTGGATGGTAAAAGAAGCCACGGAGGAATTCGGAATTTTGCGCGGACGGATTGAGTAGTGTGAGAATCAAATCAGGATTCTAACCAACAAGGTTGGAGCATGGGCAGTAGCAAATAAACTGCAACAGGATAAAATCGCGCGATTGGAAAAGGTTGTGGAGGAACAAGTTCCCTTATGGATGGATTGGGAGTTGTTGGAAGCCAAGATCAACATACTCCAGAAGGACCATACCAGACTCATATCAGCATTCGAGAGGGCCAAGGTTTCGGAGTCCACATCTGTTCACCCAGAACGAAGGCAACAAATTGCAGAGTAGTAACAATGAACAGAGGAACGTCAGAGGAGTATATCACCCATCAGTGATTCTGACGTGGCAGAGATTTTTGGCATGACAGGAGGTTCCGGAACAGATATTGGTTTGGGTGACGTACCACTTCCTGAGGCAGCAGCTGGTGGAGCAGGAGAGGCACCGCCATCAGAAAGTATGGGTAGCGATCCACCACCACTACCGCCACCTGGATCTTCACATGCATCCAGACATGAATCACAATGAGAAAGACACAGCAACATATAGAGTCTGGAAGGACAAAAGGACTCGAGGCTTAGGTTATCAGATCCAGCAAAGTTCAAGGGAAAGTCTTCCGAGGACTTCGATGTGTGGTGGATGAGCATGGAAGCTTTTATTGGCGATCAGCCACACCTCTTCACTCGACCTGGTCTCAAGATCCAGTACGTGTGACATCGATTAGAGGATCATACTCTGGCCTGGCATATACAGTGGGAGGTAGAAGCCCAAGCAGGAAAACATTACCGGAGTTGGTCAATATACCGCTCAGCAATTAATACCCGTTTCCAAAATAAACATCAACAGGAAACGGCATATAAGGCCATCACGGAGCTCAAATACGGCGGAAATATTCAAGACATGATTACCGAGTTTGACACCCTGAACGCCAAGGCCAAGATTGTGGGAGTAGCATACAGAACTATGCTTATGAGCAAGCTACCACCGTAAGTCTTTAAATAACTCAGCCTTATCAACTCAGCAGATAAGACTGACGACGAGCTTCGAGAAATTATTATCAATGCTGGAAAGAATGTTGAAGTCTGGCAAGCGACGGAAAGGAATTTTAGATTCATGGGGAAGTCTCGAAGTACCGACAGTACGTCTGGCCGAATCAACAAGGATAAGGGAAAGATCCAAAAGCCCAGGAGTCTTGGCTCCAGATTCCAATGGCAACGACAATGTTTTGAGCAAAAGGGCACTCAGCGTCGAACAGATAACACGGGTTCATCCAAACCAAATCCGTTCGTTAACACAGAAGGGAAAACGTTTCGCCAACTTACTGACAGAATCGATAATGGAGAATTGACATGACGGAGAGCAGCAAAAGAGTGACAATGCTGCACATGGCCTGCCGATCGAAAGGGGAACCACAACACAATGCAATACATTTGGGACATCAAATTGTCTAAAGGAACAGCCGACTTCGGCCACCCGAAAGCATATCAGAAAATTAAGGTCAGGGCATACAACCAGTTGGATGATGAAGGAGACGATTATGTGGTTGGAGATGCGGAAGAAGTTAAGGAAACTTCAGACGGAGAAATACTATCCGGTTCGGAATCTGTCAATAGTGAAGGATAGGGAGATTCAGATGCGGCCGATAATTGGTGGGAACATGTTACACCTCACAAGCTGTACATCACCAAAGGCCATCGGAGCAGGGTCACCTACAATCACTCGATGATAGCCGCATCGGAGTAGTATAAGCGCCATCCCTGGACGTCATCGAAACTACACAGAATATCACTCGCACCCAACGAAATCAGATGAGTTGTCATACAGTCAACCACACCACTGATGAGATGTTAGAAGTGGTTATTGGGATGCTGCCTTGCCAGCTCATGCCATCGATAGTGCTAAGACAGCTGAGAGGCTGTAGGTACGAAAGCACCTGCATTTGCAGTGTGGCAAACGAAGCCTCTATGTCCCTCACTGTTACACCTCACAAGCTGTATATCACCAAAGGCCATCGGAGCGGGGTCACCTACGATCACTCGACGATAGCC